>CAJQZJ010034004.1:230469-255068 GCA_907164525.1 Lophiomys imhausi
GTGTGTGTGTGTGTGTGTGTGTGTGTGTGTGTGTGTGTGTGTGTGTGAACGTGCACAAACACATGTGCATTTATAGGTCTGTGTCTTCAGATTACGGACAAATGTTGAATAGTAGAACTTTATACATCTGTAGGATTATGATTTTTCCAATTTTATAATTATGATTCACTTTGAAACTTGAAATCCATTGTCATAGAATAAATCCTTCATGTTTACTATCTCACCTCAGCTAGGATCTTGTCAAAAGGACCCATCAAGGATGATAGCAGGCTAAACTGTGTAGATTGTGCTTAAACATATATTTTTAGTGGATTACAAGGAGCCCCTCATCCTTTGAATTTCAGGATGATAACTGGGAAAGGCAGTCCTTTTTTTTTTAGTAAAGAGAAATTTGTCTGGGCTGAGGTTTTTGAAAAGAGGAACTGAACAAAGTGTATAGGAAGGACAAAAGCATTTCTCAGGAATGAGCTCCATTTGATATATGAGTTTTGTTTGATCTCTTCATATGCATAAGGCCCTGCTCTTCTCTTCATGCCTCACATGTAGGCTGACCATAAGGTCAGATGACCTTGGTCACATAGTTGTCTGTGTCTGAGTATTAATAGCCTGCCCTTTTATTCCCGCAAAATGTGGCTGGATGACAAATTACATGAACACTCTTTCCATAGTGAGGGTAAAAGCTTGTCCCTGGCCTAGAAAAAAATATCTGTAGGGACAGGCCATGTACCAAGGATCTCCTATGTCCATTCTTTCCAAATTACTACCTAGTGCTTTGCTTTCTGCTGAATTGCCCTCCCCTACCTGAGACATATTTATTAGAAGAAATGCTGTGCTTACCTATTCAAGAGTGTTAGGAAAGACTAGTGCAGTGTTTATAAGATGAACTTCAAGGACTTGGAAAGTCCTCAAGGATTCTGAGCTAACTGAGCTTCCAATGCACATTTATGAATTGTATAGTTTATCTTTGTACTTATCTTACCTCTTAAAGTATAGAATGCTGGTGTAATCTGGATCTTTTGAATGACCACTAGAGACTGAAGTGTTCCTGTTATCATTGAGTACAATTGAGCCATACTTTTTAAATGTTTGTGAAAGAACTTGAAAACAAAAAACAAATAAATCCTGTGTTGATAGAAACTTGAAAACAAAATGGTATAATAGGTATGCCCCAAAATGAAGGCTTTCTTGTGGTTCAAACACACACACACACACAGTATGACACACATACACACATAATCACACACACTCAAAACAAACAAAGAACAAAAACACTAATAAAATTAAACAAAGAATAGATGAAGCAGCTGATCTACAAATCTACTCATTACTATTTTATGTACATTTTGTACATAAAAACATGCTCAGCACAAATTCCCACTCCTAACAAAGAAGCTATTTACAACTGATATCTGTTAGAGGAAGTGGAGGAAGGAAAATTAGTTTTCATCAACGGGACACATTAGGTATAACAAACACACTCCAGAGCAGGCTCCTTGTTCATGAGTAGTTGGCCAATGCAAAATAGACTACATGTTTTTATTGCTTTGTGTGTGTGTGTGTGTGTGTGTGTGTGTGTATGTGATTATGTGTGTATGTGGGCATATGTGCATGAGTGTATATGTATGTATATATGTACATGTGTGTATGTGTGTATGTATGTGTCAGTATATGTGTGTATATATCTGTATATGTGGGTGTGTATGTGTGTGTGTTAGGGTTGATTTTCCTTTTTGAGAGAAAGTTGGGTGGGTAGAGAAGGAGAAGATCTAGAACAATATGGGGGAGGAAAAAGAATATAATCTAATTATAATGAATAAGTTTTAAAAATTCAATTAAAAAATGTGCTCAGACTTCATGTGGCCATATCCATTCAACAGAACAATAGGACAGATTAACACTATCCATTTCTATTTTGTTTTTTAAGTTTTAAAAATTTCTATAGACCTTTGTGTACTTTAGGGTCATACAAAATGACAATGTATATGACATTTCATACACAGCTGTTTGTTCACTGTAAAAGTAATAATGTAAAAAAATATAGGGGAAGTTCTCAAGAATGTTTTGCTTTAAAATGGATTTATTTATTTGTATGTTTATTTATTACTTCAGGTTACATCTCCATCACAGTGCCCTCTTTCCACCCCTCCCAGTCCCACTCTCCAACTCTCTACCCCCTATCCCTTCCAGCCCACTCCTCTGGAGTGGAGTGTCCCTATATATTAGTCCCCCACCCCAGTTTAGCAGTCATATGAGGGCCAAGAGCCTCCTCATACACTGGGGGACTATAAGGCAGCACCACTAGGGCAAAGTGTCTCATTGACGGGTAACAAAGTCTATGTTCCTGTTCCCTTTGGTGCATTGGTTGTAGTATAGTTATCCTGTACTATATGGCTAAAATCCAATTATAAGTGAATAGATGCCATGTGCATTCTTCTGAATCTGGGTTAGCTCATTCAGGATGAGCTTCTCTAGTTCCATCCATTTGGCTGCAAATTGCATATTTCATTGTTTCAGATGGCTGAGTAGTATTCCATCGTGTAGATATACCACAGTTTTTAAATCCATTCTTTGGTTGAGGGGCATCTGGGTTGTTTCCAGTTTCCAGCTATTACAAATAAGGCTGCTATGAACATAGATGAGGACAAAGATGAGGAAACATCCTTGTGGTTTGGTGAGGAATCATTTGGATGTATACCCAGAAGTGGTGTGGCTGGGTCTTGAGGTAGTTATTCCAAATTTTCTAAGATATCGCCAGACTGATTTCCATAGTAAATGTACAAGTTTGCACTCCCACCAGCAATGGAGGAGTGCTCCCCTTTCTCCTCAAACTTGCCAGCATGTGCTGTCATTTGAGTTTTTGGTCTTAGCCATTCTGACAGGTGTGAGATGGAATCTCAGAGTTGTCTTGAGTTGTGTTTCTCTGATGATTAAGGATGCTGAGCATTTCTTAAATTCAAGTGGATCAAAGACCTTAACATAAGGCTGGACACACTAAATCTTTAGAAGAGAAAGTGGGGAAAACCCTCAAACTCATCAGCACAGGTGACAACTTCCTGAAGAGAACACCAACAGCTCAGGCTCTAAGACCAACAATCAATAAATGGGACCTCATGAAACTGAAAAGCTTCTGTAATGCAAAGGACACTGTCATTCGAACAAAACGGCAGCCTACAGATTGGGAACAGATTTTCACCAACCCCACATCTGACAGAGGGCTAATATCCAAAATTTACAAAGAACTCAAGAAATTAAATGCCAAGAAACCAAATAATCCAATCAAAAACTGGGGAATAGAGCTAAACAGAGAATTCACAAAGAAGGAATCCCTAACGGGTGAGGGATTGATTTATATCACCATAGATTTAGATACAAAAGAGAGAAAAACCTCATGCTTGAAAACAAAGTCTGGCTAGCTGTTACTAAGAAAAGCAAACACAGACAAAATCAACCACACTTTCTGTCTCGATGAAATTACATGAATGCTCTTTTAACCCAAAGAATACATTTGCCACATAGGTAACCTCTCATACATGGTAGTCCTTCCAACTAGTTGTTGCCCTGGCTCCTGTCACCCGCACGCACTGCCTGTTCAACTGCAAGTGGACTGATCAACTCCTGGAACTGTGTTGATTTTGCTGCTGTTGTCCTACCTGCCTGCTCTTTTGACTTTTGTACACAGTACCACTGGTCTGCCTCAGCCAGAGGAATAGCTCAGAGAACATTCCCAAGGAGAAGATACTAGATCAAATGAATTAGCAAACGCAAGAATACCTCATGAATAGCCTGAAATATCAGAAAACCTTAAAACATAGTCACTTTTCTTGAAGCTAATCTGCTTTACTTTAAAGATTAGACCACTGAAGTTCAGCAGGTTTGGAGACAATTTAATTATGTCAATCAATTCAATGGCCAATGAAGTCATGATCATAGTACTTTTCATTAAAAAAAAAAAGAAAACAATTCTGGGCAAACATTTGTTTACAAAAAAAAACTTTTCTATAGCTTCTCCAAGTGTTATTTTAAGATCTATTTTTGACTGTCCTTGATGTGACTGGGAATGGTTCCTTTTTCTATTTTGAATCAGCCTCATCTGCTTTTCTGCCCTTGGATATTCCTCATAGGTTTAAAGTATCATCCAGAAAAGAATTATGGATTTATCTACTGGTGTTTCAACCTTATTAGTAAACATGTTTCATTTTGAAAATTTTCTGCACTGTATACATGCCTAAGCCTGCCTTTAATAGAGTGGATTCTCTATTGAATTTGCATCTTGTAGACCAGGGAAAACCATTTTGAAAGTAGTCTATTCTTTTCTTTTTTTTTTTTTTTGGTTTTAGTTTTCTAGACAGGGTTTCTGTTTGTGACAGAGCCCTGGCTATCCTGGACTCACTTTGGAGACTAGCTGACCTCTAACTCTCAGAGATCCATCTGCCTCTGCTTCTTGAGTGCTCAGATTAAAAGATTTTGACACCACGCCTAGCCCAAAAGTAGTCTATTCTTTTAACTCACTATGGGAAAATTAGGTATTGATCCCTATACCACTGTCACATAGGAGAATGAGGATAAGAAAACAAACATATTGAAAATTATCTGGACCTGCATAAACCAACAGACAGTCTTTATGCTGAGAGTCTAAATTGGAGACTTCCATCAAATCCCTCATCTCAGAGATGAAGGTATCCTGAGGAAGAGGAGGAGGAAAGATAGGAAGATGAGAGGTTAAGTGTTGGGGTAATGTTAAGCATTCTAAATGTTAATTGGTCCTGTTTGCTGTCTGTTACTTATATTGACTCTGATTGGTTAAATAAAATGCTGAGGCCTGAGATTGGGCAAAGACAGAGAAAGGTGGGACTTCCTGAGATTAGAGCAGGAAGCCTGTGCTTTAGACAGAGGATTAATTCATTCCAGCCAGCAGCAGGAAGAAGCATTCCAATGATACCTCTTGATTGGTCTGCTGTTATTAAGAGTAGGTACAGAGAAGGCAAACCTTTCCCTTTCATTCTTATGCAATGGAATTGAGAAAAAGCAGTCTTTTAAATCAATTACTATTAAAGGCCATGGCTATGGTAATAGAGAAGGTAAAGGCATATCAGGCTGCAAAGGACCCATAGGTTGAATTACTCTATTCACAGCTCTTAAATCTGTTACCATTCTCTATTTACCCGATTCCTTTTTTACCACAGTTAAGAATACAGAAAGGGTCACTGTACAAGTATGGCTTAGATAATGCCAAGTTCTAGGGAAACCGAGACATATGAGTCATTGAACACAATGGAGCCATGAGGGAGATGAAATTAAGGAATCAGGAAGGTAGAACACTTAAAAGGCTGTCCAGACAGATGTTGAATCCAGGAGCTCTCAGATTTTAGATTGACAGTAAAATTTTCAGTGAATACAGGAGTCTAGACAGTTCACACTCAACTTGTGGGAAACTGTAATGGCTTTCTGGTAGTCTGTCAGCTTTGTTTTATTGTAGCTTCCCTTGTTGGTGAGGCCATCTTCACCACCTCAAGATAGGCTCTGTCCCAGACTGATGGTCAGATCCTTGACCTGTTACATTAAACATCCTTTCACAAATTATATCAAGTTGATTCTACCAACTTGAACCTATTGAGTTTACTGTATATGTAACTGTAAATGTAAATTTGAGCTACAGGTTAACAAGGTAGCTCAAAAGAGCACATACATGTCTGGAGAGACCGTTCTGTGGTTAGGAGTACTTCTTTTCCATAGAATCTCAAGTTTTGTTATTAGCATACACATCTAGCAACTGACAATTTTCTGTAACTCTAATTCCAGGGGAATACCATGTCTCTGGCCTCCATGGGCACTTTCACTTAAATACACATACCCATTCTCTCTCTCTCTCTCTCTCTCTCTTTCTCACACATACATATGCACAATTAAATAATAAAAATACATCATAAAAATAACACATGCATGGGCCAGCTACAGCCTCATATGGAGGAGGTAACTGACATCTGTAGTGGAAACTAAGACAAACCAATGTATAAAGAGATATGCTTTTGAAAGAGTGTCTGTTGCTTAGGCTGGTCTTTTACTCTAAGCTCAAATGATCATCCTGTGTTGCTCTCTTGTCTGTCTGGGAGTGCCGTTACAGGTTGCTGTGTCTCACTGACAGAGAAACCTTTTATTGAAGAGCACATGTGGCTGGATTTGTGTCTGCCTCCTGTATTTGGTACACATTTGGTACAGCCTGGGGCTTGCAATCGAGCTTGGTTTTTTATGATCAATTTAAGAGGAGTATCTATCTTATGCCATATGATGCATCTAATTATACTGAATATTCGTGACTAAAGGTGCCACACAGAGTATGTTCTAGTGACATTAAAGATTGCTGACATCGCCATACCCCTATCTGCTTTTCATGAGAGTCAGTAGTAGCAAGTTCTGCACTCCTTGCCTATCGTCATTGTGTCTTGAGTTAGCCAACAGCCTCTAGCCATCTCATTTCTCTGGCCCTCATCCTCATGTGCGATTTTGGAAAAGTCGTTAGTACCACGTTTGGATAAATAAGTGAAGAAATTTTCTATTAAAAAAAATACAAGCTGCTAGGCAGTGGTGGCACACAACTTTAATCTCAGTATTAGGGAGGCAGAAGCAGGTGGATCTCTGTGAGTTAGAGGCCAGCCTGACCTACAGAGTAAGCTCCAGGACAGCCAGGGCTACACAGAGAAACCTTGTGTCAAAAAAAAAAAAAAAAAACCCAACCAAACAAAAATTACAAGCTAATACAAGCTTATTCCCTCTTTTTTCCCTTCTCGCCACCACTAATTCCTTTGGCTTTTGCCTGTTCTTACTATTATCTGCAATTTTATTCCCTTCCGTTTTTAAAAACTTAGATTGAAGTTGAGTGCTATGGTCCTTTTTCTTATTCTCTAGTGAACTATTCATTTTAGGCCTCTGTTTATCCTGTTGTGTGGTGCACCTATTCACATGTAATAGGTCCCTTTGTAGCAATATGCAAGGGAAAATTCTCAGTTAAGCCACAGCAAGCTTAATTAAATCATGATGTATTCCATTAAATGGCTTCCAAGGAGGCAGTCACTTCCCTGAGGTAGCAAATGCTATCTGAGGGTTTCATCATGATTGTGTGGCCTTACATGCCTAAGGAAATGAATTTCTTCATTTATAAAAAGTTACAGAGAGGTATGGCATTAATATTAGAGTTATCGAATTAAATTTTAAGGAGGCACATGTTCTACTAAGCTTTTCTTTTCCTCAGATCTAATGAAACTCACTCAAAAAAATTTTTTTAAATTAGCACTGGATTACAGGTCCATATTTTTAAGTGTCATGTTTTGCTTGGTTGCTTAATGAGTTCCTTATGAGAATCCCAAATCAAGTCGTTTTAAGCTTAAATTTTATTATAAAATGTCACTTGTCATATTAGTAGAAAGTATTCTTGTCAAAATAGTACTTCTGATTCTCTCCCACTGACTTTGCTGCCTGAAGCCATACAAATCCTGAGATTCCATTTAATGTTTTCAGGACAGACAGTGTTAGGGCTCTCAGCACTAGGAGACTGTCAGCATTCAGTGTTTAACTTGTAGACCTCCATCTGAGTCTTCTGTAGGCGTCCCTGGGATTGGGTGGTATTATAATTACCATTGTCAGTCCGGAGAGGAACATCGGGAATGGGCCTCATCCTTTCTTCCAACCCCAGTACAGCAATAAGCCAGGAAAGGGAGGTTGTAAACCATTGATCTGAACCATATAAACAAGTTGAAAATAAATTATACTATCTGCTCTATTTGTCCCCAAAGTCAAATTTACCTAACACATAATACAAGTAGTCCCATTCAACTCCATCAAAGGACTTCCTGGCATGTAATACAAATGTCACTATTTGTTCCAATTTTCTCCTATATTTCAGATGACTTGCATTAGCCTATGCAGATGACCTGATGCTTCCCACCAGGCATACAGGCTTCTCGACTAAAGGTCTATTAGGCCTTGATTACTTATTCATGTACCATGTATTCAGGTAGCCATTACTTTATACCTACCTACATTATATGAAAGCATATTTTTCACAGTACCACTAAGGGAATAATATGTGTGTAATTTAAGTGTACAGCTAAATGGATACATGTAATAGGATAAGGAATAGTAGGCCACCTTGACTCCAAACCACAAATACTATCTTATGCATTAAAAATTCAGTACAAACCATTTAAATGCATCACATTTATTCTTGGTCTATTTGTGAAACTAGTGGCTGCTAGGTGTGCTGATGGCAGGGAGAAGTTAATGTGTTGGTAGGTAAGCTACATTTTTATGAAGCTGTTTAGAAAGTGACTTCATGCCACAGTATGTAGCATGAGTTATTCCTTAGTTTTCAGTGGACATTGCAAGGCTGCCCAAATTCCCATCCTTTAACTCACCATCTGTAACAGAAAGGGAGGCACTAAATACCTCCAAGGGAGATTCCTTAGGATTATAGTCTCAAGACACACTTCCTTAGAAGAGGACTGAAATATTTCAAAGGATTTCTTTCCCAAGTATTGATAAAGCCTTTGATGCTCTGGGAACAGGGAATTGTACATAAATAAACTGAATAGAGGAAAAGCAGCCTAAAGGCAGCTGCTAATCTTGATGGTCCTACAATCCTAGTGGGCAAGACAGCACAGTGATAGGAGAAGGGGCTGCCAATGGAGCCAACTCTCATCTGGGTTCCCTTCTTCAGTGTCCTTGACAATAGGTAGCACTGGCCTTTGTTTTCCTCATTGACAGAGAAGAATACAAATTCATTATCAGACTCTGTTCATTCAATTGCTTGTTTGTTTTGAGACAGTGTGTCACTCTGTGGCCAGTGTGTGGCCAGTCATTGGGAGGCCTCTGCATTCTGAAGGATGGTTACTGACACACAGCACCACCATTTCTAGCCTATAGTTATAGAGATCAAAAAAGGCAACATACAGACTCAAATGAACCATTTAATGCTCAATAAATACTTGCTGCTTTGTTACAATCATCTTAATAATAAAGTCTATGAATATATGTAATAAATACATATACACTCAACAATTCCAAGAAAGTCCAGTCCAATACCACTCCTAGTGTTCACGTGAAGCTTCATGACATTATACTAGAAAATAATGACATATAACACTTGTACTATGGAAATTTACATAGAGGTTAACTTACATACAAGGATTGCACTTTTATAACTCCAGAATACAAAGATAGGATTTCAGGGGCTGGAGAGATGGCTCAGAGGTTAAGAGCACTTGCTGTTCTTCCAAAGGTCCTGAGTTCAATTCCCAGCAACCACATGGTGGCTCACAACCATCTACATTGAGATCTGATGCCCGGGCATATATGTAGAGCAAATGCTGTATACATAATAAATAAATAAATGTTTAAAAAAAAAAAGATAGGATTTCAAATGGAAACAAATCATTACATCAAACTAAAACAAACAAAACCCTTTTCTGTCATTAATCTGCATTAGCTGAATACACTTGATGATCCCAAGAAATAAATAATTACTTTAAACACACTGTTCAGATATATTTTAAAATATGGTAGAGAACAAAGGTATGGAGAAGATTTTTCTTAGACTGTCCATTTATTTGAAAGTTAGACAGGTTTGGAAAACAAAAAGTATACAATGAACAGAACAAACAAGACTAGTGCATATCAGTGGAATTTTGTGCTTCCATAGTTAAGTTTTTTTAAACTAATTTTGGACTTGAGAAATGGTTAAGAGCACTTGCTGTTTTTGCAGAAGACTAGAGTAGAGTCCCAGAACCCGCAAGGTGTGTTCACAAGCATCTATATCTCCAATTCCAGGGGATCTGAAGCCCTCTTCTGACTTTCTCAGGCAACAGGTCTGCAAGTGGTAGCCAGACATCCATGCATGCAAGGCATTTATACATATAAATAGGATAAAAATGAATAAATCTTTAAAAATGTAAAAAGCTGCTGGGCGTGGTGGTACACATCTTTAATCCCAGCACTTGGGAGGCAGAGGCAGGCAAATCTCTGTGAGTTCAAGTTCAGCCTGGTCTACAAAGCAAGTCTAGTACAGCCAGGGCTTGGCAAACAGAAAAATGCTGTCTTGAAAAACAAACAAACAAGTAAAAAGCTAATTTCTAACTTCAAGTATGCTTTGTAATTTTGTCTCTAGCTCTCACCTTCCCTCCCTCCCCTTTGTCCTCCCTACTTCTTTCTTAAAGAGGGTCTTGCTAGGCAGCTGAGGCTGGACTTGAACTTATAATCCTTTTGCCTCAGCCTGCGAAATGCTGGGATTACAGGCATGCACTGACACAACTGCCAGGATGATTTTCTTAATAATTGGATCCAAGTGAAGCAATTTCTAAAGAAAAATTCATGACTGAAAAGGGATTCTAAAATCCTAAGCATATATACAGAAGCACACATAAATCCTTGGGATATTCGTAAATAGAGAGAGCCATGCAGTGAAAAGTTTGGGGTCTTGGTAATGGACAATTGACTCTCATTAGGCATCTTCCTCTTCTACATTAATATGTGACATTACACTCTCATATAACATTTTATAACCAAGTGAAATAAAAAGCCCCTCCAGATTGCAACTGTAAGATAATCAGACTCTGTAGTAGTCATTATGATTGCAATTATGTAACAAAACACTCCAAATATAGTTCAGTTATTGCCGTTATTAATCATTCTGGTTTTGTTTCAAGTGCTTGCTTTATAGCATGCTGGATAGACTCCATTATTCTACAAGCTGAATGTCGAAAGTCAAACCAGTGCATGTGAATCTTCTGTTCTAAAGGCTTTTCAACATAATTTACCCTTTCAATTTGTATTTGTGAATAAAAGAAAATGGGGAGAAATAAAGCAGGAGTCAATAGAGTCACTGACCTTTGCAGTAAACAGAAAACAGTCCTTAACACAAAACAACTCTGCAAATAAGAAACCTATTTGTAGGCCTAGAAATTGTGCTGCTTAAGAAGTTAGCCTTGGAATACCAATTGTTCTTGCAAAAAGGATCTTCACATTTGATGAGGAAACAGTAAGAGGGTTGGCAAATACACATTTTTAAATGAAAAGTTTAAAGAACGCATGTTGTTATAGAAAAAGTCCTAAACATTTTATGCACAGAACCTTGTATTCTAATTAATTTAACTATAAAACACCAATTAAAAGACAAAAATTTATTATACAGAACACCATCTGTCCCACTTTAAATCACTATATATATATATATATATATATATATATTTTTTTTTTTTTTTTTGAGGAGCAAAATTAAACCTGAAAATTTCTTAAGCCTATGCTTTTTGAGGCTGAAGTACTAAGTAAACAGGATTCCAAATTATCCTAGGGAAAGTGTCTCTACAAGTATTTAAATACCAACACATGATCAGCTCAGAAAATATACACATAATAACAGATCAGCATGGCTTACAAAATTCACGGCATCATTTTCCTGTGCCTTTTTTCAGTTTGGCTATGTACATTGGGCCCCAGGCTTTGCCCCTTTCAGGAATCACCATAAGGCTGCATTTCTGGCCAGTGGGGGCAAAAGTGAAGTGTTGGGAGCAAGCCCTTGCTATCCCACTGATATCCACAGGCATGACGTGACTGTCAGATATTAGGATCTCACTGATAACGTCTTGATTTTCAGCCTTGGAAAGTGTGCATGTAGAGTACACAAGTAGCCCTCCAGGACGTAAGGCTTTAATTCCAGACCTGTACATAATGGGGAAAATGAAGAGATGAGTTAGTCATTGGCACGGGAGACAACTTATTGAGCAGAACACCAATATCTCACACACTAAGATCAACAATTAATAAATGGGACTTCATGAAATTGAAAAGCTTCAGGGAGGCCAAGTACACTGTCAACAAAACAAAATGGCACCCCACAGACTGGGAAAAGATCTTCACCAACCCCACATCTAACAGAGGGCTAATATCCAAAATATAAAAAGAACTCAAGAAATTAAACACTAACAAACCAAGTAATCCAATTAAAAAATGATGTACAGAGCTAGACCGAGAATTTACTACAGAGAAATCTCTAATGGCTGAGAAGCACTTAAAGAAATGCTCAACAACCCCAGTCATAACGGAAATGCAAGTCAAAATGACTATGAGATTCTAACTTACACCCTTCAGAATGGCTATGTTCAAAAATTCAAGTGACTGCATATGCTGGCAAGGACGTGGGGACATGGAGAAAGGGAGCACTCCTCCATTGTTGATGGGAGTACCAACTTATACAATCACTTTAGAAATCAATTTGGTGCTTTCTGAGAAAACTGGGAACAGTTCTACCTTAAGACTCAGATATACCACTCCTGGGCATATACCCAAAATATGTTTCACCCAACCACAAGGACATTTCCTCAACTATGTTTATAGCAGCTTTATTCATAATAGCCAGAAACTGGAAACAACCTCAATGTCCCTCCACTGAGGAATGGATAAAGAAGTTGTGGTACATCTATACAATGGAATACTACTCAGCTATTAAAAACAAGGACATCATGACATTTTCAGGCAAATGGATGGAACCAAAAAAGATCATCCTGATTGAGGTAACAGAGGCCCAGAAAGACACACAGAATATGTACTCACTCATAAATGGATATTAGCCATTAAGTACAGGATAGCCATTCCACAGATACAATCCACAGACCGAAAGAAACATTAAGTAAGTATCAAGGAGGGCTCAAGGGATGATACTTGAATCTAACTAGATGAAATAACATAGACATCAGAAGTGGATGGAGAGAGGGAACTGGACAGGAACCTACATAACTGCCATCTGAGAGGCTTTATTCGGCAGATAATGGAAACAGATGCAGAGATGCACAGCCAAACATTAGGTGAAACCCAGGGAACCTTATGGAAGAGTTAGGGGAAGCTGAAGGAGTCAAGGGAGCTGAAGGAGTCAAGGAGACGATAAGACGTATGTAGACAACTAACTTGGACAGAGGGGGACTCATAGAGCCTGAACTATCAACCAAAGAACTTGCATGAGCTGGTTCTAGGCCCACTATATATATGAAGCTGAAGGATGGGTTTGTCCTCAAGTGGATCTCCTAATAATTGGAGCAGGGATTATCTCAGACTTGGTATCTGTTGTCTCCCTTTGGACTCCATTTTCCTAGCAGAGCTGCCTTGTCTTGCCTCAGTGGAAGAGGAAGCACTTAGTCCTGATGCAACTTTATGTGCCAGAGAAGGTTAATATCAGGTGGGGGTGGGGGGGTAAAGGAGGGAGGGTTATGCGGGAAGGGGGTAGGAGGCTGGGACTGGGAGGAGGGGGTGTGATTGGAATGTAAAATAAACAAATTAATTAATAAAAATTTTTAAAGAGAGATGAATTAGCTACAAAAAGGAAAGCATGGTTTCAAGTCAAGGAGATTACATATTAGCCTTACTCCGGCTCAGGATACAGTAACTCTGGTGGGTTTCTGATCCTACACATAGTTCATTTGCATTTATCATTAATGACTGGGAAATGGTAACCAGATAAATCAAGGTTTGGCTTTTTAGGTAGGGAGAAGGAGAAAGAACATGGATAATGTGTTTGTCTTTTTTTTTTTTAAATACTTTATTTTTTTTTCTTCAAGTTACATCTCAGTAACAAACCCCTCCCTATTCCCCCTTCCTATCCCGCCCTTCCACCCTCTTCCCCCCAGAAGTTTCCCCTTTCAGTCCAACAGATGGTTCCTTCTCTTATTACAGTAAGTATTATACAAAACAACAGATATAAATATGCCACATTTATGAGAGTTAAATGGCCCAGTATACCTTCCCAATGTCCAGTTTATACCTATTTGGCCCCTGACTTTAACATTCTACTATCTAACCATCTCCTTGAGTTTAAAGGTCTATATGTGACTCAACATTCATACTAACTTGCAACACACTTTTAAGAGTATCTTCTTAGTTCTATAACACCCTCTTGATTCCTAAACAACTCAAAATTTAACTATGAGACTCTAGCTGTCTATTCTTCAACCACCTCAGAGACCTGAGAGGGATAAATATATTTGCTTATATAGGAAGTGCAGGGCCTGCAGCTTCCAAAACTAAGAAAGGACATACCAATGACTGCCTGGACAGTTCCCATTTTCTCTCCATACATTCTTGCATCAGTCTTCAGCCTTTGGGTCCTGTTTCTCTGACAGACATTTGTTGTAGAGCAGGGATTATGAAGGACTTACCTACCCTGTCTTGGCAGAGTTAGGCTGTCGACTTCCCTGCTACCAAGTTTTGTCCTTTTTGGACAGCAGTCTGTCTGCAGTTGGTGCAAGGGGTTTTATCACGCCAAGAGATAGGCTTGCCACTAATTCAACCATCTTACAGTGGAGGTTCTTCGATGCTTATCTTCTACTTGGAGTAGAATAGGGGGTGCTGTCAGGCGCTGATATGTCTCGATATCAAAAAAAAATCTTGATTTAAGATAACATCTTTGAATGCCATATTCTGCAGATCTCTTGGGGTTTTTGAAGATGCCCTATCCATCTCTTGTATTTAGATAAGCAAATGTTGCTTGTCTCTTAGAAACTTGATTACTGGGTAGTTTAGAGAATATCTGTGATATACTGTCATAGTAGCTAACAAAGTGACATGTTTGCATGACTAGGTGTTTGTTTTACTTAACTATCCTAGACCGTTTTAGATGGTTGGTATCAAGAGGTCAGAGCTTCACATTTTATTTTTAAGTATCTCTAGGTATGATACCATTAGGAAGCGTTACCTTTAAATTTGTATCAATATACAAAGATCTATTCAATTGTGATTAAATATACTCTTAATTATGTATCAATATACAAAGATCAATGCCTATGTAGCCCAATACAATCTTAATATTACGTCCATATGCAAGGGTCAATACCATTGTGGCCAACTGTAATCTTAATTTTGTATCAATATACAAAGATCAATACCGATGTAATCCAATACAATCTTATTTTTGCACAATAAACAATGGTCAATACCACTTTAGCCAAATAAACTACTAATTTTGTATCAATATACAAAGGTATAAGGGCATATTCAATAATCTGCCCCTTCTTCTTGGACCTTCCTGTGCTATGTCTATATCTCATTTTTCTCAAGCCCATGCACTCCTACATAGGAGAGGAAGAAGGATACAGAAAAAGAAAAGTAGGAAGTCCCTGGGGCTAACCTCCAAAACCCATTAAGACAGGACCATTTATCAGCTTGTAGTCTCTTCCCCTAAATATCAGAGTTTTCAGTTATCCTTCAAATAACCAAAAAGAAGGACGGAGAAACACCTTCCCCACCCTCTGGGCATGGGACGTCGCTCTCTTAAAGTGACTTCCTGCTGATTTGGGTCGTAGTAGACCTGTTTGGGGCCCGAACCCAAATGGAAAAAATGGTTTAAAATGTTAGTACACTCCTTTTATATTCAGTCCTTCTGTGTGTTTGTCTTTTAAGTCATGGAAAAAAAAACAAACCAAAGACACTATTGATGACAGACATAATAAATCACTGCTATTCCACTGATATCCACAGACATGACATTACTGTCAGGTATACTCTATACACTCTAGGTTGGGCTACCAGGTAAAAATCAGAAGGAATTCACCTAAGAAAAGGGAATAACTAATTTGTGAGGGCATATGGTAGCAGCTGTAGGCCATTCCTCAAACCAAAGATCTCTGCACTCTTCCTTAAAGGACCCTCTAGATCAGTGCTTCTCGACCTTCCTATTGCTATGACCCTTAAATACAGCTCCTCATGATGTGGTGACCCCTAGCAGGAATAATCTCATACTTACAATAAACCTTTTGTACATTGTTGTTTTATTTTAGACTAAAAAGGTATGACCAAAGATTCCCAAAAAATGATTAATCAGCACAAAAAAGAAAAGAAAAACAGCAAAAATATGGCCTAGGAAGAAACTTACAATTCAATTCAGGGAACAAAATATGACAGAATAAATACAAAAGATCAGCAAAGACAGACCAGTCATAAAATAGCAACATCATAAGAAAGCAGCAAGAAGACAGCCCATACAAATTTAATATGTTTGCCAAAATAATGAATATTCTGTAGAAATACTTGGAAGTTAAAGGTCAACATATCGCCCAACCCCTCATCTTCAAAGTAGAACAATAGATAGACTCAATCAAGCTTGTCCAAAATCAATTAACAAAACTGGAAAAATAATACACAGAATTTTTTGACAATGGGAGTTGAATTAATGGAATAGGAAGGTAACTTTCCAGAAATGGGACAAGATATGATTCTTTAGATGGAAGGCTCATCAAGGGGCTACCACATTTATTATTATTCATATAACATCTATTATATGCTAGGTATTGTCTAGGTATTGGACATGTATCACCGAATAAAACAAAACATTGTCAATTCTAACAATTTAAAACACCTCCTATCAGTTGTGATGTCTTACACCTCTAAGTCTAGCACTGTAAAGTCTGAGGAAAGAGAATTGCTATGAGTTTGAGGCCAGTCTTGGCTACATAGTAAGTAGCAAGCCAGCCGGGCTTACACAGACTGGCTACACTATCTCAAAAAGCCCAAGGGAAAAGTACATTATATATAATAACAAAGGTTCAACACTGAAAACATACAAATAACACTGTATAGGCTAAGCAGGTTGCATTTTTAAATTTAGGAACATACACATATGTAAGAACAACTAAAGAAAAAGAGTTTTGAAAGAGAGCAAGGAGGGTATGTGAGAGGAAGGAAAGGGAAGGAGAACTGATGTCATTATATTAGTCTCAGAATAATGTAAAAACTTTCCCCTCCTTCTACTCCTCTCACAGTGGTGGGAGGGAATTCCAGTCTAGAGGTAATGTATGAGAGAAGAATATTTTGAAATTATCAAAAATAAAAAATCTAGAGACCCAATGGAAAAAATCTTTATTGTCACAAATACCACATTCTCACGATTGCCTCAGGGAGATCGACTATAGAAAGATGAGTATGTGATGCCAGTGAATGGACTAAGTCCCTTATACAATGGTGCGTATATGCACATTATCTCTGCATGGGACTGAGTTAAGAAATGGGTTGTTTAGTGAGATGATTGAGTTGAAACCCAATCATTGGAAAGGATATGCTAATCAGATTTAGCTGATATTATTACGGGAGGAAATTCCCCTTTCTCCACAACCTCACCAGCATGTGCTGTCATTTGAGCTTTTGATCTTAGCCATTCTTACAGGTGTGAGATGGAATCTCAGAGTTGTCTGGAGTTGCATTTCTCTGATGATTAAGGATATTGAGTATTTCTTCAAGTGTCTCTCAGCCATTTGAGATTCCTCTTTGTGGATTCTTGGTTTAGCTCTGTTCCCCATTTTTTTTTATTGCATTATATGGTTTCTTGGTGTTTAATTTCTTGAGTTCTTCATAAATTTTGGATATTAGCCCTCTGTCAGATTTGGGGTTGGTAAAGATTGTTTTCCAATCAGTAGGTTGCCATTTTGTTCTAATGACAGTGTTCTATCCTTACAGAAGCTTTTCAGTTTCAGGAGGTCCCATTTATTGATTGTTGGTCTTAGAGCCTGAGCTATTGGTGTTCTGCTCAGGAAGTTGGCACCTGTGCCAATGAGTTGGAGGCTTTTCCTCACTTTCTCTTCTATTAGATTTAGTGTGTCCAGTTTTATGTTAAGGTCTTTGATCCACTTGGACTTAAGTTTTGTGCAAGGGATAAATAAATGGGTCTATTTGCATTCTTTTACATGTTGACATCCAGTTAGACCAGCACCATTTGCTGAAGATGCTGTCATTTTTCATTGTATGGTTTTGGCGTCTTTGTCAAAAATTAAGTGACCATAGGTATGTGGGTTTATTTCTGGATCTTCAATTCAATTCCATTGATCAACTTGTCTGTTTCTATCCCAGTACCATGTTGTTTTTCTTACTATTGCTCTGTAGTATAGCTTGAAATCTGGGATTGTGATACCTCCAGATGTTGTTTTATTGTACAGTATTGATTTAGCTATTCTGGGTTTTTTGTTTTTCCATATGAAGTTGAGAGTTATTCCTTCAAGGTCTGTAAAGAATTGTGTTGGAGTTGGGCACAGTGAGCCATTGGTGGGGAGAGGGGAAGGTCTTCGATTCCCTTCTTTATTTCTTCCCTGACCCAGTGTAGAGAACTGTTTAGTTTCCATGAATGTGTAGGCTTTTTGTTATTTCCGTTGTTGTTGGAAGTCCAGCTTTAATCCATGGTAAGATACAAGGGGTTATTTCAATTTTCTTGTATCTGTTCAGGCTTGCTTTATGTCTGAGTATATGGTCAATTTTGGAGAAGATTCCATGCAGTGTTGAAAAGAAGGTTTATTCTTTTGTGTTTGGGTGAAACATTCTGCAGATATCTGTTAGGTCCATTTGGTTCATGACCTCTGTTAGTCTCATTACTTCTCTGTTTAGTTTCTGTTTTGATGACCTGTTTATTGGTGTGAGTGGGGTGTTGAAGTCTCCCACTGTTATTGTGTGGGGGAATCAATGTGTGGTTTAAACTTTAGAAGTTTTTCTTTTACAAATGTGGGTGCCCCTGTATTTGGGGCATAGGTATTCAGTATTGAGATGTCATCTTGATCAATTTTTCCTTTGACTAGTGTCCTTCCTTACCTTTTTGATTAATTTCAGATGAAAGTTTATTTTATTTGATATTAGTATAGCTACTCCAGCTTGTTTCCTGGGACTGTTTGCTTGGAAAACTTTTTCCCAGCCCTGTACTCTGAGGTAGAGTCTATCTTTGTTAGTGAGGTACATTTCTTGTGTGCAGCAAAATGATGGATCTTGTTTACAGATCCATTCTGTAAATCCTGTATCTTTTTGGGGGAGTTGAGTCCATTGATGTTGGGAGAATTAATGACCATAGGTTTTTATTTCCTGTTATTTTTTATGTAGGCGGTGGTTGTGTGTTTGTGTGTTTCTTTTGCTTTAGCTGCAGTGAAGTTTTTTTGTTTCCTTTGTTTCCTTGGGTGTAGTTATCTTCTCTGGGTTGGAATTTGCCTCTTAGGATCTTCCATACAGCTGGATTTTTGGATAGATATTGTTTATATTTGGTTTTGTCATAGAGTATTTTTTCTCCATCTATGGTGATAGAAAGTTTTGCTGGGTATAGTAGTCTCAGCTGGCACCTATGTTCTCATAGGCCTTGTAGGACATCTGTCCAGCCCTTCTGGCTTTTAGAGTTTCTGAGGAGAAGTCATGTGTAATTCTGATGGGCCTGCCATTATATGTTACTTGACCTTTTTCTCTTACAGCTTTTAATATTCTTCCTTTGTTCTGTATATTTGGAGTTTCAATTATTATGTGGCCAGAGGAATTTCTTTTCTGGTCCAATATATTTGGTGTTCTGTATGCCTCTTGGAATTTTACCAGCATCTCTTTTTTAAGGTTTGGGAAATTTTCTTCTATGATTTTTTTTTTTTTTGAAAATGTTTCCTGGACCTTGGAGTTGAGAGTCTTCTCTTTCATCTATGCCTATAATTCTTAGGTTCTGTATTGTCATTGAGTCCTTGATTTCTTGGATGTTGTGGGTGAGGAATTTTTTAGATTTCTCATTTTCTTTGGTGGTTGTACTTATTTCTACAATTGAATCTTCCATGCCTGAGATTCTATCTTCCATCTCTTATATCCTATTTGTGATACTCATGTCTATAGTTCCTGTTCTCTTTCCTTGGATTTCCACCTCCAGGATTGTCTCTGCTTGTGTTTTCTTTATTGCTTCCATTTCCAATTTCACATCTTGAACTGTTTTATACATTTCCTGTTCCAATTTCAGGCTTGTCTTTGCCTGAAAATCTTTCATAGGGTTGTCTCTTTCCCACTCTTGTTTGACTGAGTTAGCTTGGAGGTCTCTAATGGAATTCTTCATTGCTTTCATTTGTAAAATTGTGATTTCTTTAAATTCTTTCAGAGATTTATTTTCTTCTTGTAAGGCCTCCATCATTTTCCTAAGTATAGTATTCATCATTTTCATGTGTTTCAGCTGTGGTGGGATGGTTAGTGCTTGCTCTACTAGCATTGCTGAATTTTGTTGGAGTCTTATTTTCCTGACTTTTGTCAGTTCTGTTCTTTTGTTGGCCTTTATCCATAAGGTTGTCCTTAGCTGTTTCTTCCTGGTGCCTTTTGGACTTGGTGTCAAGGAAGGTGCTTTGGTGTAGAGGCCATATAATCTTGATGATCTGTAGCTTACCACAGGCTGGATGGGGCCTTTTGTTGGGGGCTGGTTCTCAATAGGCCTCTCACAGCTGATCCCTTCCTGTTGTGTTTCAACTGGGTACTCAGGTCAGGAGTTGGGGTGGGATGTGTTATCCCTATGTTAAGTTTCCTGAGATCCAGCTGGTCTTCTTAGTGATGTTGGTGGGGAGTGGCAGGACACAGTGTGTAGGCTAGAGCTGCAGTTCCCCTGCATCAGAACCGTGATTGTGGACCTCACAAGCTGCTCTCAGGGGGCTCTCAGGTTCAACGTGAACCTAATAGCCAGAAGCACTGTGACCTGGTATAGCCCACATAACCCACATAGTGAGCAATGGTCCAGGGTTGTTTCACTGCTCCAGGGTCAGAGCTCTCTGTGTTGTAGGCTGGGAGTTTAGCTGAGGGGCAAGGCAGCTGCCAGCAGGGAGTTCCGATGTGGAGTTCACATCCTGTCGACGGTGTTTGGATTTGGGGAGGTTCAGCTGCCTTTTCCCGTCTAGAATCATTGTGTTCCAGTCCAGTCTGCCTGAGCCAGTAGGGCTTCTGCCAGTTTCCCTGTGACTAGGCGTCAGGACTGTGGTTGTGGTCTACCCAGACTGCTCTGAGGGGGATCCCAAATTCAACCTGTGCCTCTTAGTCAGAAGCTCTGTGGTCCAGAGCCACTCACTCACTGGGGCAGCACACAATGGTTCAGAACTGTTTTACTGCTCCAGACCAAGATCTAGATGCTGGAGACTGAGGCTGTAGACTGAGTGCCCTGCCAAAGTGAGCACAGGCAGGGAATTCCAATATAGAGTTCAAATGGCATCAACAGCACTTGGACTGAGGCTCCGTGACCTTTTCCCTGCCAGTAGCACTGTGTTCCAGAGCAGCCTGTCTGTGTCAGCGGGGATTCTAACAGTGCCCCTGTAGCTAGGGTGCCAGGACCTTGGTTATGGTCCTCCCAAGCTATTCTTAGTGGAGGGTCTCTGGATCAACTTGTGCCTCTCAGACTGGAGCTCTGTGAATCAGTGGAGCCCTGTTGCTTGGGCTGCACACAACGGTCCAGGACTGTTTTACTGCTCTGGGCTGAGATGTAGATGCTGTACCCTGAGTGCCCAGTGGTGTGCCTAGCCAGGCAAGGGGGGGGGGGTCAGGGAGTTCCAATATGTAGTCTATATCCTGTGCACAGTGTGCTTGGGCTCAGGGAAGCTCAGCACCTGTTAGTTTGATTCCCCAGTTACTGGTCAACCAGATGTCACGAGGGAGAATCGCCCTCAGTCTTATTGTAGTGGATCCACTAGTCTTCTTCTGGGTGTCAGAATGCCTGCATGGAAGTTGTAGACTCAGGAAACTGAGGAGGGCCTCTGTTTGGAGGTGGAAGCTGCCTGCTGGCATCCTGAAAAGATTCGATCTGCTGGCTCTTCCACTGCGGTGGGAAGTGCTCTGTCATTAAGGGGATAACTTAATCTCCCAACAGTCTATGCCATGAAATCCCAGACAGCTAACATTTTCTAGTACCTAGAATTTATAGACCTCCCATGTATTCCTTTGCTGAACAAAATGTATTGTATACACATACTTGGGTAATTTAAATGACAAGCAGTGGTAGCAAATGGCAAGAAGCATTTGATGGGAATCTCTAACATTTTGCCTAAGGTTTTGGGATTAATCCAATTTGTATTAAAAAGAAAGCCTTTGTGTTATTCCACACAATTTCTTTGTTTAGAAATTAATGTGGCTAGCTACATTATACCAACCTATGTTTAGAAGATAAATCATGGATGTTGGAATAAAAGCAGAGCAGAAGAATCAGCCAATACTGCAACATTATAAAAATTAATTTAAATTTTCATCAAGCCAGAAATATATCGTTTGTAAATGGTGAGGCATCTATCCTTTGGTACAATGTTAATGAGAGGAAAACCCTCACCCTTACTTGATTAAGTACTAGTTTTGTCACCTGTGGAATTAAGACTAAAAGAATTCCTTTAATGTATTCATTATTCAAAATATTGTATTCAAAACTGCATATATCTTGTGCACAGTGACAAAATAATGGATTTTTAAAAAATTGTACACCTATTGATATAGTCAGTAGAAAATGAACTCAAATGAGTGTAGGTCTAATAAAAATTTTGGTAAAATGACAACACATTTAGTGGTTTAAAGTATTGGAGCCATAACTCCTTCAGGTTCTGGAGTCCACAGTTTATAACGGATTTCAGGAATCAAATCAAGGTGTTCCTAAGCTACATTACCCCTGAAAGCTCTGGGTGAGGAATCCTTGCTTTCATTTTTTTTTTATTTTATTTTTATTTTTATTTTTTTTTTTTGGTTTTTCGAGACAGGGTTTCTCTGTGTAGCCCTGGCTGTCCTGGACTCGCTTTTTAGACCAGGCTGGCCTCGAACTCACAAAGATCCGCCTGCCTCTGCCTCCCAAGTGCTGGGATTAAAGGCGTGCGCCACCACCGCCCGGCTGTTTTTTTATTTTTTAGCATCCATGTACCTTGGCCAGGTGATTCTGTCACTCCGAACTGTGTCATCACAGCTCCTAGTCAACCTCTATGCTTCCTTCTCATCTGCAAGGAACCTTGTGATGTCTCTGGTCCACTAAGATATTCAAGACAATTTCCTCATCTCAGGATCATAATTTGGTCAAATCTAAACCCCTTTTCCCTATTCTGGTGATAAGACTCTAGTCATCACTGTTGTTACCACAAGGTGTTATCTTATTGATAATTCCCATCTCTGATGTCTAGATATGAAGATCTTCCCTGACACTGTATGTGCATATATTGCAGAGAACAAGAAGAAAGTGTGGGTAAAGATGTTTTAGGGACTGATAGCAAGCATAAAGAGTGAGTGACCCTCCATGGCAGACAACCCTCAGGAATGTTTTTAAGCAATGAAGTTTGGTAGACCTTAACAAACTCACTACAAAGCCAAAATTTGGGACTGATAGGCATTTAAGAACCAGATGGTTGACAAATACATTCTGGCAAATCAGTATGATATTGGCCACATAAAAGAGGAAGAACAGACAAAAACAAAACAAAACAACAACAACAAAATCAGACACTGAGAGAAGTTAACAGGCTTCTCCCTCCAGCATGAGCTCCTATGCTGTGCAATTATTCTTTTCTGTATTGAGAGGGAAGAAAACTAAATTACCATGATAACCTTCCAATTCTCCAAAGGAGAAATGGCCTTGCCTCCTTGACAATCCTAAATTTCCTAGATTAACAAGATCTTGGCCAATGTGACATTATTTACCTGTACAATGACAACTAACTATGATGCATGAAAGGATCACAAGTAACATTGCATTAAGATGCATTGCACACCACTGAAGCAGAGGAAGGCTTACTTATAAGCTGAAGCCAAGAAGGAAACAGATAGCATGGTGTCATGCTACCTACAAAAGAATCAGAAATGCTCATCCAATACGCAAAACTGTAACATCTCCATTTTCTCATTATGCCACATCTTGTTCCTCATTCATGACACACTTCACCTTCATTTCTCCTTTCTGTGCCTCTTGACTTCTCTTTGTGTAACCTTACACTGTTCATTCTTCACTCAGAAGTAAGGAGTACTAATTCCCATAAGAGCATACAATATTATGCAGGCTTAATAAATAAGGCCATAGAGCTAAATACAATGACTTAGAGATATCCTTTTTTTTTTTTTTTTTTTTTTTTTTGGTTTTTTGAGACAAGGTTTCTCTGGGTAGCCCTGGCTGTCCTGAACTCACTTTGTAGAAACAGGCTGGCCTTGAACTCACTAAGATCCGCCTGCCTCTGCCTCCCAAGTGCTGGGATTAAAGGCATGCAGCACTACAGCTCGACAACATCTCCATTTCTAAAAGGAAGCAGAATGCCACACAATACAATCACTCTCATTTCGCTAAAGCACCTATATTATTCCAGAAGCTTTCTACATAAGTGCTCATCAGATTTAAACCTTATCTGAAATATAAAGTAAAATTCTGTCTCAGACCAGTTTTGTAGTACACAGTGCTGATGTTGTTTAATGGTAATAGAATAAAATGCATTTGGAAATGCCTTATAGCAAGTCCCACTAACAGAAAGACTGGGCATTCAACCACAGAAAGCACTGCCTTTGTCCTGGTGTTTTATATCAGATCTAGGATATCTAGCTCTTTTCAAATCTTCTGTTGCTTTTCAGTGCCTGATAGAAAAGGCTGAAATGCATCTTGTGCCTAAGCATCTAGTTAATGAAGCATGTGAAAACAAAGAGAGGCATATTCCTACTGAAGATACCATTACACAGAAGAACATTCTGAGTTCTTCAATGAGACAAAAATCCTTACTCTATCTTTGGAAGTTTACAAAGGATACATGAATTGGACTCCAGCACTGAAACTGATAATGTGTGTGTGTGTGTGTGTGTGTGTGTGTGTGTGTGTGTGTGTGTGT
>CAJQZJ010034004.1:255078-286344 GCA_907164525.1 Lophiomys imhausi
TGTGTGTGTGTGTGTGTGTGTGTGTGTGTGTGTGTGTGTGTGTGTGTGTTTGTGTTTAAAGTTTTCTTTAGTCTAAAAGTAATGAACTCACACTAATCTATTTATGGTCAAGATCTATGGCATATGCTGTAACTATTTCTACGTCTTGCTGAGTAAGTGTCAACATGTTTGATTGCAGAGTATCCCTCTAAACTCTGAAAAGAAAAAGAGGCTGTCCTATATACCAAATATGTGCTGTATTCTTTCCCAACCATTATCCAAATGTCTGCGTTTTGAAAACACTAACACCATACCTCAAGTGTTCTGAATCAGACTTGAGCTTCTATCTTATTTTTAAATAAGCTTCACTGAAAAGTTTTATAAAATAGGATCTGTAATGTATCTACAAATAACCACATAGTTATCCTCTGAACATTTTATTCTTTTGTACACACAGACAATTGAAATATTAATTTTAAGAGGCATCAGAAAGGGTTGATGCATGTAGCGCAGCAATATAACATTTGCTCAGCATGCATGAGACCTAGTTCAATCCCCAGTCAACAGCCAAACTAAAGAATCATCAGACAGGCAGGCCTACCCACTAATAAGCAGGCTATGATATCACCAGCGCTTTCTCATCCTAACATAAGAAAAACTAGATTCTTTTGATTTTCCAAGACATCAAGGTTTCCCCATGGCAAATTGTTTTGGTGTGTGTTTGTATTAAAAAAACAAAAAACAAACAACAAACCAAACCAACTAACCACACAAACAAACAAAAATCAACCCAGAGGTTTATGTACAGGTACCACCTTAACAAACACACAAACAAAATTCAACCCAGAACTTTATGTAAGGGTACTAACTAAAGGCATTCCTTTTATCTTTCCAAAAATTACATTCTCTCCTTTTCATTGAAGCTTACCTTAATCTTTCAAGGGTCTAATTACAGGAAGTTTCAAACATCAAGAACCCTTTGAGATCCTGGCTCCAAAACAAGGTAAGAACATGCTCCTTCTCAGCACAAGAGCTCATGCTAAGGTTCTAGATAGGCCCACTAGTTCCAACTACCAGCACGTGATTTATACAGAATGAAAAGAAAAGGCAAAGAGCTACCTGAATTTAAATCCTTGAAGAAAAGACTTAGTACTTTCATAACAGCACATGTTTCCTGAACTTGAAAAGCTAAAATGAAACAGAGAAGCAAACAGTTCTTAGAACCCTGACAGCTATCAAAATTCCAAAGGGAAAGCAATGTAAAACTCAGCCAAGATTTAGAGCATGACACAG
Source organism: Lophiomys imhausi (assembly GCA_907164525.1). Classification (NCBI taxonomy): domain Eukaryota; kingdom Metazoa; phylum Chordata; class Mammalia; order Rodentia; family Muridae; genus Lophiomys; species Lophiomys imhausi. The sequence continues at coordinate 256,351 of CAJQZJ010034004.1, forward strand.
GATGTCCTGTCCTATCTTTCCTATGGCAAATCTCAGTCTCAGATAATGTTCTATATGTAAATACTATTAAGTCCACCTAATATTTAAAAGTCATAAATTCCCCTTTCTCATCTATTCTTCTACTGCTTGATTAGAAAATCTGGCAGTCAGTGGGGAGGGTCACTGTTAATTAGATCAGTACATTTAACAGTTTTCTGCACTTGAACAGGACCAAAATCACCTTACAGGAGAAAAACAAAACAAAACAAAACCCTATCAGCACAGCAACAGTGCCATCTTTTGACTAAATTTAGAAGATAACGAAGAAAATGGTTTCAGTTTTCTTCTTTCACTAATTCCTCAAGACCTGGCAGGAGGTAAGCAACTTCCTTTATATCATTGCTCTAATAGAATGTATTTTGCGGTGTACATTCTGCCTCATACCCAATTTCTGATGTAGAGGTAAAGGAGTCAAAGATGACTCTACTCTTGAAAATACAGATGATGGCTGAAAAACACTGTAACTAATATGTTTATTTTTCATATTTATTCATGCCTTTCTAAGTCATTGTAGAATTGGGGCAACTGTACCATATATCACTGGATGTAAATATGGATAAAGAAAATAACAAAATGAAACTCACATATTCAATTAAGCAGCAGAACACAATCTTAACAAGTTTATCCACCTTAGAGACTTTAGTATTACACTTCTTTAAAAAATCAAATAAGGAAGACTTAGTGGTTAGGAACATCTGCTGCATCCAGAATTGCTGAGTTTGGGTCCAAGAACACACACTGGGCAGCCCCCAACCATCTACAGCTTCAGTTCAAGGGTGTCCCCACCTTTCCTTTGGCTTCTACCAGCACCAACACACATGTGACATATAAACACACACACTCAGACATGAAAATAAATCCTTTTTAAAAATCAAATAGAAGTACAATAAATTTAAATATTTAAAGTAAACATGAACTGGTTATGTTAATCACTTATAGTCAAGCAATATTTTAGATTCTTACAAGGCATTTGCAACTGTGCTGAAAAGAAAATGGGTCATGATAATATGAAAACTATAAGTGTCCTAGTCTCACTCCCCAAATGACAGTGAAACTGCAAAGATAAGACACTTCCTTCTAGAAAACACTACACACTTGACATATATCATCCTATGAAGACAATTTCACTCTTCATTTGAGAAAAAAATATATAATGTTCCTGAATAAAAGAAAATGTAGATTTGGCTCCAATTAACTTGGAACAGGCAGGCAAAATGCTCCTATTCTTGAACCTCATAAAAGGAAGCCCCACAAAATAATCAGGGCCTTGGAGTATCATCATTCAAGTGGCCTTCTGTTCTCTTGAAGCAATTCTGACCTGGGCTATTGCTTTTTCTGGATAAAGTATTTTTGCTACTCTGTAGTCTGTGTGCACTTTCATTTTTAAGATGCCAAGAACTTAGAAACAGGCAGCCTAACCCTCAACTGTCAGCTACCAGTAACAAATTAAACTGTGTGAAGCACATGTGATCTGTCTATGCACTAACACTACTTGATATTTATTTCATGCCTAAAGAGCACTGCACAAGCAGTCTTAGTGAGACCTTACAGAGTGTACAAGGTAAATAGTCTGACTCCATTTATCAAACCAAGGGTCACAGACCCTGACTAAGTTACACTGCTAATTAGGGCAGCACAGACTCTAACCGAAGCTAATAGCAGAGCAGGCGTACAAGCTTCACCATGCTTCCTCTTCACCCAAGCAGTAAAACAGCTAAACTAAGTATGGAATCCAGGGCAACAATACCTAGGATGCCACAGGCATTCATTTTATCATTCCTGGAAGGAAAGGAAAACTATATGCCTTCAGGCATTTTAACATGAAGAGACCAGGGGCTGACATGTCTGAGGCAATAACCGGAGAACCTGAGTGTACATAATGTTACTTATGCTTGTTTACTCCTTCCTCCAAGTAGAATTCTAATTAAACAGGAAGAACTGAACTGGCTGCTCTGGTGGGCTCAGGCCCGACGACTGTGGAATCTGGCTGTCTACTGATTGCCAGTACTACTTTAGGAAGCTTACTTATGTTATCATTTATTTAAGTCATTATTATATCACGAATCTTTTCTCTTATATCAGGAAGAAAAAAAATACCTTTATTACTACTGAATTTGCTATCATGCTAGAGTTGTGATAGCAGAGTCTAAGATGTAATAATGATATGAAAAGCAGGTGATAGGGAACAAGGTTACAAAACCACAAGTTACAGTGATAGAGTGATAACTGGTAACTGTTTAGAGCTTCATTGGACCTCTATGCTCAGATATTTGGTTAAATATTATTCTGAGCATATCTGTGAGGGTGGAGATGTTAAATAAATTGGCATTTGAATTGAGAGACTAATAAAGTAGGCTGTACTTTAAAATATGGGTGGGACTTGAACAATTAGATGAAAGACTGAATTGAAGAAAACATTGACCTCACTTAGAGAAGAAGCTCTGTAGCAGATTGTGATGGACTCAAAGTGCAATATGGGCTCTTCCCTAGGTTTCCAGCCTACTGGTCTACCCTGTGAATTATGGACTTATTAACGTAATTTCATACAGTTTCTCTGGAGAACCCTAGCTAATATGGCCAACGACCTTGACTGTACTATCATATTTTTTTTCAAATTTTCATTCTCTCTCTTGATAGAGTTGCCTAATTGGCATGTATGCTTAAAATGTATGCTACTACTTAGTTCAGGATCTATTAGTTCAGGCTGTGTGTAGAAGATAGCAGCTGTGCATACTTTCTTTTGAACTCACAGGGTATCAATCAACTTCTAATTCTGAACGATTCAACTTCTAATTCTGGACCATTTAGCTTGTAGTCCAACAGCTCCTCTACAGATCTCTAATACCATTAAAGTTAGAAGTTTAAGAGTAACAAGAGACCTATGTAGAGTTTGGAAATAGAGATGGTGTGGTGGTTTGAATAGGAATGGCCTCCATACCGTCACATGTTTGAATGCTTGGCCCATAGGAAGTGGCACTATTAGGCTGGTGGCTTTGTTGGAGGAAGTGTGTCACTGTGAGCGGGTGGGCTTTGAGGTCTCCTATGCACAAACTACCCAGTGTGGCACACAGTTTCTTTCTGCTATTTACAGATCAAGAGGTAGAACTCTCAGACCTTCTATAGCACCATATCTGGTACATGCCACCATGTTTCCTGCCAATGATGATAATGGACTAAAGCTCTGAAACTATTAGCCAGCCTCAGTTAAGCATTTTCTTGTATCAGAGTTGCCGTGGTCATGGTCTCTTCACAGCAATAGAAACCATAACTAAAACAAGTAGTCCTCTCCATCCTCGTGGGTTCTCCCAATCTAATGTGCTATCAGCCTTCTCAGCTCAAGTGCAGTCTATGTAACCAACTCTTGTAACTGGATGAGATCTAATTCTCAGACTACATCCCTTGTAGTGCTTGAGGAGATTCTTCTCTAACCAAACAAACACAGAATTCCTCTGCTCCCAGGCAGCCAGCCAGATTCCGTACTGTAACTAAATACCTAGCCATGGAATTAAACATAGTCTTTCCCTCTTTTTATATGCTCAGTTCTAAGGCTTATGTAAGCCCCACCCTACTCCCCATCATGTTTCTTTTTTAAATCAGGTGAACACTAATTCAGCTGTCAAAATCCATGCAGTCTCTGAAACCTTCACTAATTTTCCATGAAATTCCCTAGTAAATTTTCCCCAAATAATGTATTTTCAGCTTCTTTAAAATAATAGCCATTCTATAATCATTTTGCACGTGCCCATGTATTTGATTTGTTTCTTTTTGGAAACAGTTTCTTGCTATAAAACTCTGACTGGCTTGGTACTTGCTATATAGTCAGGCTGGTATAGAATTCATGCAAGCTCCCTTAATACTGGGCTTATAACACAACCACCATACTTAACTTGTAATTTAAAAATATAACACAATAAGTATTCACTTATTGTTACCTTAAGAGGGAGGTCTTGAGGGAAATATTCAACGTCATACAATATAAAACATAAGAATGTATTTATGTGGTCTCACTTCTGTTGAAGCGCTATTGTTGCAGTTTTCAAAGATTTTATTTTTAATTATGTGTTTAACTGGATGTCTTTTTTTATGGATTTGTACATGTAAGTGCAGTACCTGTGGAGGCCAGGGGAGAGTGTTAGATTTCCTGGACCTAGAGTTATAAGGAGTTGTAAGCCATCCCTCATGAGTGCTCGATACCAAACTCTAGTCCTCTGCAAGAGAAGTACTCATTTGTAACCACTGAGTCATCTCTCTAGCCTCTATTTGGTAACTTTTAGTAAGTAACTAGACTCCATTAAAAGATGTTCGTGTGTGTGTGTGTGTGTTTGTGGTTATTGCTTTAAAATGAGATTTGTGGTACCTAAAATATAATTACCAATTTTAAATTTAAATACCAATTATCTCAGATCTTGTGTTTTTATTTGTTTTTCTTTTTGGTTTTTTGAGACAGGGTTTCTCTGTGTAGACGTGGCTGTTCTGAAACTTACTCTGTAAACCAGGCTGGCATCGAACTCCCAGAGATCTGCCTGCCTGTGCCTCGGGAGTGCTGGGATTAAAGGCCTAAGCCACTGCCCAGCCTTGTCTTTTTGTTAAGAAAAGAGAAATCTAGCAGAACACATTTTAAAATGGTGGGGAGAATAACTTGGTTTAAAAGGAAGAAAGTAAATCCATTTTTTAAAGAAGATTCTAGCCTAATTTGCTGGAACAGCAGAACCAATTCAATCACCAATTAATTCAATGCTATAGTTTGACAAACTGTAGAAGCATCCCTGAGTAGACCCTCAAGCATCTTTAAATCTGTTTTGCTCTTTGCCTTCCTCTGGCCCAAATGTCTAATTCCTCTGCATCCACCTCTTTTCCTACCCTGGGACTGGAGGGGGAGCTTCTTCTATCCTGGGACTGTCTCTTTTTCACCCTATACCCTCAGCTTCTAGCATTCCTTTCCCGCTTTCCTGCTTTTGTTCTTTTTCAGTGGCTCTCACTTCTTTCCTTTCCCACTACCTGTGTCTCATCATCCCCACTCCCTTTATCAGTTTACTGTTGCTGCAGGAAAGCAGCAGTCTGATCAAGAAGGCAAATCAAATATCCCTGCATGATTATGCACTACGACCACAAAAGCATGAAAATGAAAAGTTAGGGCTCCTGTGCAATCTGTCAAATAAATGCAGATTTGAAATTAAGTTTCAGGTACTATACACATCAAAACACAGATATTTCTAGGTTGATAGTTATCCAGTGCTATCATCAGTTTTAAAAGTATTATTTTGCAAGCCCTGAGGGTACCCTTTCCAGTGTTCACAGGAAGTAATCAAATTTCAAGATGGCAAACTGTTTATTATCAAAGAAGTTCTGTAAATTCAAGATAAAGAAACATGACCAAGCTTGCTATTTTCAGAAGCACCATGCCCACTGGCCAAACTTTTGTCAGTATAAGAAACGAAAGCACACTGAAAATTACCATCTCTCTTCTGGTGGTAAGTTTTTACGAAGAAGGAATATTTCTTACACAGTACTAGTAGAACAGAGAAATGGTATCAGACACTCCTGAAGCAGATTAGAAAGAACATGCTTTAGCAATCTTATTACCAATTTCCACTTGAAGAACTCAAGTTTTGTGTTTTGCAAAGTTAATTACTTTAATATGTGTATGGGGGAGGGGTAAAAGTATTAAAAGTTCTCTACTTAAGATGGATTTTAGTACAGGATAACAACCAATGCACCAAAGGGAACATGAACATAGACTTTTTTTTTTTTCTGTCAATGAGACACTTTGCCTAGTGGTGCTGCCTTGTAGGCCCCCAGTGTATGAGGAGGCTCTTGGTCCTCATATGACTGTTGAACTGGGGCAGCTACTGAAATGTAGGGACACTCCACTCCAGAGGAGTGGGATGGAAGGGATGGGGGTAGAGGGTGGGGCTGGGAGGGGTGGAAAGGGGGTATTTTGATGGAGATATAACCTGAAGTAATAAAAGTCTGAATATAATAAATTTAAGATTACACTGCTGCCTAAATTAACAAAGAGTGGCAGCACACCATTAAGTCTGCCTAACTTCAAGATCAGGTCTTTAACAAATGAAATCTCACTCACACAGAGAAAGGAAATTTAAAAAATATTTTAAAGCAAATCAACCGCATTGGTGTCTGTGTGTGTTTGTGTGTGTGTGATTGTGGCAGGTGTTTCTGGGAAGAGTTGGACAGCAGAGACTAAAGTGTGGATTTGATCAAAACCCTTCTTAAACATACATGAAACTCTAAAAAGAAAATAAAACCATCAGAACCAGTCTACTTTGGGCTAATGACAAACATGTTTGTCAACAGAGAACTGTTTAGCAATGATTTTTAAGTACTTTATTTTTCAAATTTTGTTTTTTTATAAGAAACAGTCCCAGATAAAGCTATCACGTCTAGTCATATTTTGGGTGCATAATAAGAGCTCTCATGATCAGACATACTTCCTCAAGATGTACCCTGAATCAGTGCTGTAGAACCCTATCTTTATAGATGTTCCCCGAATCAGTGCTGTAGAGTTCAATGTATTTATAGATGTACCCTGAACCAGTGCTGTAGAAACCTATATCTTTGTAGATGTTCCCTGAATCAATGCTACAGAATCCCCATGTCTTTACAGAGTCACATTGACCTGAATAATTCTTTAGAGAAAACCAATGATCTCCTCTTAAAGAAAGAAGTCATTTGACTCCTGCAGTGTCCAGATTATAAGATAGTTAAGAGCCTGTAAAGTTTAGTGATGGCATCATAGTGAATCCATTTAGGTCAACAGCATGGTAAACTCAGGTACCCATAGTGAATGGTGGAATGGTGTCAAGTGCCATAGCATCTCTGATGGAAGAAGCATTGCAGGGAGCTGTGATTAGCAGGTGCACTAATCTACTCATATCCAGCAGGTGAAGGAATAGGTGCTCCTAACAGAGAGAAGTTTCAAAGAAGAATATGAGGCACCAGGTAACACTTGAGAACGCTCAAGCCTGGTGCAGTAGAGCACACTTATGTCAACTCTCGAGAAGCACAGATAGAGTGGTCAGTTGAGTGTAGAAGGCTAGCCTCAGCAACTCAGAAGGACCCTGTCTCAAAATAAAACTGGAAGGAGGATAAAAGAGCTGGAGCTGGAGCTGAGTGAAAGAATGATGAGAAAGTGCAAAAAGCACACACTTGTAGTTCAGACCCGTAATCCTAGGCACTTGGAAGGCTGAGTCAGGGCTGCAAGTTCAAGGTCTGCATTTGGGTTACTAAGGAAATGTAAAAACCTCTGTTAACACCAGTGGTATCTTATAAGTTTTACAAACTAAGGTGAGTTACATAAGTGCCACTCTTACAGAAAATCTTGGTGGAGACAGAGAGAAGGCTCAGCTGATAAGATGCTTGCTGCATATGCATGAGGACCTGCATGTGATTACCAGCACCCATGTAAAGCCAAGCATGGCAGCAAGAATCTACAACCCCAATGCTGTGGGAAAAGGTGTGAGGTGGATCCCAGAGCTCACTGGCTAGTCACCCTAGCTGAACTGATACAGTCCAAGTTTAGTAATAGACGCTATAACAAAATTAAGTGACAAGCAATACAGGGAGACACTTGATGCTACCTCTGACCTCTACATATAAACACACACACACACATAAATGCACATTCACAGGTATACTTGAGCACATAGACCTCTGTGGCCTTTCAATCTATTGATTACCCTCACTCTATTGCAAAGTTTCTATACTCCCTAATTAACTTTCTTCTATATTTTCTCCTGAGTACCTATCCTCTACACGAAAGAACAAATCTTTCTAAAATGAAGGCAAAACAAGAAGTAGGTTCACTCCTGGGGCCTATGAACTTCCCAACTATGGCTTCTTGGCCAGATTTGCTCTGCTAGGCATATGATTCCCTCTGTACTTTAAATCTTATCAAGAAGTAGTGGTTATCCACATAACACTTATACAACTACTACACTCATGGGCATAATATCGTGCCATGCTGGTCTTTATTTTAATTTACAGGGTTCACAGTTAGATAATAGTGTTGATGCCACCTCCCTCCCCACAGCAGCCTGTATAGCACTTTCTAGTCCTATGATAGCTAGCCAGTAGGGAGAAAACATCCTGGTCAGTATTCATTTGATTTCTCCATATCTTATGAGCAGTATGCATGGTGTCTTCAGCAATATGGCCTTACCATCAAGTTATCGTGGACAACCAGGAGCAATGGCAATAGCCTGCTCTATTGTGGGGTTCTCCGGGACGCCTATGTCTAACACCTCAAAAGAAGACATCGCACACCTATCACTGAGGTCTTTACTTGGCAACCTAAGCTTCTGGGATGAGCATAATCTTGTATTGGGTAATTACAATTAAACCCTTCTATATGAAACACACACATACACACACACACATTTATAATAGAATAGGTTTTAAACATCCTTGATGCTAATTATTCCTCCCTCACCTATGTCCTCTGTTCTGCCCCCCATTCCATTCTGCACGTTAAATTCCCTCTCAATATTCCCCATTCCCTTCATGTCACCAGTGTTCTATTATTTTTTTCTCCCTTAAGATTTTCCCCTGACCATCAGTGACACTTTTCATTTTTCCTGTATTCAACAGATACTCCAGGTCAAGCATACAAGTTGAAAGGTTAGATGCCAGCATCTAAATATGAGTCAAAACATGTGACATTTATCTTTCTGGATCTGGATTATCTCACTTAGTATATTTTTTCCAGCTCTGTCCATTTACTTCCAAATTTCATAATTTTGTCTTTCTTTATAGCTAAATAAAATTCGACTGTATGTAGAATTCTACCATAATTTCATTATCCACTCATCAACTGATAGTCATCTAGGTTGCTCCATGTCCTAGTTATTGTGAACAGAGCATCTATGAACATGGATGAGTATGGGTCTCTGTAGTAAGAAACAGAGACCCTTGAGGATATGTCCAAGAGTGTTATAGTTAAGTTATATGGTAGAACAATTTCTAGTTTCTGAGAAATCACCTCACTGATTTCGACAATATCTGCACTAATTTTCACTCCCACCAAAAGTAAATGATGGTTCCTCATTTGCCACCATCCTCACTAGCATTTGCTTGCTAAATAGAAATAACACCAAGCTGCTCACTAAATTTCCTTTTCTATATCCATGTATCAGTGTAGCTCTCAGATGTCAGCAGAGAATTTTCTTTGTGCAGTGGTCAGTGGTTAATGGAGAAACTCTTATTAGTCCAAGTGCAGAGAATAAGTGAGTGTAGTACTATAGAGTGCTCAGCCACAAATATATTACATTCTCTCCCCATGGGGCAGGGATCATCGTGGAAGAAGTGATGCACAGATAGTGAGAGCCAGAGGTCAGAGGACCAGAGCTAAACAGTGTCTTCTGGACTCCATTCGACTACTGCACTCATGAACTCAAAGCAACAAACTCTGGTGCATGCCTTTAATCCCAGCACTCAGGAGATGGAGGCAGGCAGCTCTGTGAGTTCTAGGCCAGCCTGGTCTACAGAGAAAGTTCCAGGACAACCAGGGCTACACAGAGAAATCTTGTCTCAAAAATAAAACAAAACAATGTAAACAAACAAACATAAAACAAACTGTGGTTGCTTGCACAAAATCAAGCTGGTTAACATTCTGTCTTGGTGTGGAAAGGCACTAATGACCCCCGAGCCCTAACTCAGGAGGTATGGACTGTTGTTGCTTCTGTAGGGGTAGGGTCATGTTTGCTTAAGGATATGGATCTTGGGAGGTCAACCAAGCTCCAGTGGAGAGCCCCACACCCAGAAGTAAATAGACAGTAGACACTGAAGTCAAGATGTCATTGAAAAAAAAAAAAAGGAGAAGCCATGAAGTTGTTAGATGGAGAGAGGTGAGGGTAGATCTAGGAGGTGTTAAGGGAGAAAACTGGGGTTGAATATGGTCAAAATACAATTTACAAAATTCTCAAAGAATTAACAAAAATATTTTTATAAAATGAAATCACAACACTGAAAAAGATTACTTCAGTTGTTCCCTATGAGTTATTTCCACTTGCATAATACAGCTTTTAAACTAAATATTATTCAAGGGTACAGTTAAACTTACAAGCAATGGCCTACAGTAAGTGCCAGTTGTGGAACACTTGCCTAACATGGGCAAGGTTCTGGGTTTGATCCTTAGCAATGAAAAAAAAAAAAAGGGGGTTGTATACAGTCTGGCTCAAGGACATATGGTTTGGCAGAAGACTAAATCAAGTGTTAGGTCAGTAAGATGGCTCCCTAGGCAAAGGCATTGCCATCAACCTGACAAGCTCAGCTCTATCCCAGTTCTAGAACCCAAAGCTTTGCCCTCTGTCCCACACATGTGGCACAGAACAGTAAAAGGGAAAAAGAATAAACTAATACTAAACAGTGATAATACAGTCCCATTTTTATTTTGAAAATTATACTTATTTATTTGTGTGTCGGGCGGTGGTATTACTTTCCTTGCCTTACCTGCCCTCTAGCTATTTTCTTTAGTACAATCTTAATTGCATTTTCTGATGTTTTTCTATGTATATTAAAAGTACATATTTTATTATTTACAGTGCTCAACAAAGTATTACACAATGTAGATATTTAACAGATGCTTGATACATTAATAAATACTGATAAAATCTTATACTAATATTGTATTTCATAGTACTAGAGACACTTTTACTGACAAAATACACAATAAGTTTTCATTTATGAGTGAAAACACAATAGCTACGAACTATAGGATTTGATTGCTCCTGAACTTTCTATAATTTCATTTAATAAAGAACCTCTGACAAACATCATTTAAAAGGACAAATGTAAGGACTGAGTGTAGAGATCAGAAGGGGTGGGTGGACCTCACAGATGTAAATTCCTGAGCCTGATCCCCAGCACCAAACAACAAAACAAAAACAAAAAATCACTTTGCCAAATAATAGATGATTAACCTTAGAATCTCTGGTTTCTAAGCCTAACTTTAAAAAATGAAATGAGAAAGGAGGAAAACAAAACAAAAACAAAAACAAAACAGAAGGAGGGAGAGACTCAGTGTTAGCATTATTGACAGAAATAATTTGATTTTGTTTTCTGGATTCTAAACATGTATGACTAAGCATGTGATGACAACATGCAGAATGGTCTGGTACAAACACTGAGAGGAAAGGATATCTCATAGCAGAAACAGTGAAAGAAACCTCCCACACTGATGTAACCATATAGCCTAAGATTATTCTTCTGACATCTAGACAGACTGTTTTGGTCACCATTGTGATAAATGATAAAGGCCTATACTCCAAGTCACCAGGAGTCCCTCAGCTCAGCTCATGAGCTTCAGAGAATAAACATTAGTGATTTTTTTTTATTGCTTCTTTTAGAACACAATTCTTGCTGTCAGTGTAACACTTTTTAAGACTTGTTATCTGGATGATTTATACAAATTTTCAAAACATTACCCAATAATCCAAGCTTCCTCTTTCAATGAGTTTTCAAATTCAATTTTACTTGTCAAGTGGTGAGAAAAGAAAACCAGAAGGGGTCAGTATTTTAAGGGTGATTGATTTTCTTCCAGGAAATGGATGACATGATCCATTACTGCAATAAGATACCTATATTTTTGTGATAAATCATACTCTTCAGTTAGCACTTTCCCAACCTCAAATCATGTAAACTTCTCCTGCACAAATTTCAAACCCACTTTCTAAAAAGATGCCGTGTTTATCACTTTCAGCATATTTCTCCACTCAACAGTCTCCTGAATATTGAAATGTAAATGGAATGATAGAATTCTATTGTGTAGATGTATTCATGTGGTACACACCAGCAATGACCGGCTCGGAAAGTATTTTGAGAAGCACTATAAAGGTATACTTTAAACAGCATTCTATGAATCAAATTGGGTTATGTTCAGTTATTCCTTTAAATCTTGCTCTTCATTCTTATATTCTAAGAATAGCTTAGGGGATGTTGGCATGCTAGAATTTTATATAACTTGGATCTTCATCCTTGAAAACTTCAATAGAGATTTTCATATAAACCAGAGTCCCTACTAGTTTAGCAATGAACTCATGTGCTTTAGGATCTGTCTTCTTTCATCACTGTGGTTTTCATGGTCTTAGCTATCAAGGCTAAAAGCAATACATTAAATTATTATTGTCATGATTACATATAAAACTGTATCTAGATTTGCTTTTAAAAGATTTTGTAGGAGATATTAGAGCTGAAGACAGAGCTTGGTTAAGTTGTGGAGTGTTTGCCTAGCGTCTGAAAGGCTCTGGGTTTAATCTTCAGCACCAAAGAACACCTCCACCAACAAAAAGAAAACAACTTACACATCTACTAATAGGTATTTTTAGAACTTAACATAAAAGCTTCCACTAAATAAAACATCACTTTATTTATGTATCACATAAAACATGTGCAATATTAATATGTGACTATAGAGCATTAACTTCCAAAAGCTAAAATTCTAAAGCCTATGAAGATTATATATCTAAGGAATCATAAAGAAAATTCTGGAAAGGTCCACAGATGGCCTTCTGCTTCTCCCCTCAGGTGCTGGGCCTCCAGCCCAAGCCACATGTCTAGCTCACTATCTGGATCCAGTGTTTCTCTCCTTTTAGAGTACTGTTCTCTACAGTATCCAGCCAGGAATTCCTTTTTTCCTAACTGCTCTTTGAAAATGAAAGCAAGGATTTATCAATTTTTTTACAGTTTGGCCAAGACTCTTACATATCCATTTACTCTCTTGTAAACTGCATATAAATCCATTTAGTTCATATTACAGAATAAAATGATTATACCTCTTCTTTAAAAAATAAGTATGCAAGGAAAATTAAAAACACAGGCCAAAGAAACCTCTTTGTAAATGATAGTAGTATCTCTGATTTTAAAAAAATTACCATAATCTTTTTCTTTTCTGAAGTGGAGAATGGGAGATAAGGGAAGATTGTTTGGTATGCTTTATCTTTTTAACCCCGACTTGTCTGTATCAGGAAATCAGACCATTTTTTTAATGTGTCTATGGCTTATGTATTTGACTCTCTGCCCTTTTCATCATTATCCATTAGGCAGATATGTGTATCAGCTGCTTGCAGTGACTCTCCCTCCAGAGCAGCCTAGGAAGGAGAGGCAACACATGCAACCCTGCTGACAGGACAGGATGGATGGCAGCTGCAGCAAAGGCCTTGCCCAGTACATATGATGACATGGAACCTGACACTGACTGTGACTGACACTCACTGTTGTGCCCATCAATCTAGTGTAACATAAGCTATCCTTTTCAAAGAGTTAGGAAGACAGAGTAGTGGAGTACCTACTCAGGATCAGCTTCCACTCATATGTCATCAGGGGTGGCAGTACCTAATGATCTTTGTAATGATTGAAATGCTATAGCATCTTAAAGAAACTTCAGCACATGGAAAAAATACATTAAAGTTGAACCAAAGCATGCTTTGTTTATTTAAAAGCTATAATAATCTAAATATATTATGTAAATTGCTTTACATTTATGCCTAATTAGTCTGTTGCACAATTGTAATTATAAGATTATTTTGATCAGATTAACTTTGTCCAGAGTAATTATAGCTGTGTATGCCAAATATTCATGCTTTGGAATTTACTGATTTTTAAACATTAACTGAGCTCCTTTATATGTTGGGTACTATATTGTAAATAAAAACTATTCTCCAAGATCCTTACAGTCTTGTTAAAAGAAAAAGAGAAGCATAGGCCAATGTCTACTGGAGAGCAACTACACACACACACACACACACACACACACACACACACACACACACACAAAAACACACACACTCACATTCACATGCACACACACACTCACATGCACACACACACTCACATACACACACACACACTCACATACACCATTTTTAATAAAGGTGAAGATATAGTTATATCAATCCAAATCCTAGTCCTAGTGAGTTGATTACGGCCTGAATAAAGCGATAGTAAAGCTGATTCCTGAAAGACCAATAGTTAGTCGGATGGAAAGGTTAGACATTTTTGAACTCTAAAGCAAAACGAACAGGAAATGCAGACCTCAGACCTGAAAACAGCAGGGACTATGTGAAGTGCTGCTCCCTGAAACACAGTACAAGGAAAGTCTTAAGAAAGTGAAGGTTAATAAAGGGAGAGCAAATCAGGTTGAAGAGTGGCTTTGATTTTATGTTAAAGAGCTGGAAATCTTGCTGCTAAGGTGAAAGCACTACATAACTGCCAGGATAGTGAGGGCTCAGATTTACATGTCAGATCATCACTTTGGCTTCTCTGTGCACAATGAAGTGGTAGAGCTCACACTGGATAACTGTCAGAAGCCAGCTGAAATTACTTCAGTGATAGATACTGGCACTAGTCAGGTTAGGCTGTGCAGATTGAGAGAACTCCATGGAGTTAAAAGATACAGAACATTTACAACTGAAGTGTCTTAGAGATTGATTGGATATGAGAGAATGGGAGGTTGAGGATGGCTCTCTGACTTAGGCAAAGACATGGCAGCATGGCATTTACTAAGACACAAAACAGGCAGCTGGATAAGGCTTTTTTTTTGTTTTTATTTTGTTGATTTTGGCACTGGGACCAAAAAAGCATTATAAATTATGAGTCTTAACTAAGTGAGACTTATGTCTCTAAAGCTCTTTGATAGGTTACTGAGTGCATAAGTCCAAGGCTAGAGAGAAATCTAAATTAGATACATATTTGAAATAGAGCACATTATATCATCCATAGGACAGTAATATGATACTAACCTTGTAAAGAAACACAAAGTTTTGTGAGATGTGCTAAGTAAAAATTAAGAAAAATATAGAGAAGATACAACCATCAGTAAGGAGAAAACCAAGAAAACATAATCACAAATGTCAAGAAAATATTTTGAGAGGGAGTAAGCAGCCACCAAAGTGAACTGTAACTAAGACTATGAGCTGCCATCATCTATTTTGTAAGGTAACACACATACAATCAAGAAAAAATGTTATTATTCCTGCCTACTGAAACAAAAGACAGCATGCAATAACATTTGTGAAAAAGAAAGAAAACAGAATGTAATAGACTTTTTCTCTTGAATAGTTGGGTACTACAGTGAAAACAAAAAGTCTGTCCTCCAAGATGCTTACAGTTACAGTTACAGCAGAAGTTGAGAACAAAGTAGATGTATATAGAGACTCTGAAATATTACAAATAAAAAGTAAAAGTTACAGAACATATGCACATAATAACATCTGCTATTTTTAATGTATTTATGTATACTTACATACATAGAGATTGATGCATAAAGTTTATAGGCATATTAAACCAACATAAATCCAATGGTTATTCTTGTAAAGAAGGCTGGTGTATGTTTGGATATGTGGCCCAAAGGCTTGTATCATTTAATAGTTTTTACATTATCAGTATTTCCAGATATTATAAGTATAATTAAAAATACACTTTAGCTGGACATGGTAGCTCATGCCTATAATATGAACCCTTGAAAGCCTGAGGCAGGAAGGTTGAAAACTTTTGGAGGCCAGGCTGGGAAAAAAAATAGTAAGAAAGGAAAGAAAGAAGGAACAAACAAAGGAAGAAATCTTAAAATTCTATTAAATTGGAGCGGGTGAGGAGTGTGAACAGGTAAAAGCATTTGTCATGCAAACCTGATGACTTGCATTCAATACCTGGAATCTATGGTGGAAAGGAAGAACTAACTTCCAAAGATCATTCTGTGACCTCCATACATGCACCATACACCATGGTGTACACACCTGCATGCATACACATGCATGCATGGACCCATGCATGCAATTATACATGCACACACGTAATAATATAAGAAATAAAAATTCAAAATCCTGTCAAATTTATTTCAAAAGTAGATTGAATAAAATTAAGATAGAAAAGTACTCATTTAACAATTAGTAGATCTATTAACAATTAATAAGAAAAGGTTTGTAAAAATGAAGCAAGCAGAAAACAATAAATTGAGACAAAATGGGAAGGAAGGGGTTAAATAAAATAGAAAATCCAAAGAGACTGGTAATGGCAGAAATAAAAACTAGTGAAGGATATTTCATGAGAAGTGAAAAAAGAAAAAGAAAAAAAAATTCCCAGAAGGCTGCCCACTTACTCAGAGTTTAGAAAAAGCAAAGAAACAACTGAAGGAGAGAAATGTAAACAAGCAGTCACATCTCCCTAGGACATTTGCTTGTCTAGCAAATTCCCAAAATATGAATCTGGTCCAAAACTACTTCCATGAAGAGTGCTCCAATTCTGGTAAAAGAGCGAGCTAAGCCCTTGGGACAAACCTAGTCAGAGAATAACTGAATCACAGCAAAATCCTTGATGTCTTTTCAAAGACATTGAGGGAGAAGGCTTAAAGAGACAGCCTGGCATCTTTTGCTTGCAACCTTTGGTGGGATTAGTCAGAACACCTACAGGGAAGTGGTCCATTTGCCTGCCTGACATGCTTGGCTGCAGCTATTTTAATTATATCAGGGACCCAAAGAAGCTTTTGAATAAACAGTCCTTACCTTAAGAGTTCTACCTGTAGGACAGGCAAATTGTTCCTTTGATGGATCCTACAGGCAGCTTTCTGAGAGTCCGAAGAGAACAGCCAGCTTCGATCGTTTGAACAGGGAGCATCAACTAACACCTGGAGAAAACAAAAGCAAACAATGAAAACATACCTAGGAATGTGAAACAGCTACATGACAAACAGGATATAAATAAAACCACTGCCTTAGGGACCTAAGATATGACACTCTAAAGTCCTTATATATATTTGCCTCAGTTTACAAATTTTCTATGTAATGTCAGTGTTAGTTTCTGTGGAGAGAGGGAACATGAGCAGACTAGGCATCTATTTTGGCTATATCATTAATATTCATTTTTCTTTTTTCTTCTTTTGGTTTTTCAAGATGGGGTTTCTCTGTTTAGCCTTGGCCATCCTGGAACTAACTCTGTAGACCAGTCTGGACTAGAACTCAGTGATCCACCTGCCTCTGCCTTCCATGTGCTGGGATTAAAGGCATGCACTATCACACCTAACTGAATTTACTATTCTGGGTGACTACAGGTAAAACTTTCAAAAGCTACTCATCTTCAGAAAACATAACTGCATTTCTGAACTCCCTTTTTTTTTTCTACCCTAGTAACATTTTAAATTGTTGGGGACTAAAGACAGGGTCAGTGTTTATTTTTTTAAGAACTAAAAATTCAGTTTCCACTTACTGAAATGGCTTTTTTCATCTTCCATACTCTGGTATGAAATGTTACTGAATTAAAGTAAAATTTCCAAATGTTTTTACTGGTTCAATGATAACTGATCATTTCCAGAGTAACTCAAAGCTAACAGAAAAAAAAAAACTTTCTATAATCCCTAAACCTAAGACCACTGTTTCCACTGAACCATACTAACCATCAAATGAGAAATGTCTCCATACCTACTTTATCAAAATCTCTCAGAGCACTGAGAATGTGTACCATCTGGAAGCAGAAGGAAAAGAACAACAGAACAATACAATATTGTATCAATGGGAGTCTGTCAGTTCTTCAGAATACAATAAAAGTACCTTGTCAAACATTTCAGGATGGGCATCTCCCATATCTCTGCCATCCAGTTCAGATGCTTTAATTACATTTATCAAAGGCTGCGGGATGAAAGATTCCAATGTGTGTCTCAGCCATCTCACTCTCAGGGCATCATATTCGTTACAAAGAAGATAGCCTAAACATAAAGGATTAAAAAGTTCCAAAGTATTTCAAGGCAATGGAATTGGTAAATTTCTACTTTCAGCAAATAAATTCCAGAAAAATCAATGCTTCAGAGTTATATCTATAGAAAGGGCTCAGAGCAAACATTATGATAACTTTAAAAGAAAAAATACATAATACTTTAAAAATATTTACACAATGTTATGCCTCACACACTCCAAGAGGCTTTCACGTTTCTTCAATCTAGTTTAATTTGAAAGCTTATAGATTCCTAGAGCTTGCCAGAGATGCTTAACGGCCAACACCTCACATACAGTCTTCACCCTGAAGTACCAGCTGTTGAGAGTAAGCAATATATTCTGATAGGTATGTAAATTTCCTTGCTGGTGTAACACATTCATTTTAAATGAAGGAAGGTACTAAAGTGTATATATACATTGTATTACCATTTTTAATATGGTAATTACCATAGGTAATACAGTAATACGCAATATGGAAAGCTTCGTAGCTCACAACAGCCTTGGTTTCCTTTTGAGGATTGGTAAAATGAGGACCACACCTGCACAGTGGCTGTTACGATTACATGTGACAGAAACTGAGAACAAGATGGTCACTGAAGAACACCCTTCAGTGGAGGTCTCGCCAAAAGGACGCTGCATTCAAAGGCTTGGAGAGCCAGGCAAGAGATATTGTCTGTTTTAGCAGAGAGTAAGAAAATGTACTGAGGAAGCAGAAAAGAAAGAGGTATCCCGTCAACATCCCTCCGATTCCAGGCAGTGTGATGAGAGGTCCTCGTGCTTGGAGGAGAGGAAAGGAATGAAGTCCAGGCTTGAAACCAAGCAGCCCGGCCTGCCCCAACAAAACCCTGTGCCAGATAGTCTTAGAGCCCTCACACCTAGGCTGCTACTTGCTGGCTGAGGCTGCACACTCGCCTTAGCTAGGCAGCTGGATGCTGCCCCAACTCCCCCACCACCCTTGGGAAGCAAAGTGAGAAGTAAGACTCCAAACACCAGAAAGTCTGAACAGAGACTTGGCCCTGGGGCACAGTGTTGAGACCACCACCGTGGATGCAATTCCCCTTGCCCAGGGAGAGCTTAGACATGGGGCCCTGAGTCAAGCTTGGTGTCAGGTGAAGGCTTCTCCTTCTGTGGGACAGATGTGAATGTATATCACAACACATGTACTCTTGACACTTTTCGGGTACCTGTTTCTGTGAAATTCAGATGTAACCTAGCTGAAATCAAGCCTGGGAGACCAGGAACTAACACTACACTCCTACCACAACCTTGGAGACAAAAGACAAAAACAAACCAACAAACAAACAAAGCAACCAACCCTCATATGACTGTTGAACTGAGAGGGGCTGATATGTAGGGACACTCCACATTGGTGGAGTGGGATGTGTGGGAGAGGGAGGAGAGGGTGGGAGGGTAGAACTGGGAGGGGTGGAAAGAGGACACTATGATGGTGAGGTAACTTAATGTAATAAATAAACATAATAATAATAAAAACAACCAACCCACCAACCAACCAAAATACAAAACAAAACAAAAAACAGGACTCATTCTACTTACTAGTGGGTAATACAGAGAAGTGATCACAGGACTTCCCTTAGAACTGGTGGCAATACAATATCATATACATATCTCTCACATTGAAAGAGACTAGCTTTTGCTGAGCCTCACAGGAGGAGTAAACAATACACTCTGAAGTGACTTAAGACTGGTATCTTTTTTTTTTTTTTTTTTTTAGTTATAACATTTTATTTTGAATACTTAAGTAATAAAAACTTTTTTCTAACTTTGTAGTGTTGCAAAGAAAAAATCAACACAGGGTGGCAGTATTGATTTCTTTGCTGGCAGAAAAATGCTATCTTTACAGTTCTTGGGAGTAAATGCAAAAAACATACCGTTTATACAACAAAATATGGACAACCACATAATTAAAGTTAGGTAATACACGGTGCAAAGAAAAATATAAAAGGCAGTGTGTCTCAAAGATGACTGTATAGAAAGGAAAGAGAACATCAATGCCAGCTCCTTTGTAGAGGAATCAGACCCTGAGACTCTCATGGTTCCCTGGGCAGAAAGACCACACCCTCCCAGGCTACTGAACACTGGTACAGAATCTCAAAAATTCTTTAGATTTTTACCTATCATTAGGTATAACAAAATCAACTTGCAAGCTAAGAATAAAATACTCTACACAGACAAACTGGCAATATTAACTTGAACATAAAGACTATAACCATACAAATTTAAACAAGGAAACTCTATTACCTTATAAGCTGCTGTGACTTAAACTGAACTCAGGAGGGAAGGACTAAAGTTGACAATGACCAGTGCAAAGGCAGTCCTCAAGCGCCACCAGGTGCTTGTCCCCTAGATGACACCAGCAGAGCAAGGAAGGGTCCTTAGTCCACCTCCTCGATGGTGGGCCCTGAGCCAGAGCCCCCCCTGGGTGCCTGGGCGCCGAAGCCCCCGGCCCCGGGCCCACCCGCACCAGCACCCCGGTAGAGCCCGCTGATGATGGGGCTGCACACCCGCTCCAGCTCCTCCCGCTTGTGCACGAACTCCTCCTTCTCGGCCAGAGTGTTGCTGTCCAGCCAGGAGATCACCTCCTGGCACTTGTCCAGCACCTTCTTCTTGTCCACCTCGCTGATCTTGCCCTTGAGACCCTCGTCCTCCACGGAGCTCTTCATGTTGAAGGCGTAGGACTCCAGCGCGTTCTTGGCCGCCACCCTGTCGCGCTGCACCTCGTCCTCGGCCTTGTACCTCTCGGCCTCCTGCACCATGCGCTCGATCTCCTCCTTGCTTAGGCGGCCCTTGTCGTTGGTGATGGTGATCTTGTTGGCCTTGCCGGTGCTCTTGTCGGTGGCCGTGACGTTCAGGATGCGGTTGGCGTCGATGTCGAAGGTCACCTCGATCTGGGGCACGCCCCTGGGCGCCGGCGGGATGCCGCTGAGCTCGAAGCGCCCCAGCAGGTTGTTGTCGCGCGTCATGGCCCGCTCGCCCTCGTACACCTGGATCAGCACCCCGGGCTGGTTGTCCGAGTAGGTGGTGAAGGTCTGCGTCTGCTTGGTGGGGATGGTGGAGTTGCGCTTGATGAGCGCCGTCATCACGCCGCCCGCCGTCTCCAGACCCAGCGACAGCGGAGCCACGTCCAGCAGCAGCAGGTCCTGCACGTTCTCCGACTTGTCCCCCATCAGGATGGCCGCCTGCACCGCCGCCCCGTAGGCCACCGCCTCGTCCGGGTTGATGCTCTTGTTCAGGTCGCGCCCGTTGAAGAAGTCCTGCAGCAGCTTCTGCACCTTGGGGATGCGCGTGGAGCCGCCCACCAGCACCAGGTCGTGGATCTGCGCCTTGTCCAGCTTGGCGTCGCGCAGGGCCTTCTCCACGGGCTCCAGCGTGCCGCGGAACAGGTCCGAGCACAGCTCCTCGAACCGCGCCCGCGTGATGGACGAGTAGAAGTCGACGCCCTCGAACAGCGAGTCGATCTCCAGGCTGGCCTGCGTGCTGGACGACAGGGTCCTCTTGGCCCGCTCGCAGGCCGTGCGCAGACGCCGCACCGCGCGCTTGTTCTGGCTGATGTCCTTCTTGTGCTTCCTCTTGAACTCCTCCACGAAGTGGCTCACCAGCCGGTTGTCGAAGTCCTCCCCGCCCAGGTGCGTGTCGCCCGCCGTGGCCTTCACCTCGAAGATGCCGTCGTCGATCGTCAGGATGGACACGTCGAACGTGCCGCCCCCCAGGTCGAAGATGAGCACGTTGCGCTCCCCCTTGCCCGACCGGTCCAGGCCGTAGGCGATGGCGGCCGCCGTGGGCTCGTTGATGATCCGCAGCACGTTCAGACCCGCGATCACGCCCGCGTCCTTCGTGGCCTGCCGCTGGGAGTCGTTGAAGTAGGCGGGCACCATGATCACCGCGTTGGTCACCGGGTGGCCCAGGTACGCCTCGGCGATCTCCTTCATCTTCGTCAGCACCATGGACGAGATCTCCTCCGGGTAGAACGAGCGACTCTCGCCCTTGTAGCTCACCTGTACCTTGGGCTTGTCGCCGTCGTTCACCACCCGGAAGGGCCAGTGCTTCAAGTCAGCCTGCACCACCGGGTCTCCGAACTTGCGGCCGATCAGACGCTTCGCGTCGAACACGGTGTTCTGCGGGTTCAGCGCCACCTGGTTCTTGGCGGCGTCTCTGATCAGCCGCTCGGTGTCGGTGAAGGCCACGTAGCTGGGGGTCGTGCGGTTGCCCTGGTCGTTGGCGATGATCTCCACCTTGCCGTGCTGGAACACGCCCACGCACGAGTAGGTGGTGCCCAGGTCGATGCCGATCGCCGTGTTCTTGGCCATGGCGCCGCCGCTCTCTGCCGCCGGGGATGGGAGGTCAGCTTCTGGAAGGCTGCGCTCTGCTCCGCTCCGCTCCGCGGCGGGGATGGGATGGATGCCCTGGGAAGGAAGGCTGGTCCTGGCCGAGGGTCGGGAACGCGCTGCTCCGCTTTCTTTTCTTCTCTTCGCTCAGCGGGGAAGCACACACCTGTGTCTGGGCCGATGACAGCGGGCGTCTTGAAGACTGGTATCTTAAGATAAGTATTTAAGACTAAGTACTGTTTACTCAGCCTGTTTGTTTAACTTCCCTTTAAGAGAAAAATTATCAGCCTTAATTGTTACTATGTGATCAGCTTTTATAATCTAAGCAAATGCATAGCTTAAATCTTAAAATATAAACACTTCCATGCCTCCGACACACAAGTAATGCATGTGTATGTGTTTATATTTTGGTAGTAAATGCTGAAAAATAGAAAGGGTGAAAGCAACCTTACTAAAGCAAATATCCCCAATGACTATCGGAAGTGTCATGGATACAGGGTGATAGGTCTGTTTGCAATGATACCTGCAGCACTGTTTGTTGGTGTCAGCTGTTCTCAGTAAAGTTTCATCCATTGTAAAACCCTGTTCAAAAATTCTGTTCCTTCATCCCTTCTCATGTATATTTTCTGTGCTATTCAAATAAACACAGCAAAGCTCCTTGCTAGGGATACAGAGATGGATATAGACACAAGGTCAGAGAAGACAAGACAGATTCAGGCTCATATGACAGATTACAGACAGGGGAGATGACAGAAGACACTGGGAGACAGAAGTAGAGAATTCAAATCTGGGCTCGCTCTTGGTAAAACTATTCCAAGGGCAGTGTTTTTGTCTCTTTTCCTTAATGCATCTGAGTATGCTGAGGGTCTTGTTAAAACGTAAAACTGCTAGCTCTTCAATTCGCTGCCATGGCTCAGACATGAGTCCTCACTGTGTGAACAGAGGTCACCCAATTCTTCTTCAAAAGGTGCTAGTGGAAGTTGTCAGGCGCCTTCATGATCCTTGGGTGTCTGCCCTAGGTGTGCGTCTTTGTTCCGTAAATGTGGTGTTCCTGATTTAGGGAGACAGAATAAACTCTAATATCATGACCTATAATTATACCAACGGGATCAATTAATAAGCAGGTCAGACTGATGCCTATTGTAGCATTTATTAATAAATTTCTTTGAATATTGGACATAAATAGTATAAATAATTTTAATATAGTAGTGATAATGTATTTAAAAATCATCTGTAATTGTAATCCAGTTAAGATACTTTACACCTCAAAAGAATGAATACGTAAAATTAAAATCATTAAAGGGTTTGTCCCAAAAGAATATTGTGGCCTTATAATCCTATTACATAGTAGAAATGGTATATGGTTAATTATAGGGTGGGGGTTATCTGTAAAGGCCTCTTACTATGTGAATTAAGTAGCAAGTAGAAGCTAAGGCTACCTATAAACCCTACTCTGCAGTCCCCCCTCCCCTCTTCTTGTGTTGCAGGCACCTTCATCACTCTGCTGGATTTAATCCTACTGTTTGTACTTAAATTTTGTGTGCTTTTAAACTCAGCTGTATTGTAAGCAAATCTGTCTACTTTAAAAGACTGGAAATGAAAAAAATAAATCTCTGCCAAATCCTAAAAAAAAAAAAAAAAAATGTAAAACTGATGCAAGAACTCAGTGCCAAGCTAGGAAAACTAATGCTGGACAAATTCTAGCAATCCCAATCCACAGGTTAGTGCCTAAGGACAGAGCTCCTAAATCTCCCTTAATGCCACCATCAACTAAACTTCTAACCTTGCCATCATCTCTTGCAGCTGTTTATACATGTTCAAGAATGTGAGTGGACATAAATCCACCTAAAGAACAGATAGTATATATAGCAACATAGATCTCAATGTCCCTGTGCTATGCTGGTCTTGGTAGATGGTGGGCTCTGGGTATAATCCAGGGTGACAGTGTTTTTAACCACACTTCAAGGCAAGTAAAGAGAGGTACTGGGCTGGTGATGGTCAGTGGGTAAAGGAGTCTCCCACAAAGCCTGACAGCCTAGTTTGAGCCATAGAGATATAGAAGAAGGACAACCAACACCTGAAAGTCCATCCCCAGGATGCACATGTGGAAGGAGATAGCTGACTATATAAGACACAGTTTGACCTCAGCAAGTGAGAAGGGAGATATGCATCAAGATGCATTAAGTTACCACGTAGCAGCTGGCTCAGCCCTTTCCTAGTGGCACAGATTGAGATCTAGTCTCTGACCATAGACCAGTGACTGTGGCTGAGCCTGATGGGTCTACCCCAGCCTTGGAGTAAGGTTTGTAATGACAAACTACTGTATTTGGCCTCCTCTAATTCATTCTGAAATACATACCTATTGAAGATATGTGACAAAATGTGGCTTGGGGAATCAGGGAACTGAACCAGCAGCAGCAGCAACAACAACAAAAAACAAAAACCCAACAGTGGAACTGAATAATCCCAGACTTAGGGTGCCATCTAGTGCTGAAGTACCAGAAAGGCCCATAGACTCTTGCAAAGCACTTAAAATTTCTGAAAGAGCAGCACGCACAGCCAGAGTACACAGACTGCGAGAGAGACCCACTGTTTCAGCACAGGCTATGCCATATGCCAAGCAGCAGAAATCTTCACACAATCATGATCACATCTAGTGGATAGAACAAGACAAGAAACTGACCAGAAAACAAATGGTGCCTACATAATGGAAAAAGCTAAACGTGGCACTTTCAGGGAAACTTGGTAAGCTTCAAGAAAACACAGAGAATGTTTAATACCTAATACAGAGTACTTAATACCTAACTTAATACCTAAACAGAGAAACAACAGATTAAAGTAACTCTTAAAACCGTCAACCAAATATTTAAATGCAATAGAAGGAAGAAAAGATTAAACAACAACAAAAATGCCAACTGCCTTGAAAAGAGATTATTAGGAAATATACTGTTGGAGAAAAAAAAGTAAATAAAAAGGGGAGATGAAGAAAGCCTGTGAAAAATTGATGTTACCATCCAAAGAGCATATGAGCTGCAGGAGTTCAAGAAGGAAGTGTGAATGCCAATAGGGTAGAACAGACTTCACTAGAAATCTCCCCAAATCTAGAAAAAGATATAAGAATCCAGACACAGTGCTGCCAATGGTCACATCAGATTCAGTACGACCAAATTCACTTTGAAGTATATTACGACTGAGCCCTCAAAGGTTAAATAAAGAAACAATACTAAGAACAATAGAAACGTGAAAAAATGCCTACAGATATGAAAGACTAGCTGAAAGGGCAAACATAACTAAACAAAAGTTCATTCTAGAATTTCCCACTACCAAAGGTTAGCCAGAGGTCTAGAAGTACTGCTGGCAGGAAAGAGAATTTCACTCTAGATGGACCACAGCCACTCCACTAAGTTGCATCATCCCTGGCTAACTGTTCATGTTTTACTACTTGGGATCATAACTGTTTGCTCTTTTTCAGTAAAAACCAGTACATTGCAAAAGCTGTTTCAATTAAAAAAAAAAAAAACAGAAAGAAAAGAAAAAGAAAGAAGTAAAAAATAATTAAAAAGTATATAAATTTTTAAAGAAGAAAAAAGTTTATCACTGTGGTAGGGGTGAAAGCAGCTGAATCAACAGACAGACAAGTAGAGTAAATCACCTAAAACCCCTTCATCAAGCAAAGCCGCGAGTCTCATTGCCTAGGATAACATCCAGTGTGGATGTAAAGAAACTCACTGTATAAACTACACACTTATTATGGCCATCATTTTAAGTTTTGCTTTTCTATAAGCACTAATTAGCATTGCTTCTGCATTTCACTTTTGAATACTGTGGCTAATTTAATTTGGGCTTTAAACACCAGCATTAAGACATCAGTGCCTTGTAGGGAACCTTTATCATTAGGCCCACTTTGATGAAAAGCTCCTGCATTAGGAACACTGCTGGTAGTTTGTTGCCTTTGATGTAAGACCCTCCTCCTCTTCAATGTCCTAGAATGTTGTCAGTTCCTCTTCGGTTTACCGAGCCAATCACCTTCCTCACTACAAATGTGCAAAGCATGTATAACCTACGAAGGAGATGGTTTAAGATTAAAATGTCACTTGTCACAATGGAACTAGATCCAGATATTTCTTTTCCATCTTTTACAATATTAAACATTCTATACCTAAAATTAAGAAGCTTGCAATATAAGAACACCATCAAGAAACACAGAGAGTGTGTAGAACAAATACTTACAATAAATGATTCCACAAAAGCACAGCTCAGATTATAAAAATAATAATGCAGTTTTACTGTTTATTTTTATATCTTATGCCAAAATCCAGAAAGCTTCAGTCACAATTATATCAGAAATCTAAAACATACTGGCTGTTTTTCTCTTAAATATCAATATATCTGTACCACAGTCAAGTACAACTCGTTTCACATTTTGAATATGTTTCCAAAAATTTTTATTTCAACAGAAAATGTTCTCAAAGGAAGCAATAAATTAGTACTCTACAAGCTACAGTATGCATGTCCTGGGGAAAATAATGCCTTTCTAAGAGAAAGGCAAGCTAGGGAATCTGGACAAATCACTTTTTAGATCATCCACTTCCTACAGACATCTTCTTCCACATGGCTATTCACCAACTTTACAAATAAAAGCAAGCTTCTCACTCATCCATAATCTTAAGAAAAATGTGGTAGGATTTAGAAGCCTCTAGTACATCAGAAAGGTACAAGTTTAAACACTAAGAGGCTGGAGACAAGACTTGGCTAGTAAGAGTTCTTGTTTTTCTTCCAGAGGACCAGAGTTTGAGTCCCCATGGCTGGGAGCACACTGCTGCACCCATCTCCAGTTCCAGGCTATCCAAAGCTCCTTGGGTACCTGTTTATGTGTGCACACTGTGCACACACACACACACACAATGTTTTGAAAGAAAGAAAGAGAGAGGGAGGGAGGGAGGAAAGGGGAGAGGGAGAGAGGGAGGAAGGAAGGAAGGAAGGAAGGAAGGAAGGAAGGAAGGAAGAAAGAAAGAAGGGCAACCATCCAGTGATTTCTCTGTTGAGAGAGTGATGTTTTAACAGCTAAGCAAGTAAATAAATGGGCTTCAAATTTACTTTTGAAAAACTGAATAACATGTTTTAAAGAGTGTTCACCCAACAGATCATTAAAGTAATGCCTTCTGCACCTGTTTGCTTGCAACTGTAACTCAGAAGGAATTTAAACAAACAATGTGACCATTAGGGCATACCCCTCAATACTACTGTTTTTTTTAAATTATTATTTGTGTGAATAATACATAAAAATAAGATCATAAAACACAACCAAACAGAACTGGAGTTGAACCCTGCCTCATGTGGCAATAACTAACATCAGAGAAACTGAAATTAGGGTTTTATAATTTTTAACAAAATGGTCACCTGTTAAGAAAGTAATTCACAATGAAATTGACTTATTTGGTGTGTGAATGTATGTGTGTGTGCACATGGTCATGTGTATGCACATGTGTGGTTGAGCAAGCATGTAGAGAGTACAGAGGTTGACTCTGGGTATCTGTCTTTGTCCACAGCTCTCCACAATAGTCCCAAGGACCCTCCTGTCACTCCACCTCCTCAGTGCTAAGATTGTAGACACAAACAATATGCATACTATTTTCTTTTAAATGTGGGTGCTCTGAATCCAATGTGATTAGGTCCTCACAATTACGTGGCAAACATGTACTGGCTGAGACATATCCCCACCACCCGGCTTTATGCCAATATCAAAACAATAATAATGTCACTATAGAAGAACTTCCTACATTGTTTAATGCTATCTTCTCTTGCCATATGTGGTTATGAGAACTTGACCTGTGCTCTAGGAATAAAATAATTTCAAAGACGTCTAAGAAAAATGAGAGTGCAAAATACTTTCGATAACAGTTTTATTGTAACTATGTGCTCAAGGGTTACTACCTGAGTACTCTAAAACAACGTGAAATTGATTTCATCTCTTACTACTTTTTCATATGAGAATATTAAAAAAATTAGAAACCATGTACATATTACATAGTACACATCTACTGAACAGAATTGCTTTAGAACTGTATGGTCTAAGGAATAACACAACATAATGGTTTTAAATGGATTTTTTTTGTGTGTTTTACAGAGAGCTATGGCAATGGCATCCACACAAACCCCTCAAGTATAAGGGCTCAGTGGCAGAGATTTGTGTTAGCCTGAGAGAAGCCCTGAATGTCATCCCCAGTGAAACTAAGTACAAAAGGCAAATGTAAATCTCAAAACCATCCTCAGTTAGCTTATGAGCATTCACTCATATTCTCTGGGAGATTTATGTTCCCAAATGTGGTTTTCTATCCAGACAGCTGGAAAACAGTGTTCTTTACACTCACTTCCTTGGCTGTATTTTTTCATCTTACTCCTGGTGTACTAATTCTTCTTCAGATTCCAAATTCTGCACATTTACCTCCATAGGTTTTCATGGTATTTGAAACACTGAGATGGGAACCCATGTGAGAGAACAGACAGTACCTGGACAGGCGCACTGCAGCAGGGCTACTGACTTGCCTCCAGGAGCGGCACACAAATCCAGGACTGTCTCCCCATCATGCGGCTCCAGAGCCAGTACTGGGAGAAGAGAAGCAGCATTGAGGAGGTAGTACTTTTTCAGGTTTCCAGGCTGATGTCTTTCTGAAGGCATTCGGTCTGGTGTTGGGCTGATGTAACACTTCATGGATTTAGGGTAATACGGTAAAGACCCTTGAAGGATTGTATCATAGCCCCTCAAATGTAAGTCCTTTTCCAGCTCAAAGGGATAATTGAACCGGTTGAAGAGGACAGCATATTGCCACAGTGATGGAGATATTAAAATATCCCTATGACAGAAAAAGAGCAATAAATGAATATCAGTATCACGGACCAGTGCAATTTTAAAGATTAATAGGATGATGTGGTCATAGGCTTACACTTCATTTACCTGTGATTTTTCAGACAGGATCTTTAATGGTTCATCTGGACTTCCAGAATGACTGGGCTAAGAAACAATAGATTTAGTAATGCACTCCTCTGGATGTGTCTGTGAGATGATTAGTTGGTGAGGCTCTTGCCTAATCAATAGATTAATCCCTGTGGGTTCATATACTATGCCATAACTGGGAATGATGAAAAGTCAGATGTGGGGCCTGGCAGAGAGGTAATAATCACTGGGGCTGTGTCCTGGGGAGGTAAATTTTGCCTCAGCCCCTCCCACTCCATTTTCTGTGTCCAGTCCCTGACAATGTAAGCTTTGTTCCACTAAGTTCTCCCCACCCATCATGAACTGATACTTCTGAATTTTTGAGCAAAATGAATCCATCACTTTTCATCATAACTTTCTATAACATACTCTGTCACAGCAACATAAAAATCTAACTAATATAGGATTGGTCTCTTCCTTTTCCCTCATAAGGCTATGAAGTGGCTCACACCGACAATATTTTGAAATATGATTTTATTCATTTTGGCTTACAGTTAATTTTATTTAGTGTATTAGGATTACAAAGAGGCTGAAAAGAAGGCAGAGGGTAAGAAAACTTGCTTAACAAACATGAGGAAACCCTGAAGCCAAGTATAAAGTCAGGAAGGCTATGTGTGCCTGTAACCCCAGCATTGAGG
Organism: Lophiomys imhausi; assembly: GCA_907164525.1. NCBI lineage: Eukaryota > Metazoa > Chordata > Mammalia > Rodentia > Muridae > Lophiomys > Lophiomys imhausi. Next base: position 286,079 of record CAJQZJ010034004.1, read on the forward strand.
GTGCAGACAGTTGAGCCCCTGCCGGTTAATGGCAAGCTTCCAGTTCAGTGAGCAACCCTATCTCAAGGCTGGGAGGCAGAACACAATAGTGGAAGACACATGAATTTCTGCTCTAACCTTTGCATGTATATGCACAAATACACACACCTGTACAGGCATGTGCAATCACATACTCACATGCATGCACCACACAGAGATATCACACACACACACACACACACACACACACACACACACACACACACACACACACACACACACACACA
>CAJQZJ010034004.1:289403-309238 GCA_907164525.1 Lophiomys imhausi
ACAGACACAGTCACACACACATACACACACAGAGACACACAGACACAAAGACACACAAACACACACAGACATTCACACACAGACACACACACAGATACACACAGACACATAGACACACATACAGATACACATACACAGACACACACACACACACTGAATGAGCTGCTTCTTCAGAGCTGCAAGGACAGTAACTAGTTCTAGAGCATAGCTTTGATGGATGGACAAGTAGGATTAGAAAATTCAAGGAGGCAGAATCTCTGGGTTCCAGACTCCAGGCCTGCTCCTAAGATTCACAACTATTAGTCTGAAGCTACCCCAGCTCCTGATCGCTAAGGTCAGGAGAAACCATTTACACCGGTACCCAGCATGACTGGCACTTCCAAAGTCAATGACCTAGACTCAACTAAATCTGCACAAAAATAGTGGTGCTATCAGCTTTGGTCAGAGAAGCTTCCTTTTTTTCAAGTGTCAACTGTGAATGTAGACACTCATAACTGGCCAGAGCACTGAGAATAAATGACCCCTGAATATACAGCTATAAGAGGCACATCTATATCATACTCTTCCCAAAGTTCAAGGGACATTTTGGAACAAGTAGAACAAAGAGAAAGATGGGGGTGGGTGTGGATTACTAAATTCTGGGCATGACACCACTGCTGCATTCTTGGGACTCACAGCAGTGTTATTAGATGTACAAGATCTACACAAGATTGGGCCAGTTAGTACCTTGTCCTGGAAGGGAAGGGGACACATGAAGTACTGTACTCATTTAATGGTTAGTAGGAGATAGAGAAACATTTTCTTCATCAGTGCACCCACTGGTAGCTGCCCAAGCTTCTGTAAATTGTAACTTATGCTCCAATAGATAACCCTAATGATATGTGCATTAGGCCCAATACAGAGGCACTTGCACACACATACAAACACATAAACATACATCCAAGACATGAAAGTAAAGGTGGGAAAGTTGGAAAAAATACTATTATCAGTAGTGGAAGGGAAATAAAAGAAAGTAACAGTCAAAGGGTATGAATATGATCAAAATAAATTATGTATATGTATGAAAATGCCATAATGAAATCTATTATGCATAATTAATATATGCTAATTTCAAACAGTTTTTAAATGCATCCCTGTGAAGGAGTATGGCTCCTTCAATTCTAATACTCCAGAGTCTGAGATAGCCTTTACCAAACAGCAAGACCTTGTCTCAAAAAACAAAACATAAACAAATATAAATAAATACACCCAGAGGACCATGAATACTGGAGTGACTTGACATCCGTCACTGTCCACTTAAAGCTTATGTGCTATTGGTTCTTCAGTAGGTGGAAATGTATTCTTCCTCTCTTTATCCTTGTGCAGTGTGTTTTTATGCTTGGAACCCATTTTCATTCACCATTGTACTCACATTTCCCTGGCTTGCTCACTCACATACACACTTGTCATGTACTACAACATTTGCTTTCCCAGTGGTCTTAAATCTACAAGCATAAAAATGGTTATTTCTAGATCCCATTATCATTAACCTTTGTTTAAAATTTGATATTTATTAAAGATAAGATTTGATAAGAAAGCCAGGCAGTGGTGGTGGTACATACCTTTAATCCCAGCACTTGGGAGGCAGAGGCAGGTTCAAGGCCAGCCTGGTCTACAGAGTGAGTTCCAGGACAGCTAATACTACATAGAGAAACCCTGTCTCCAAAATCCAAAAAACTGAAAACAACAAAAACAAAATATTTGATAAGGAACTGGTATCTTAATGAAATAAGCTTTTGCTTCCACCTATCTGTAGATAAATTTTACTTTTCGCTAGAATGATTCAGGGTTCAATATCAATTTTATACCTGTGTTGGACTTTTTTCCCACTTAAGTCATTTAACATTAAATGTTCTGTAAAATTAAACACACTGGTAATGTTTTCCACCTTGTTCTTCTTAGTTACATCTCCAAAACTGTTACTGATCTATCACTGAAAATATTTTAATAAACTGTCAATTGCAGCTCCCTAGCTTTGTTGAAATCAAGTCCCAGAAAATCTTTTACGTGCCAAACAATTTTCCATTTACTTTCCAATGCTTGGTACTGACACCCCATGTCTTAGGTATATGTGGATTTTGGCATCCTAGGGAAGTGCCTTATAAAGGCTGGATAAATGGCTCAGAGATTAAGAGTATTTGCTGTTCTTACAGTGAGTGGACCCAGGTTTGTTCCCAGTACCCACATGGTGGCTCACAACCACTTATAATTCCAGTTCCAGGGATCTGATGCCTTCTTCTGACCTCTTCAATGACCAAACATGCAAATGGTATATACAAACACAAATGAAAGCAAAATACTCACTATAAAACAAAATTTAAAAAACTAAAAGGTAAATAAAAGAAACACTGTATAGGAGTCAGGAGAGAGAAAGTATGTCTCCCTGTGTGATTGTATATTATATAAATGTGTGTTTTATTATGTTGCATTTCTGTTTCTTTCTGGTTATAGGAGAACTAGAGAAAGGGAAGTTGGGAAGGAGAGTAAGTACTGGCTTAGGTAGATGGGAGGGGCACTCTTCTGAAAGGGCTTAGAGACTGTTGAAACTTGCTGTGACTGTCTATCCCCATGAAAGTCTTTGTGACTCATATTTTTTATTCATATTTCAACAAGTCAAGTCATTACTGTCTTCTTGCTAAGATGTATTCATTCTCTAAATAGATAGTACGCTTTGGCTATATGATACATCTATTTACAATATAATTGTTTTATGTTTAAATGTAAGGGAAGTTAGATTAATATAAATTAGATTTAGTAAATATCTAGGGGTTTCTGATACAGTCTCTCTTTTTTTTTTAAACATTTATTTATTTATTAATTATGTATACAGTATTTGCTCTACATATATGCCCGGGCAGATCTCAATGTAGATGGCTGTGAGCCACCATGTGGTTGCTGGGAATTGAACTCAGGACCTTGGGAAGAACAGCCAGTGCTCTTAACCTCTGAGCCACCTCTCCAGCCCTGATACAGTCTCTTAATCCGGGGCATGAAGATCAACTTGGCTGTGGTCAATTAGCTTATCAGCTTATGGACTAAAAACAAGGATGAAGTCAGGTGAAATGAGGGGAGTCTCTATGGACTAAAAACAAGGCTTATGGCTTGACATTGTTTTCAGCTGCTAAATCGGCAGAGCCCCAGATTAAGCTGAAGCAGGTGGAACAAGGAGAGATCCTATTTAAGGACAAGTGGATGGAAGCACGGGGTGGAGCTGGGGGGGGGGGGGGGCGGGGCTTAGAAAAAAAAAAAAAGCAAGTCCTTGTACTAATGTCCTCACTGTCCACTAGAGGGCGTTAACTGAACCATTTTGAGGGTTAGTTTAAGAAAGAACTCATGGAAACACATTGGAATTGTTTCCAAGGCATTTCATCTTTATTTTTCAGAGATTTTAACAAGGGGGCTAATGGCTTCTCAGGTTTCCTGACAATGCTTCACAGGGGTCACCTAAGACCTTAGGGAAACATAGATATTTACACTACAATTCATAACAGTAGTAAAACTACAGTTCTGGAGTAGATAGAAAAACTTAATGGTTAGGGGTCGTTACAATATAAGGAATTAGAGCATCGCAGCATTAGGAAGGTTGAGAACCAATAGTGTAAACAGTTATGAAAATTCATTTTCTCTTCTGATATAACTACATGGTATAGACATTCTTTTGCTTGTCTTACAGATCATGATGGGGAGGCAGTGATTTTCGATAACTTAGAGAGCTGGACAGAGGGTTGGTGTTGGTTTTAAAATGATGAGAGTTATCACCTGCAACACCTGTAATCCATGCCAGTGGAAGGGTCACAGGTACTGTGACAGTAGAGGGGACATAGTGTCATGACAGTGGGAAAGGCTAAAGTAAGCAAACAACAAGATACAAGAGGTGGAAGATGATGGCTATGTAGCAATGAGGAAGGCGAAGTAAGCAGTAGTGATAGTTTATAAGTATTCAAATGAAAACCTTTCCTAGGTAGAAGCAACAGCCTCTGGCAGCCATTTTCCCTTCTGCTAGGGAAGGGAATGATCTGTGGTAATACAGATTCAGAGTTGACAAGACTACACAGTTTCCATAGCAACTACAACGTCAACAATCCCAGAGGCCACTCCCACATTCCAAAATTCATAGAGCACAATGAAAACTGTTGTACCTTCTCTCATGGGTATGGTGTACTACAGCGCGAGCACTCAAATTCAAATACAACATGGGAAGAGAACACACAGAAATTTGTTGGCTCCAGTAGAAATGAGAAGACTAACTTTTCCTAACAGCAATGTGGGGTAATATTGCCAACCAAGGATGCTCATTTTTTGGAGATTTTAATTAAACAAATTTAATTTAGACACCAATCCCTCTGGAAGTTGTTCCCTTATCTCTGGTCTACAACTCCCTCTGTTAATCATATTGTTAGAATAGCAGGTGTGGAGCAAATGCCTGTGTAAATGGCTGACTCTTATCAGGGCATTATCAGTACCTTTCAAGGGCTTAGAAATCACCTCGCAGGAGCTGAGGGAAAAACCCCAGACTTACTTCCCAGTGAAGTTTCTTTATTACAAAGATACTAAAAGTATGATGGAGTAAGGAAACAGGATTCACAGTGATGCGTCCAAAGGAAAAAGAACCTAAGTAAATCCTCAAAACAACATAGGTATAGAAGATAATAACAACCACGTGAATATTTTGAATGGGAAAACTAAAAGTTAATTGCTAGAAAACACAAGTAATACACTCAGTCTGAAAAAGAACTGTATAGTGTAAGGTGACATCACAGGGATGGAACTGTAGCCTTCTGCTACAGACTTCCCTGTAGGGTACAATCTGGAAGCAAGCAAATGCTGAATTATCGAAACCTTGAAACCAAGTCTTCTCCACTGCTGCAGAAATCTGAGAAACGAGAATTACTTTCTAGATGAGAGGGAGGGAGAAGAATGCCGAAAGTAAAAATACTTAAATGAAGTATTATGTTTGCAAATAGCTATAAAACAAACACGTAATTCTGTTCTTATTTACCTATGCTACCGTCCTTGGTCACCCTTTCTAAGAACACTTTTATTTTGCCTATGGCAAATTTAGTACATGGTTATGCAAAACTTAAATTACCATGAAATCCTCCAAAAAGACAGATGGAGAAGAAGGCACAGCTAATTAAATGGCCTTGAGGTTCACTGCTCATTTTGTTCAGGATCAAATAGCAATTTATAAGTCTTTCTGGGTATATGAATCAGCTCATTACAGGTTTTGGATAGCCAGGTTACTAAAAAGTCTCCAGACAAAATACTTCTTATAAATCTTTTGCTTTAAAAAAGAAAAAAGAAAATCTTGATTTAAGATAACATCTTTGAATGCCATATTCTGCAGATCTCTTGGGGTTTTTGAAGATGCCCTATCCATCTCTTGTATTTAGATAAGCAAATGTTGCTTGTCTCTTAGTAACTTGATTACTGGGTAGTTTAGAGAATATCTGAGATAGACTGTCATAGTAGCTAACAAAATGACATGTTTGCATGACCAGGAGTTTGTTTTACTTAACTATCCTAGACCGTTTTAGACGGTTGGTATCAAGAGGCCAGAGCTTCACATTTTATTTTTAAGTATCTCTAGGTATGATACCATTAGGAAGCGTTACCTTTAATTTTGTGTCAATATACAAAGATCTATTCAATTGTGGTTAAATATACTCTTACCCCTGACAGTACCCCCTATTCTACTCCAAGTAGAAGATAAGCATCGAAGAACCTCCACTGTAAGATGGTTGAATTAGTGGCAAGCCTATCTCTTGGCATGAAAAAACCCCTTGCACCAACTGCAGACAGACTGCTGTCCAAAAAGGACAAAACTTGGTAGCAGGGAAGTCGACAGCCTAACTCTGCCAAGACAGGGTAGGTAAGTCCTTCATAATCCCTGCTCTACAACAAATGTCTGTCAGAGAAACAGGACCCAAAGGCTGAAGACTGATGCAGGAATGTATGGAGAGAAAATGGGAACTGTCCAGGCAGTCATTGGTATGTCCTTTCTTAGTTTTGGAAGCTGCAGGCCCTGCACTTCCTATATAAGCAAATATATTTATCCCTCTCAGGTCTCTGAGGTGGTTGAAGAATAGACAGCTAGAGTCTCATAGCTAAATTTTGAGTTGTTTAGGAATCAAGAGGGTGTTATAGATCTAAGAAGATACTCTTAAAAGTGTGTTGCAAGTTAGTATGAATGTTGAGTCAGATATAGACCTTTAAACTCATGGAGATGGTTAGATAGTAGAATGTTAAAGTCAGGGGCCAAATATGTATAAACTGGACATTGGGAAGGTATACTGGGCCATTTAACTCTCATAAATGTGGCATATTTATATCTGTTGTTTTGTATAATACTTACTGTTATAAGAGAAGGAACCATCTGTTGGACTGAAAGAGGAAACTTCTGGGGGGAAGAGGGTGGAAGGGCGGGATAGGAAGGAGGAATAGGGAGGGGTTTGTGACTGAGATGTAACTTGAAGAAAAAAAAATAAAGTATTTATAAAAAAAAAAAAACAAATCTTTTGCTTTAAATCATCCAAGTATGCTAATTATACCCCAGGTATGAGACACAGTACTGGCAGTAGTGGGAGATCTGGACTCAGACGGACTGGGCAAAAGTCCCAACTCTACTTATTAACCAGCTAAATAAATTTAGGCAAATTACTTTAACTATAAGATAGCCTCAGAAGGAAAACTGGAAACAAAGCAGATAAGTAGGTATTGTTTGCACACAATATTCATGCAAAGTGTGTGGTTCTTTAGGTAGTCCATATGAAGCTTTGCATGCTAAAACTTCATGAATTCATTATATACTTTACTATTTACTTGATAGAAGACTCAGTAAGAAATGTAGCATTGTTGAAATAACAGCTGCATTTCCATATTATCTTTTCCTAAAATCTTAATGTCCTAAAGTCATCTTTGACCCACTTTATATTTTATTATCTTTATTAATAAGACTGAATCTTTGCTCCAAAACATGCTTAAAGTTGTTCTATGAAAAGAGGAAATACCTACTGAGCTAATCTCAGAAGAGATGGTATAAAACAATCATCTGAGAAGCTACTGTCTCAGCTAAGTGTCAGACTATCTACAATCACACCACATTTTCCTCTCTGCTGTGCAAAATAGACTGGGCAATCTTCCCTCAGCCCTGAATGCCCAGTTCCTTTTGCCAAGTTAAGTCCAAAGTCACCAGTGGCTTTTACTGGCACCCACACACTTCAATAAATAAAATACCCTATTATTGCTGCATGTTCCTGGAATGTTTACCATGCCCCTCCCATTTACTTCTCCCATGAATAGAGTATGTAAACCAAACAGAAGGGCTAGCTGTTCTTTGTATTCCAGGGGATATCATATATACACAGCAGGCACTCCATACAAAACCACATTCATTATCATTCCAATCAACAGCAAAACCTCACCAAAACCACAAATCATTATTTGTCACCTTAAAAACTTACTGAATTTATTTCAGGGGATATACAGTATGACTGAGCACGAAGATCAGAAGACAACCTACAATGTAGTCCCCACTCTGGTTGCCAACCTTAATGTCAAGTGCCTTCCATCCCCGCCAATTCAACCAGGGCATCACAGAGGCCCCTTTGCCACTCTTATGTATTATGTGCTTATTTTTAAAAATACATTTAGATTCATCAAGACCACATGCACATGTTCCAAATACAGACATAACAATTACTCTGATTGCCAAATAAAGATGACTTTAGCTAAGACAGAGGAGCATTGGCTTTAAGGATTTGTTATTTTCTGAATTTCAGAAAGCTGAATTTCTTCACAGTTAGGATTTTTATTACAGTCTTGTTTTAAAATGTAGTGCATTCCCATTTTACAGATAGAAATAACTGCTTGGGAGGAGGGCATCCATTTTTACTCTCACTATAATATTTTCTTTTTTACCATTTGTGCCTCATTTTTATAGCTCAAGCAGCAGAGAACAGCCAGGTAATCCCTTGGCCTTTATGCTTACTGTACCCTAAAAGAAGGGTACATTACATGAATACTACTTTTACCTTCACTGTGCTGCTTTCATCAGAGGTATACTACATACGTCCACTGTTCTGTCATAAAACATCAAGAGATGAATTATACTAACCTTACTGTATTCCAGGAATCCCCAAGGTCTTTGGAATACTGTTTGTCAAACTGATCCAACACAACTCTGCATATCTGTTTTGCAAGCTTCCCCTCTGATTTTGCTTTCAGCTATGACGATAAGAAAAAGTTGCTGACGACACATTGTGATATCACAAATTTATTGAAATCTGACATTAACATGGCCTTAAATTTTTGGTATCTGTATTTATTCACTGAGAATGTCATGCATGTATACAATGTATTTTGATAATAACCACACCCCTGTACTACTCAAACTCCTCCCTGACTTTCCCGTAAGATCTCCTCCCAACTTCATGTCCTTTTAAAAAATCCACTCAGTTCAATTAGTGCTGTCATTAAAAATGTATATGGGTGTGTGGAGCCACTCCCAGAAGAAAACTAAGGCTCCTGCAGCCACAGCTAGCTAGCTACTCAGCTGGGAGTAATACTTCCTGTTTTTAAGATACCAGTTCTTGCCATTGGAGCAACACCTCACTTGTACCAAAATTATATTGATATTCTACATAGTTATGAAAATGGCGTTTCTCGAAGTGGTAATTGCCCAAGTGTAAGGCAAAAGTTAGAGGTGAATCTATGCTAAAGAAATTTAAGAAGGCATAAAAATAAATGTTTAATAAACTGTAGAGATATATTGCCTTGGTGCAACCTTTCCGTAAACGTAAACAACCAAAAAAAAAAAAAACCTATTCCAAAATAAAGTTTATTACGGAAAGCAGTGTCGCCCTATCTTCCTGGACTCCCTTCAATTGTTTCACTTATTCACCCAAGTGCACCAAGGGTCGAGAAAGTTCGCAGTATTAATGTCATCGGCACCTCAGCGCCGATTCCGGGGTCGACCCTCCAGTGAAATGCGGGTGGACAGAACCACAAGGAACACCTTCAGCACCGTTCCGGGCTTTGGGCAAGTGTGGCTCCCTTCCCAGTCCGCCCGGTCTCTCCGCGGCTTCAGTCCCAGGCGCTGGACCGCCGAGGGCCTCACCCGAGTCAGCATGGTGCCGCGTGAGCTGGCAAAGAGTTCTTTCAAAGAATTCGCCGTGGAACAGAAAAACACGCCACTCTTTCCGCGGACTCTGCTAGATCGTCACGCGTTGCCTCACATTTCCTGTTTCCGTTATCGCGAGATTGTATTTTAAATTACTAAAATCTAAAATCTCGCCGGAGTCACAGGTCCCGCGAGACGACGGCCGGGGAGGCGGGGGGGGGGGGGGGGGGGGGGGGGGGGGGGGGGGGGGGGGGGGGGGGCGGCGGCGGCGGCGGGAAGGTAGGAAGATTTTCCCTGCTCTGGATCCGCTGTGGTTGGTGCTTGCGCTGGGCTAAAGAGCGACTATGGGTGAACGTTTACAAAGTCAACGTTCTCGTCTGTGTCTATGCGGTCGTGAAAAGACCTGTCATCATTAGGCGGTCAGTGTTTTATAACCAGAGGCATAGCTAATTTACAGGTTCGAGCCCCACGTTGAGAAAAGCGGTAAAAAAATTAATCGTGCCTTTCCTTAGGATTGACCTAATCCTAAGATAATGTACCCTTAGAATGGGAAGTAATAACTATTACATTGAAATGCCGAGTAGAGCTCTCAACAGAGACCACGGAGCATTCGCCGAAAGCTGGCTGTTGTATGTAACCAGTCTGACAGGCATGAAGAAATTCTAGAGATGCTGTGTCTCAGTCTATCAGCCTGTTGAAACAATGGACCCCAAAGAAATGGAATTTCCCTAGGAATACCAGGTTGCGAGAACCGTGCAGCCAGAGAGGGAATTCGTCTTCTGGAAAGAGATTTCCAACAGTTCTAACTTCTCAGACCATCTTCTAACAGGATGAGATTGAAACCCGATAATGACGGAGGCAGGGGAGGGGTCTTTGACTGGATCTCCTTGTTCGTTTTCCAGTGTGGTCACATTGAATAAATGTCCTTTTCTGCTTTCCACTCTCAATTTTTTTTGTTTTTAAAAATAGTTTTATTGAGGATAGCTAGCAGGTCTTAAAATAATGACTGTTACATCACTAATACTTGAATAATGTCTGTTAACCCCAAGCACTGAGACCATACTCCAAAGACCAGGAAGGATCTACCAAGCCCCCAGCTCACTTGGACAAGCAGCAATGTTGATGGTGTTAAGAATAAGTGTTCATCTGCCAACCAGAGAGCACGCATAGGATGAACTTAGGCCCTCTGCACATATGTAACAGTTATGCAGCTCAGTCTTCATGTGGGACTCCTAAAACAGGAGTTGCCCTTGTCTCTGACACTGTTGTCTGCCTTTGGATCCCTTTCAAGTACTGGGCTGCCTTATCTAGCCTCAATAGAAAAGGATGCACCTTGTCTTACAGCAACTTGATATGCCAAGGCTGGTTGAAATCCATGGGAGGGAGGCCTCCCTTTTCTGAGAAGGGGAGGAGGGATGAATGGGGAGGTGAGAGGGAAGAACTCAGAGGAGATGGGGAGGGAAGCTGAGATTGGGATGTAAAGTATAACTTAGTACCAAACTTGCAGTTTATCAAAGAAGATGATTTGAGCTATAAAAACTAGGCATCATTTTGAGATAGCAGTCCATGCTCAAAAGTGTCAGCAGATGTAAATGCAATAAGTAGGTGCTAGTCTCTTAACCCCATGCAAGTAAATGTCCTTGCCACTAATGTAATTTAAAGCTTAGCATTCTTTAGGCAAGTTCCTCAGTAGTCTAAAAAGAATCTTAGAATTTTGATTCGATGAAAAATAAAATACAATATCTGGTATGCAAATGATTATATGAATACCACATGTTTTATATTTGGGGAGAAGTAACTCATCTCCCTTTTAGCTGTTCTATGCAGAGAGATTTCTTGTATTTTCTATGTTCATTATAAGATGTTTCAAGTATCAGTACTTAATATACAAGTTCTGTTATTTGCAAAGTAGACCTACAAAAGGAGGTAGACTCATATATTAGGATGTTAAACTTGGAAAGGTCAGATTTATTAGTAAACTTGTTTTTAACTACTGAACACATAAGAAACAGAACCAACATTAAATATGATAATTTACTATATTGTTTCTTTGGTAACATTAATTTGTGGTAGTGTCTTATGTAGCTCATAGGGGTCTCAAAGTCACTAAATGACCTCCCTGCTTTTCCACTTCAAAGGTCCTGGGATTATCTGTGGTATGCTTTCATGCCTAGTTTATGTGGTTGCTGGGATTGAACCCAGGGCTTCATGAATGCTAGGCAAACACTATACCAAAAGAACTACATCCCAGCCCTGTTAAGTTTTTTTTTTCCCAATGATAGTGTGAAAGACTTAATCAATCAGTTAAAAGATTAATAACTTACCTCTAGGTAAGATTTTTTAAACCTAAGCATTTTTATCATTAAGTCATTTGATGTAAAGTGTTCTGGATATATTTTATAGTTTCTTATTCTAACAATTTCATGAATTTTCATATTTATACAAACCATGTCTCAAACACTTATTATTTTTGTTGCCAAAAAAGGTAGACCCACTGGGTAGTAAGACCAGTCAGACATTGTGAGAACTCATTGTTCCTTTGAACAAATGGCAGAAAATAGAATTACCTGCAGTCAAAGCTAGAGAACATAGTTCAGGCAATCATAGACTTTCAGTTCAAGAGAGGGGTCCCTGGGCATTATATAGAAACCCAACCAGACAATCCACTGCTGAAGCAAGTAAATATGATCTCTATTTTTGTTCTGTTTTAGTTGTCTTAAACTTCCTTTTGTAGTGGGGGGGTAAAATATATGGTGTGCAGATCACATATGTACATATGCATGTTTGAGGTATTAATGTTGTTCTAACACTTTCATGTTGAAGTTTTAATCCTCAGTATCTGAGGTTGGGACTGCCTTTAAAAGAGGTTGATCAAGTAGTGGTGTGATGATGATCCCTACTCCACTATAACTATCAGTGTTTGAAACATACATACAGAGACATACTAGAGACAACAGAGTAGAGAAACAGTAACCTGGCACTAAGGTAAGAAGCTTTTAGAAGAACAGTTTTCCTGGCACTTTTGGTTTACACTTCCAGCCTTCACATCTGTTCAATACACTAAGATGATGGTGCTTAGTTATGCTAACCATAGCTAGCTAACAGTTACAGGAGAATATGCAAATGTTCTTTGATAAAACATATAATAAAATGTGGAGCCCATTGATTAACTTACCTGTGTCATAGTTTCCTCATCAGTACATAAAAGGAATTTACAACTAATGACTTACATCCTATTTACCCTTTAATAATAAAGCTGACTCACTAAAGAAAATCCATTTCTCCTTTCCTACTTTTCTTTTTCTGGAAAAGGATAAGCTTCTACACTTCTGTTTCTACAAAACAAAAAGATTATTACTATTTTCATAATCTCTACCATTGTCTGGATTTGTTCTATGGATCAGATATGTGTAATTCTCAATAAATAAGTGTCTGCGGAACCTCACTTACAAAGTATTCTCTGTTCAGACAAAATCAGGTATTAAAAGTTAGGGGTAATAATCAGCAGCTTCAACTCTTGAAAGCTTTTACCCAGAAGCATGTGTTTCTTTACTTGGGATGGAAGAAAAATGAATACCCTGTGTAAAATGGCACAAGACTCTGAGCATTAAATTTAATTTTTAAAGATGTTAATTATGGCTGGGCATGGTGGCACACACCTTTAATCTCGGCACTCAGGAGGCAGAAGCAGGCGGATCTCTGTGAGTTTGAGATCAGCCTGGTCTACAAAGTGAGTCCAGGACAGCCAGGGATGATACACAGAGCAACCCTGTCTTGAATGCTCCCCCCCAAAAGATGTTAATTATGTGTGCTTGCATGCGTGTATGTGCCTGATAGTGCAGAGTGCAGAGGCTCTCAGAAGCCAAGAGAGCTTCAGAGCCACAGGATTTGGAGTTACAGCAGTTATGAGCTGCCCGATATATGGATGCTGAGAACAGAACCAGGTTTTCTGCAAGAACAACATGTGTTCTTAACCTCTGGGCATCCCTCAGACCCCAAAATATTTTCATAGTTAGAGATCACTCAGTAAAATGAAATATTCAACCATGGTTTCTATAGGTGAACTTCCTAGACTATTCAGAGTTTAGTAAATTCTAAACTTTCACTAAAATAGTGCTTAATTTTCTGCTTGAAGAAAACATGGCATGGGGCTGGATAGATGATGGTAGTCTGGCAGTTAAGAACATGGATTGTTCTTCCAGAATTCCTGGGTTTGATTGCAAGCATTCACACAGCAGCTCAAGACTGTAATTTTGAAAACTGAGGAAAACACATCAATCCACATTTTGAAATTCAGTCAGCACTCTTGAAAGTTCAGTTAGCACTCCACTGCACATGGTATCATATATGTAGTATATACATATGGATTACCCAGTAGCAGTACATGGGGTTTGCTTATAAATTAGCTAAAATATACCTTTTAGGCAGTAGGGTTGACAAAACATCAGGAGAGAGAAGTAGCATTAAAAAGAAATCAATGTTTTTTTTTCTCACAACCTTTAAACAGTTTTCATATCAAAGAAGAAAAAGTATGTTAATTTAATCTACCAATTTAACTTTTTCAACAGTAATAAGATACACAAAAATCTGATTAGTTCAGATATATTTATCCCTCTCAGGTCTCTGAGGTGGTTGAAGAACAGATAGCTAGAGTCTCATAGTTAAATTTTGAGTTGTTTAGGAATCAAGAGGGTGTTCTGGATCTAAGAAGATGTTTTTAAAATTGTGATGCAAGTTAGGATGAAAGCTGAGTCAGATATAGAACTTTAAACTCATGGAGATGGTTAGATAGTAGAATGTTAAAGTCAGGTGTCAAATACATATGGACTGGACATTGGGAATGTGTGCTAAGCCATATAACTCTCATAATTGTGGCCTATTTTAAAAAATCTGATTAGTTAAAGAAAATCGTTTAAAGCTACAAAATAAAAAGAGAGCTAGTATATTGTAAATTATTTTTATTGGGTGAAATGCTGTAGTACATGATGAATAAGAATGGAAATGTGTAATATAACAAAATAAGCAGTGAAGTGTTAAAATGCAACAGGATTTACAAAACATCTTTTAAAGGATTTTTACACTGTTTTAAGAAAACACTAATTTTAGAGAGTGCCATAGAAAACCGATTCCAGTTTATGTTATATTCAATTTCAAAATTGCTTTTATGAAATAGTCGATAATTACTGTACTTTATAGTAAAAACTGGTAGGAAGCAAGAATTCTTTAAAAAATCTTTATCTTCAAACCAAATGAATGTTAAAAGATAGCAAAAGTGTAAGTTTAGTTTTAAAAGGGAATTTAAAATACTACAAAATGAACCGAGAAGATGCGCACTTATTCCTCTAAAATCCAGTTCAGAATTTGTATTCTCTTCTTGTGATTCTCCTCATATCTGAGCTATCTAATAATGCCACATATGGGTTTTGCATAGAAATTAAAATGCTTTTTCCTCAGCATGTGAGGTAGGTACCATGCATAAACTCACGGAAACTCTACCAATGCTGATTAGCATCATGTGACCTGACTGATTCTGGTGAGACAAAATGTGAACACAGTGCATTATAAACATTTAAAAGGCAAGTAATCAAACAAAACTATCTTATGTGGACTTACACTCAGAAAACAGTATGTGTGCACTTGTCAGTATATGGTTCCAATCTTAAAAAGGTGACACAGGAATTCTTAGTTATCTTCACCTTGACTTAAAGGCATGCTTTCAACTAAATTTTACATCATGAATTCATTACTAAAAATATCTCTAGAAGTTTAGGTAAAGGATAGAGGACAAAGAGCCTTATAAATGGCACTCAAGAGCAAAACAAGTGTGTCATTTCAAATTAAGAAGTCATGTTAGAATTGGTTCTTTATGAAAGGATTTGAGCCAACAATGTCATACATATGGCTGTATTTGCTGTAAAACCAAAATCTCTAGACCTGCAGTAGCCTTACCAGTCTTTTTACCTTCGATTTCAAGGCATGGAAGAAGTAAAACAGCCCAAAACAGTCAATGAAGCTGCTAACGGAAACAAAGGCATGGCCGAGGGCACCTGAGCTCTGAAAGTATCCAGTCCTTTAGTGGGATCTATTAGGATTTTGAAGAATGTCTCATAGGACACATTTTTACTAAGTTAGACAAATTTAGTGGGGTTTTTTAAATAAGGCATTTCATACATCTTAACATTTATTGATATCATCAAGGAAAACAAACAGTGACAACAGAACTGAGTTCTCTCCTTAGTTACTACTTTCAAATCATGAAATTTGATAAAGATCTGAGAACTTGCGTTTTAAAATAATAACTATAGGGTGTACATCTTAAGTACAATGTTATCACAAAACATACCTCAAGCCAGTTGAACACAGCCTGCCTGTACACTTCATGCCTGTCAAGTAAGCCAGCTTTCTATCCAGACAGTTAAAGCATCTGTAGGAAAGTGTGCAGTCAATAGAATAGCAAACAAACAAGTTTTAGAAAAAAATATAAAAATAGTTAAAATTTACGCTATAAATTCCCAGAAATTCCCCTTTCATGTACATATACCTTATAAAACATGTTTAATGCATAGAAATAGAGACTATTAAATAATCAGGTATGCAGAGTCCATTGGCTCAATTTCTGAGGAAGTTTTCTTCAGGCGTATGTCCAAGAGTAGGGATGTGTAAACCAATAAATCAATACCATGACTTGCTAACTTGGCCAAATGCTCTTGTCAGCTACTGGTCATTTTGTTTCCTTTATGCTTGAACCACAGAACATGGAGAAGTAAATTATCAGGTTAAGTTCTTGGGTACTCTTTCTTCCCTGAAATAATTAGGGTTGTCTTGCCCCAGTCTTCAGCATTCAGGGCTTTTCTACTTTGGGGAAAGGTCTCAGTTCACCTTGCTGATATTAAAAAGATCAATCATCTGACTTGGTTATGAGATCATGTCCTGAACATCACCATTAGGTCTCTGTCTCACAGCCAGGGGAGGCAGCGGCTTCCCATAGAAATCTGCATAAAGAAGGAAAATGGAAAATATGAAACAGTATGGTAATCAAGTTCTTCACTGCTAATTGTTTTCCAATGTACATTTTTAAATGATGAAGATGTGCTCTCAAGTGAGTGGACAGGTGGGGAAGAAAGAAAACAGAAACAAAGAAAAATACAAGAAAATCTGAATGAATTCAAAACATAACAACCAGGGCAAATTGTAAGTGATTCGTAAAATGTACCAGACAGACATAGGATTTTTTTAAAATTACACATGCACATTAGAAAACACTGAGGATCTACATCACCTGCTTCTAAGACCCTGTCAGTCACTATTTGTGGACACCAGGATTCTTTCTAGTGGTCATTACGTCTAGGTGTTTTAGGAGAAGCAGACTAGCCTCCTATACCTAATACCTTACAGTTCTGTGGTTTGCTAACTGTATTGTATGAAATGGTCTTTCCTTTTGAGCATGTGAAATACTGGGAACTGAATCCAGAGCCTTGTGCATGCTGGTAAGCACTTTATTACTGAGCCATATTCCCAGGCCCTCACCTTTCCACTTAAAATACATTTATATTCTTTTTAAAATAATGCATTTATTTATTTTGATGTTTGTGTATGAACAACTTGTGAAAATTGGTTCTCTCCTTCAACCATGTTGGTCTTTGGTATTGAACTCAGGGATTCAGGATTGGCAGCGTAAAGTAACTTTAACAGCTAAGACAACCCACCAGTTCTAACTATTTCTTACTTTGTCACAAATTAGATTATAAACCTAAAGTCACACTTAAGTCATCATAAATTATTTTCTAGTATATTACCTTAAAATTATTTTAGGAACACAGGTATTCAAGAACACGTAAAATAAATATATTAGAAACATACTAGAATGTATTTTCAAAGGAATTGTAAATTCTAAACAAAATTAAGCTGTCAAGATATCTTAATGAATACTAATATTAATAAATTGTATAAACATAACAACTTAAAGGTATATATTTCAAAACCAGGTGGACCTGTGTTCAAATCTTGATTTTACAGCTTAGTAGTATGAAAGCTTCAGCTCTTGCCTAAGTGTTTGTGCTGCCCATGTTAAAACACAGCAAATTTGGAAGAACTGAAATTCAGAAGAACTGAAATTGCTAAGCACAATGGTAGGTGCTCTTACTTGCAGATACTATTGTTATGGTGAAAATTATAAGTCTAATTATTATTATTATTATTATTATTATTTGTTTTGTTTTGGTTTGGTTTTTTTGAGACAGGGTTTCTCTGTGTAATAGGTCTGGCTGTCCTGGACTCGCTTTGTAGACCAGGCTGGCCTTGAACTCACAGAGATCCACCTGCTTCTGCCTCCCAAGTGCTGGAATTAAAGGCATGTGCCACCACCGCCTGGCTAAGTGTAATTATTTTGATGAATTTTAAGACAGTTTTATTAAAAGACCAAATGCGTGTACAAGAATGTCCTTTTCTTCTTCTACCTAGAAATTAGTATAGTTTTGTACTGGGCTTTGCCTCACTTCTTTACCAAAAACTGAATCGTTCTATGATGGAGGATTTAAATTTCCTAAACATTCTCATAGTAGTTGTCAAACATTTTCACGATGAAATTTGGAGAGCAGTAAAAGGAAACACAAGCTTTTGTCATTCTTCATAATTTTAAGCTTTCACAGTATTCTTTAATTTGTAGTAGCTGTATTGTTGCCCACCAGAAACTGATTCATTTCTCATAATGGGGAAAATACAACACATTGATGAAATACAGATTGAGAGTGTTCACAAAATAAATACAGACTCTTATTTTATGTCTCTTTGAATGCCTCTGTTCTACCTATTACACAGAGAAAGCTCTGTAAGTAATAAACATCAAACAGAAACAATCACGCTGTTACAAAGTAAATGCCTATAATCAAAGAGTCTTCCTTAAGCTGTTTTCACTGATTATGGCAATTGTTGTTTAAGTCAGTAAAATTGAACTAAAAAAGCATGTGCGGTTGATTATTATCCACTAGCTCATCACATATCTACTGTGTACCTGTAATCAGACTTTTGTCCACAGACTTCTACTTATAGTGGAAAAGAAATGTGTTCAAACTTAATAAAAGGACTGGGAGATGGCTCTGAGGCTCAGGACATTAGCTGTTCTTCGAAGGACTGGGGTTCAGTTCCCAAAAACCATAAGATGACTCACATACATCTGTAACCGAAGTTCCAAGGGATCTGACACCCTCTTCTGATCACCATAGGCACTTTACATGGAACACAGACATACTTGCAGGAAAACACTAATACACACAAAGTATTTTTTAAATTACATCCAGTAACACTATGTCCACGTATTAAATGAATATAAGTTCCTGAAAATGTACATAATAAGCCTTTATATTTTAATGCATATGTAAGATCTTCACCATATAGACCAATGCCAGATTTCCATTTTCAATGTTTTCTGTAATTTAAAACTTCCCCTCTTACCCACTGTGTAGCTTTATGCCTTCAGACTATTTTTCTAAACAAACTATTGTTCTTTTCTATCTCTGTTTTTGATGTTTTGGTCTTTCTTTTTCAGACAGGCTCTTGTGTAGCCTAGGCTAGCCTGGAACTCATCGTCTTGACTCAGCCTTCCATGGTGCTAGGATTACAGGTATACTTACTTTGGATTTGTTTCTCCTGGCTCTCTTATTCTTTGAATCCCTAGCTCCTATGACATTTTCCATAAATACCCATAGAGTTTCTGAATATTACTCCAATTCTGAACCAAAGAACTTATTGTCATAGATACTACAGCATGTTGGAGAACTATTTTTTCTATTAAGTTAAGTGCATGTCTTAATCATCTTGATATAATAAATTTTAGCTGGTGTCAAATATAAATACCCACTGTTATTCTTTAGGACTGAAATACCCCCCCCCCCAGCTCACACACTTCATCCTATTAACTGATAACTGGTGGTGCTGCCATTTTGAAGGCCATGGAACCCATAGAAAATTAGGAAGAAAGGAATAGAGTCCTTGCTGTGATGAACATGATTATGTAGTTCTTAGACCTTTACAGTTGGCTTTTGGGATCAATGCAGAAGAGTTTGGAGCTACTGGGTAGAGAAGTCCTAGAATGCTGTAAATAAATATCAATGGAAGTTCTGCTAGATGTCTGCAAGATCATGCCAATAGAGATGTATTCAGTGAAGGCCGTGGGCATGGGGGTTCAGATGGGAACAAGGACTCTACTGAGATTGGCCATTCACATGAAATTATGCAAAGAATCTTACCACATCCTAATCATGCTGAACTTGTAGTAATAGACTATATTATATTTGGAGTTTAACATTCAGGCTGTGGCATGGTTATTGTTAGATGCCTCCAGCCAGTCTATACTGAGAACAGAGAGCAAAGAATAAAAAAGAAAGAAAGTAGCAGGGCTGGAGAGATGGCTCAGCAGTTAAGAGCACTGGCTGCTCTTCCAGAGGACCCTGGTTCAAATCTCAGCACCCACATGGCAGTTCACAGCTGTCTGTAATTGCCAGGTATGTTGGTGCACACCTTTAATCCAGCACTCGGGAGGCAGGTGCAAATGGATCTCTGTGAGTTCAGGGTTAGCTTGGTCTACAGAGTGAGTCCAGGACAGCCAGGGCTACACAGAGAAACCCTGTATCGAGAGAGAGAGAGAGAGAGAGAGAGAGAGAGAGAGAGAGAGAGAGAG
>CAJQZJ010034004.1:309248-367723 GCA_907164525.1 Lophiomys imhausi
AGAGAGAGAGAGAGAGAGAGAGAGAGAGAGAGAGAGAGAGAGAGAGAAGAAAGACAGAAAGCAGCAGCAGTTTTGGCCCAGAAAGCGAAAGGAGTGCATTTAACAAAGAGCAAGTGTAGGCCTGCTTATAAGGCCTGGTTATGGAAGGGATTAGGACCTTGGGGGGGGGGAGCCTACTAGAGAAACATTTTGTAGCCATGGGTAGATACTCAGCTACAGCCATAGTCCATGAAAGTTCAGCAATATCTTCAGTTGGCAGAACTTGCCGCTGTCCATGCGGTGAGGATTTTGTGAGAATGCAAGAGTTATAGGATCATAGAAGAGTCTGCTGAGTTGCAGAGAACAGCCCAAGGCAAGGGCATGTTTAGCAGTGGCAGATTTTCTTGCAGTGTGAACCGCAAAGCCATTAAGGTGAAACCTAGGCTAGTATGCCAGAAACATTAGAACACAGGATGTCTGTAAAAGAAAACTGCAGGCACTGGGGACCTATTTCAAAAGAAAGGCCGTGTGTGCTGCAAGTGGCAAAGCCCCTGGTGCAGGCAGAACAAGACCATTGGAGCTGCCATGAGCCACCACGTGCCCTATATGTTGTACATGTAACTACAGGATTTAATATTTGCTCTACTAGGCTTGCTTCCGATCATCCTTCCTTCCTATTCTGTTCCTCCATTTTGGGAAGGGAATGTTTATTCTGTGCCATTTTATATTGGAAGTATGTAACTGTCTTTTTTACTTTAAGGACTCACAACTAAGAGACTGCTATATATTTCAGAAGAAACTTTGAACTTTGTAATTCTGAATAATGTTGGGACTGGTCAGACTACAGAGACTGTTCAAGTTAGGGTGAATGAATCCGCACTATGAGATGGATAGGAAATAACAGGATACAGTAGTAACAGGCCAAGTTTTGATGCAGATCTGTCCCTACTTGTGTCTGTGTGTGTATCTGTGGACCCCTGCCAGTGGCACTGTTTTAGCATCACCAGGAGGAGGAGTAGGTCACGAGGGGCAGCTTGTGCTCTGGGTCTGGTGCTCTCGAGCTCTCTCTGCTTTCTGTCTGCTACCATGTCATCAAATTGCCACTGGAAGCTTTCTTCTCCAGGGACTGCATTCTGCTATGGCTTGCGATGGAAAAAAAAAGCCTTCAGAAGCCAGGAACCACAATGCATTTCCCTCTAGTAGAGTGTTCTGTCTGCTGTTCTGCCATAGCATTGTGAGTCACGACTAAGACAGGGGCTTAATAATTGAATGCAGTAAGAGAAAATACTGGTCTTATGAGAAATTATTTTTTCTATATATGTATATATATATACATATAAGTGGACAAATTCTAATACTATTTTCTAATACTGAATATGTAAATTGATAATGTATTTTAATATGAATAAAGTCAGGCTATATAATAAAATAGAATCTAATCTATTATCAATGAAAATATTACAGTGTAAAATCAGTAAATAAAATAGAAATAGGTAATATACTGGAACTATTATACCAATCACTCTCATACAGGCTAAGAATACTCATGTATCTACAAATATACATTTTCTAATTTTCACTAATGATTAAGCAGAAACCATTAGTGACCTATACAGAGTTCTAAAAAGGAAAGCAAGAAGCAGGCTTGAATACTTTTGAATATGTTTCAGTTTGAAACAGGGTGGAGCTTTTGGCAATATTTTTTCTAAGGACTGAATGTCTTTTTGTACTAAGTATTCTTTTTAGGG
The DNA here is from genome assembly GCA_907164525.1 of Lophiomys imhausi. Taxonomy (NCBI): domain Eukaryota; kingdom Metazoa; phylum Chordata; class Mammalia; order Rodentia; family Muridae; genus Lophiomys; species Lophiomys imhausi. The sequence goes on from CAJQZJ010034004.1 coordinate 310,976, forward strand.
AACAAAGTACTATTAAGTTAACATATAAAATACAGTGGATGCTCTCAATGAATAAGTTTATGGAACTACAATTAGCCTTCTCTTTTGCATTTGAGGTATAATGTAAAAACCCAGATTTCTGGTCAGAAATGACATCTGCCTGTGAGTCCTAACTATCTTTCCTAGGTTTTGTTTTTTTTTTTTCCCCTTAGAGATCTAATGCAATACATTAGCTGGATTACGGCTATGATGAGTTCATCAAGGAAAAGTACTTTCTTGATTCAATAAAGAGAGAATTTCTGTTTAGCCTAGTCTTATTTGGTTTACTAAATTTGATCTCTCATTTATACAGCGTTGAGCTAGACTTCACTTTAATGTGTAGTGACTGTATTGTGAGCAGACAGAGCAATTATGTTCAATATCACAGTGTACTGAACACAGGCACAGCACAACAGTTTTCTAGCACAGTAAATAAAACCACAGCTCAGACTTCAGTTGCTGGGAAACTTTTCTCTTCTCATAACTGCTTCTATGAAAGATTATCATGAATAAACACAAGAATGAGTCTTCATATATTTGTATTGAGATAAAAAATCAAATTATATAGTTGAAAATGCATTTAAAAATTAAAAAATAAAGTAAAATGAAAGTTAAAAGTATAATGAAAAAGATGGTAGTGGATCTGAAAGCTACCAAAAATAAAATACTGAAAATTTGAAGTTATAAGATAAAGAAAAGTGGATGTGATATGCACAGATGATATTTGAAAACTGATCCTTTTGCATTACCATTATGACGTGTTTCACCAAGAGGCTCAAGTTTTGGAAGTCTAGTGACTTTGGGGGTTCCCCAGCCAACTAAAGGAAAAGAAAAACATTTAGAAGCTCTGTTAAATGAATACTTATTAAGGTCTTTTCACAGGATCCCTCCATTGACAGAAAATGTATTTAACATGCCATGTCAATTTGAATATACAGTGACACATTTCCAAACAGTCATGTACACATTTTCAATTGTCTTCTATTCACCACGTTACTATTGGCTGCTAACATCTGCTTTAGCTCCTATCCTACTTTTTAATTAAAAAGTCACACCTCTTGTCACCATCACAAATAAGCTCTTGGCTACCTTTCTAATGCCTAGCAAAGGCTAAAAGAATTGTTTTGTTAAAAAGAATACTAGAAATGAATCTTGTAACAGTTTATAATTAAAATATTACCATTTAAAGCTTTGGCAGCAAGGCTACAAGGGAATTATGAGTGCATGTATTTATCTAGTTGTCGCACATTTACCGGCAGCTATAGGAAGTAGTACACTCCTCAGTGCTGAAGGCTACTTATAGACTTTGTGTAGCTGATTCCCACTGCTTTCCAGGCATTAAAACCCTGCAACATCTTAGGAAGTGGATATATATGCTATATTGACACTGAGAAAATCATATATTTACATAACTTTTAGGATGGAATGATTAAAGATCTAGCATTTAAAATCTTAATCTTGTTGCCAATCCATTAACATTTCAATTCTCTTCAGCAATGTATGACATGGATATTTCAAAGAGAATCTGATCACATTCTGGGAATTATCGTGTGAACTTATGTTAATACATTTTATCATTTCATTCTTAATGATAACACTGAAATGTTAACAAATTTTGCATAATATAGACAGCAAAGAATTCTTTCACACAAACTGACAAGACAATGAAAATGCTAACTGAAAACTAATTTCTTCTTCTTTTTTTTTTTTGCTACAGTGCTTAAAGCAGTGTTTTTCCCCATCCAGTGTCAGTATGGATTTACTCACCAGGAGGGGGGGGGGGGGGGGGGGGGTGGGACTCTTAGGAGCTGATTCATCTGTATTGACAGGCTCTACCCGATGACTCCTTTTCATTCTTAGTTTCTTAGTCTTCTTTTTACAGTTATCTATAAGAGTATAAATATGGACCTTTATATCAAGAGAAAGTGAACTTCTATAATATAAAAACAAAGAATCAAATGACAGTATTGGTACTATTGCCATAATAATACTCAACGTTGGGAATTACTATCAACAATCAAATATGACCTTACATATACTAAGAATACACTTTAGATGGAGGACAGAATAAGTATATGATTAATGAATAAAACACAAATAGCCAAAAGCCTATTTCAATCTCAAGGAGAAAGATCTTCATTTGCAAAATTAACTAGCATTTCTTCCAAACTCAAAGGCATTTTTAAATCATTATAATTGTCCAAGTATAAGAATTTCCATAAATTCTGAAAGGTTTGCAAAAAGGGGAGAGATGGTGACATGCCTCAGGAGAGAAATGTATGGTGATGGATTCTAAGGACAAATACTCCAAATATAACCATTTGAATTATGACTAAGAGCCCATTCAAATCTAAACATATTATTCATTACAATAATTCCTAAACAAGATATGTCCAATATAAATATATGTAACAAACATCACACTGGTAGACCTAGAAGAATCTATTATTCCTTAAAAAATAAACAAAAAAACACAAAAAACAAAACAAAACCAGAAGTTGTACAAACTTTCAACATTTTAAAGCTCTCTATATTAACTTGTAATTTTTAATCATGTAAAACTAAAATTGTACAGTATATTAAACAAATATAAAACAAACTTATACAAATATTTCAACCACAAATTCTAAACTCCAAAAAAATTATTTTGTCTATTTCAATATACATGCAACACATCAGATATATAACATTTTCTAAAATAAAAACTATCTGTAACAAACAATAACCAATATTGGTGAAACCTACAAAGCTATAGAAAATACAAATATATCTGGAAAATAATTATTTTTCAAAGGAGCGAATGTGATGTGAATCATCTCACTTCATGTAGAATCAAAACAGAAATAAGAAGTATTGCTAAATACTTTAAATACTAAATAAAAAGTAATGCTACAGAACCATTTTTGTGATCATGATAAAAATGAAATCAAATATAAATCTCCTTTCCATATGGAAAGCATGAACTAAGGCGACTTACCACCTGACTCTGATGCCCGCTGGTCTAGCTCATCCTCATTGTCCAGCTGCTGTGACAGGGCCTCCTTGCAGCTCTCGACTACTCCGCTGTCATTGCTTCTGTGGCAGCCACTAGCCTGGCTCTGTGACTCTACTTGCTCCACCCTCTGTTCTGGGAGGCAAACATCACTCTCTTTCGCTGCAATCTGCATCTTTTTCTCTTTTTCTTGCTTTTTTTTCATTCTAACAAAAGTGAGATAGATTTATCTTCATGCAATGGTGGCATTTAAGATCATCTCAAGGAAGCAATCAAGTAAGGGCTTTGTTGATTCAGTGTCACTGTGCGATGCACACTGATCACTGGGTGTATCATTCACACTTACTAACTGCTAAATATTCACTACAGATGGGTCTAGAGACAAATTACTGTCAGCAGTTTCATAATCTAGAGATGACTATTTTTCTATTTATAATCACTATGAGATGTTTTCTCAGCCTCTCCCACACACATATAGGCACACACACCAATAAACACACATGAATGTGACTCGCTTGTACACATATATTTACTTGCTGATGAAACAAAACTGAACTGAAGATTTATTTTTAAATGTTTTCTTCCACGTTAATGAATGCATGAAACACTTAAAATACTACCTCAAATGCAGGAAACATTGCTAGCTCCTATTATTGTTATCATCTGAATTAACATTTCTCTGTTTGTGACATATAATATTAATGTTAATATTAATGACACATATATCACATGTGATATTATATATTTAATATATATTATTATAAGTCTGTTATATATTTGTTAGTGTGGGTGTGTGCACATGTATGTGTGGGTACAAGTGTATGTGACTCCAGAGGCTGGCAGCAGGTGGCTTAAGATAGCGTCTGTAAAAGAATCTGAAGCTAAATTTGGCGAGGTAGGCTGGCTAATGAGCTACAGAGATCTCCCTGACTCCATATCTTCCAGCACTTATGTTACAGGCACATTCCTCCCTGCCCAGATTTTTACTCGGTTCTATGGATCTAAACTCAGGTCCTCACGCCTGTGGATAAGGTAATTTATCCACTGAACTCTCTCCCTGATCCCCCAATTACATTTAGATTTTCAAATGGTTGTATCATTACAGGGAGAGAGTAAAGTCCTGAGCAAATGTCTACAAAACCTTAGACTACGGGAATGGTAAAGAGGCACCCCACCCCACCGCGCCCCACCCCCATGCCTAGGATGAGGTTCAGAAGCATGGCAAGGCCCTCTTTGGGGTCCAAATGAGAATACAGACAACGTGTGCAGAAAAGGCCCTTGGTAGGTCCACTGCCCCTTGTTTCTGACGTGAAGGTTGCTCCCTACAGACTGTTCCTACCGAGATTAGCTAACCCCGCCTCCTTGCTCAGAAGTATATAACAATATTGTCTCCTTGTTCAGAAGTATATAACAATATTGTCTCCTTGCTCCTCTGTATGTCACAACCAGCCCCCTGCTCAGCTGGAGACAGCAAACATGCTGAGCTTCCAATGCATTGTGGCTTCTCCAACAGAGCCGAGGCCACTCGATCTCCACTCTTCTGTGCATGTCTTTTCTTCATTCCCTCAAGGCCCCAGTTATGACAATCCCTGGAGCCATGCAGGACTTGGCAGTATCGTAATTTATTTTATCAATTACATTCGAGCACATGAAGTTATATGCGATTTTTCATTAGTATAAGAAGCAAGCTGCCTTAGTGTTTTAAATTACATTCCTAACAGTGGGACTATGGATTAGTTGGTCAGTACATTTTAAACTATGACATAAAACAAAAACTTTGCTTCAGCAAAAGTGAATCAATGTTTATGTGGCAGGGTTGAGCGAGTAACATTTATTTCTAAGTGATTTGGAGGAGAGAGGATACTGGAGATTGCACTCAGGACCTTTTGACTAGTAGGCAACTGCCATTCCACTGGGCTTCACCCTCAGCCTATCTCTAAGACACAGACAATGCTAAACTTAGCATTGGTGTAACTTGATTTGAGTTTGCTGTGACTATAATTTTGTTATTACTAGAGAAGATATTAGTGACCTTTATAGTCACGGGCATTCCCAGCCTTGGGGTCAAGTCCTGCTTTTGGTAATTATATGTCCAGGTTTTTATTATTCTTATAGTAAGTTTTAGTACTACTTCATAGTCATAGGACTGTATGTCTGGTGTGTCTGTTTTAGCACTAGGGTTTTTTTTTTTTACTTTATCTTTTTAAGTTTCTAGTGTACATTTTAACTTTGTATAGCAGTTCTTCTAAATTCAAATGTAATAAAATCTATTTTTCACTTTATGATTTGTAACTTGAGTGTTTTGCATTTTAAAGTTTTTATATCAATATGTAATATATATGAGTATAATATATAATTTAAATTATAAACATTATATTTTCCATTATCACAAAGAAAAAAATAACATCAATACTGGTATAAAAAAACCATCAAATATTAGTACTACAAAAATACTGCAAAATACGTTTTATCAAAAACAGAAACTATGACACATTCAGCTATATTTTTGTCCCTATATACTTTGAAGTCATATTTATCTTTTAGACTATATTGAACATGATATTTTAAAAAGGTGATCATGTCAGTCAAACATCTGTTCTATCACTATGCTACATCCCCAGCCCCAGTAAGTAAACTACGAGTGGGAAAAAAAAAAAAGGTTAATCTCCATCTAATTGTGCACCTTTAACTTCATTAAAAATGCTCTCTGGATGATTTTTACATTGCCTTTCCTGTTGTCCCAACACCTAACAACCTTTCCTAAGTCTGACTGATTATTTAACACGTAGGAATCCCACTCACCACAGTCGTACCTGAATGATCACAGCTGCTATGGGCTGGAAAGGGTTAGCAAGAATTGGCCCTGATTCCACCTCAGCCCGACCTCTGGTCCCATCAAGTTCAGTTTGCTCTCGTTCTCTGTTTGTGAGGGGAAAACATAAAAAAAAAATCTTTTGAAAAAGTGTTGAGCCATTTTTAATTTAAATATCCAGTCATGGCTTTTAATTAGAGCAGCATTTCAAGAAGACATGCTGATAACAGGAGTTTATGCTTCTATAAAATTGAATCACCTGAATTTTAAAAGAAATCCTAAGAGGAGGAAAAATCCTGGCAGAATGGAGTGGCCTCCCAGTGTCTGAGTAAGAGGAGTCAGTGTCACAAATGAGAATGAATTATTAGAAGGACAGATTGCCAGGAAGAATGGTGGGAACCAACAGGAAGTAAGGAGAAAGCAAAGCAACACGAAGTGGAAAGAACTCAGACAAGTACAAAGCAACCATACGGTGAGTGTGAAGGTACCACCAAACATGAAACAGCAGCCAACCGCAAGTCCTAACCACAGGAGAAACCCAAGATTCTCCAGCTGTAAATCCAGAACGAGAGTTTGGTCTCAATGTAATATTTATACCTAATAAATACCTAAATCCCTATTATCAGGAAATATTCCATGGCTCTAAGTAGGGGCCATTTTGAGAAATGTCCTTTTCATAGGAACTAAACTTCTCTAGTGGCAAAAACAAACAAAAACAAACAGACAGACAGACAAAAAACCAAAACAGGGGAATGATCATAACTCAGGGTCCTAAGAACCCTATGGAACAGTAATAAAGTGGGACACTCCAAACAATACAGTTGTTGATAGGATATCCATGAAAAATCAGCTGTGGGGTTTAAGTCCCATATCCCTGGTGATGGAGGGGAGGGGGGCTCAGTGGTAGATAGTCCCATCCTGGGAGGAAGTGGGAGACTAGATGTACCAGGGTCTAGATCTGAAAACACAGAGACCCAGGAAGCCAACTTTCTTTCCAGAATTCACTCTTTCAGTTGTTTCCTTCACTGCCAAGAGCATTCCAAGACCAGAGCACAGCTTGGGTATTTATTTGCCATGCCCTGCAGGCTGGCAGGCTGAGGGCCTCTGAAGGCAGCACACACTGCCTGGCCATTCCACATGCTGCTGAGGTTCCCTGTGTAATAAGGGCTCTTGGCAGCCAGACTTTTGCCACACCTTTGATAGGCACAGAACAAAACCTTCAGAGTCACCACTAATTAACCTGTGTGGCAGGAAGCAGCCAGGGAGCAGCCTGGATACTGCCCTAAATTGTTAGGCAGAAGCAGAGAGGGATGACAACTGGTTGAAGCTACAACTCACCGGTCCTTCGCCTCTGGTGCACTCCAATATTAAAATACCCACAGGAGTTATTTCCAATCTGAGCCCTTTGCTAAGAGGGCTCTATGTTTTTTCCCCTCATTTTTTCTAATTATATTGACTTACTGTTTTATTCTTTAATTGTGTCTTTTTTCTTTTTCCTCTTCCACTATATTTTTCCTCTGTTTTTAAAGTCTTTAATCCTTTTTAAATTTTACTAATTTTTAAACTTTCACTTTATTGCATGTTACTTTCACTTTTCTCTTTTGGTGTTCTTACTATTAGAGTAGTTGTTCCTTTTGACTAGTTAATATATTTCCATGAAAACAAACATAGCAATTTCAACACAAAAATTTAGTGATGAAAAAACAAGGTCAAATGACACTTCAAGCTACAAAAGGTAGAGCTCTAAGCATGGCTCTAAGTCCAGGACTCAGAGAAAGCACAGGGGGACTACTAGGTTTAAGAATCATTTTTTCCATTAGCAAACACCAGGGTACATTTTCCCAACAAAAATAATGTCCACCACAGAAGATGATTAATAACTGCCACAGTAATGAACATTACCTTCCCACACTCTACTTACACATCGACCAAAGAACCATTTCTTTCTGTTACAACAACCATTAATAGGTTTTGCTGTGACATTTCCAAACACATGTGTAATGTGCTTTGGTCATATCCACCCTTCTTACTAATCTCTTTTGCCCCAGTCATCCATCTCAGTAGTCCCTCTTTGACTTTCGGATGGATCACCTTTTCTTGGTTATTCAGGTCTCACATATGAAAGGGGATACAGAGTCCTTACTTAACTGACTGTATTTGGCTTATTGCTCCTAGTATGAAGAGCATTTATTCATTTTCCAAAAGTGACATAATTTCTTTCATTTACTGCTGAATAATATTCTACCATGTCTATACAGGTGAAAAGATAATAGAAGAAAACTAGAAATAAGCAGCAAGAAAATATGAAAAAGTTATATAAACATGGAGACTGAAAAAAAAGCAAGCAGTAGATCAGCAGAAAGAAAAGTGCTGTAACAAAAATCACAATGAAGAAGGAATATGTGAAAAATAATCCAAGATAGAAGGAGATTCCATATTCAACGATTAATAGAATACTGTGAAAATGTCCATACTATGGAACAGTCTACTGAATCAATATAATCCCCATCAATATACCCAACACAGAACTAAGAAAATTCTCAAATTAATGCAGAAGCCTAAACACCCAGAATAGCTAAAAAAAAAATCAAGATCAAAAAGAATAATGCTCACCATATTATAATAACCAATTTCAATATAAACTAAAGTGTCACAGGAAAAACAAGCAGAGTAAGGCAAGAGGGGGTAGAGGGTGGGAGAGTGGGACCGAGAAGGGTGGAGGGAAGAGGCTGAGAGGGAGATATAAGTTGAAGTAATAAATAGATATAACTAAAAAAAAAAAAAAGTACAACAGAGTAAACAAACATGGGAACCAAAAGCTAGTACAGAACACTCAAAAATCTGTCCCTGCATCTACAGCCATCTGACTGTGTTTAGCTATCTATCTCTCAGTCTGTTAAAAAAAAAAAAAAAAATCAACTCGAAACCTTAATGGAAAAATTGAAACCACTTTAGGCAGTCACAGGAGAATGCTTCAGGATCTTTGAAAAGCAATTTCCCAAACACAATCCTAGTGTTTTGGAGAATAAACATAAGAATTTGTAAAAAGGATTACCTGAAATTTGAACAGCTCTGCATAGAAAAAGAAAACAATAAACAAAGTGAAAGGAAAACATGCAGAATAGAACAAAATCATTGCCCTTGCCAGCTATTCATGTGACAGAAGACTGGTATCCAAAATAAAGAACTTGAAAACATAACAACAAAATAACAAATAATCTACTAAACACACAAACAAAAATAGGCAAATTATCAGAACAGCCACTTCTCAAAAGCAGTGTAAATACATAAATAAAGCACTCAAATTTTTAGTCATCATAGAAGTATAAACCAACACTATCAAAACTACATTGAAATTCTACTTCACTAGAGTTGTAATGGTTACCATCATAAAACAAACAGAATGCTAGCTGGCAGGGATGTGGGAGAAGAAGCAGCAGTACTTGCTGGTAGGAACACAAATTTGTATACCCACTGTGGAAACCAATATGGGAGTTTCTAAGGAAAAAAAAAAAACCCTAAAAATAGAAATACCAAATGATCCAGCTATATTGCTTCTGGGTATACCTACAGAAAATGAAGCACACAAAAGATACACATGCAGATCCAAGTTCACTGCAACATTGTTGACATTCACCAAGTTATAGAATCAACTTTGATGCTCATCTCCAGATATATATATATATAATAGAGGTTTTATCTATACTGTATTTTGCATGAACACATATACACAGTAAAGTGTTATTCCTCCATAAAAGAAAGATATCATGCCATTTGAAAGAAAAGAATAAAACTAAAGGTTATGTTAAGCAAAATAAATCAAACACAGAAAGTTAAAGATTGCATATTTTCTCTAATGCATTGGGAAGAAATAAAGGGAAGGGGCTGTCAATCTAAAAGTCAAAGAAGGATTATTGAAGAAGAGGAAAGAGATGAGGGAACGGGGACAAAAGAGCTTAGTAGGAAGGGTGGATTTGATCAAATCACATTACATGTATATGTTCTAATAATTATAACAGAAAGAAATAGTTCTCCAATCAGCCTCCATGTAGAATATAGTTCATTGCTATGTCAACTATGTTCCATGATGAAAATGTCTACCTTTTCATTCTAAACCTAGAAAGCCAAGAAATGGAGATCTTTGCTTTACTAATGCTTATGACCTTTAACCTAGAATTCTGAGCCTCAACTTTCCTGCAGATGGGATTACACAGTCATTTCTCATAGGGCTATTTCAACACCCAGAGAAGGTAGTTCATCTGAGAATACTCTATAAAGGAACATACACATAGAACAGCCATTTGTTGTTACTCATTCATTAGTAACAATTTTAAAATTAAAATGAATTATATATCATTTTTGTATTAAAATAGCATATTCTTTAATAGAAATGACAATGTGAACCAGCTAGATTGAATTTAACATTGATGGAGTGGTGTTAAGCATTCTAAATGTTAATTAATTGGTCCTGCTTGCTGTCTGTTACTTACATTGTCCTTGATTGATTAAATAAATGCTGAGGCCTGGAGATTGGGAAAAGACGGACATAGGCAGGACTAAGGTGCACAGGCTTCGGAGACAGAGAGCATCTTGGGGAAATTAGAGCCAGGAGCAGGAAGAAGGACATATGCCATGGGGTAGACTGATATGTAGGGACACTCCACTTCGGAGGAGTGGGATGGAAGGGATGGGGTAGAGGGTGGGAGGGGTGGAAAGAGGACATTGTGATGGAGATGTAACCTGAGGTAATAAATAAACATTAAAAAAAAAAAAGATCATTCCATGTGGCCTGGAACATCAGCTTAATGTGGAGAATAGCAATCCAAAGGGACATATGTATACATGGGGTCATATTTGAGAAATAGAATTAAGAGCCAGCTTAGATGGGTTAAGATAGCACAATTTATGTCTGCTTATATAGGAAGTGCAGGGCCTGCAGCTTCCAAAACTAAGAAATGACATACCAATGACTGCCTGGACAGTTCCCATTTTCTCTCCATACATTCCTGCATCAGTCTTCAGCCTTTGGGTCCTGTTTCTCTGACAGACATTTGTTGTAGAGCAGGGATTATGAAGGACTTACCTACCCTGTCTTGGCAGAGTTAGGCTGTTGACTTCCCTGCTACCAAGTTTTGTCCTTTTTGAACAGCAGTCTGTCTGCAGTTGGTGCAAGGGGTTTTTTCATGCCAAGAGATAGGCTTGCCCTCTCAGTTCTCTGAGGTGGTTGAAGAATAGACAGCTAGAGTCTCATACTTAAATTTTGAGTTGTTTAGGAATCAAGAGGGTGTTATAGATCTAAGAAGATACCTTTAAAAGTGTGTTGCAAGTTAGTATGAAAGTTGAGTCAGATATAGACCTTTAAACTCATGGAGATGGTTAGATAGTAGAATGCTAAAGTCAGGGGCCAAATATGTATAAACTGGATATTGGGAAGGTATACTGGGCCATTTAACTCTCATAAATGTGGCATATTTATATCTGTTGTTTTGTATAGTATTTACTGTTATAAGAGAAGGAACCATCTGTTGGACTGAAAGGGGAAACTTCTGGGGGGAAGAGGGTGGAAGGGCAGGATAGGAAGGGGGAATAGGGAGGGGTTTGTGACTGAGATGTAACTTGAAGAAAAAAAAATAAAGTATTTTTAAAAAAAAAAAGGATTAACACCAACACCGCGGAATCAATTAACAATAAAATAAATACTGATAATTTAATTAGCCTTTTCAATCCCTCCTCTCACAGAGCCAGAGCTCAATAGTGCAGCTCGCTGCTATATTAGCACACCTAGGAGAGCTATGGAGAGGGAAGTGAGTATAGGAGAGACCTCCTGTGACATGATCTGGAGCATCACAATGGAAGGGAAGGAACTTATTTAAGATGGCTCATAGACTATTTCTTGTGTACAACTTGATTTTGTTGTTGTTGTTGCTGTTCTCTCCCTCCCTCCCTTCCCTTCCTTCCTTTTTCCTCCCTCTTTTGGTACTAGAGATGAAATTCAGAATTCATGCAGGCTCTCCATGTACTCTACCAGTGAGCTAGATTTACTTTTCTTTTTTTTTTTTAAACATTTATTTATTTATTATGTATACAGTACTTGCTCTACATATATGCCAGGGCACCAGATCTCAACGTAGATGGCTGCGAGCCACCATGTGGTTGCTGGGAATTGAACTCAGGACCTTTGGAAGAACAGCCAGTGCTCTTAACCTCTGAGCCATCTCTCCAGCCCCTAGATTTACTTTTCTTAACCCCCCCTTCCATATTTTTATTTCTGCACTGGAGAGAAAACAGTTTTCATGAAAATGTGACTAAATATCTATTTTTACAAATATATATATACACATATATACATATGTATATATGTATTTCACATGATTGGCTAAAATTACCTTTATACATTGAAAATTTATACTGGAATTAAAAACAAAAAATATCAAAGATTTCCCACCAAAACCTCTCATCAGGAGCTGGTCAGGCTGCATGTAGTCCAGAAACCCAGGACCTCCTCCCACTTATCCTGCATGCAGCACAGAAAACTTCATAGGCTATTTAGACATCCTGCACACAGTTGGGAACCCACGTAGGCCACCTAATCCCTCCATTACAGTGGTGGCTGAATATGATCAAAGTAAACTAAACAAAATTCTCAAAGAATCTCAAAGAACTAATTTTAAAAACAAGGAAAAAAAAACCATCATTCATTCCATTTTCTGGTATCAAGGAGGACCTAGAAAAAGGGCATGATGACGTCACTTGGAACTTCGTGGTTGAAGAGTAATTTCCACACATATTTCTTTACTTTAAGTCCTATCTCTCAATTATATGAAAGGTACCACCAGAAGCCTTCCTCCACAATGCTAAAGAGGCCTCAAAAATCCCTTAAGAGTAGGCAGTTTGTAAAACCAGTATCACTAAAGAAGCTACAAGGCAACTGCCAATCTTGTAAGAGCTTATTTTAAAAAAAAATTCTCATTTTCTTCCACTCCAACATGCAACAAAAAATGATAGGGTAATTTAAGATTGATTATTAAATTTAACTTTACTCAAATCTCAGCACTTTCTTATAGCATTAAATTAATTGATAAATGATTCTGAAACAGTATTTGTGCAATCTATCATCATATTACCCCACTCAATAACAAATTTTTCATTTTTCAACTTGGTGAATTTAATTTAAATGCTTCCCTTCAGACAGAGTATTTTAAAAATATATCTTAAGAACTCCAGCGAGGGCCTGGTGGAGCACAGTCCAGAGGTTCTCAGCACCCATGTTGGGTGCCTTACAACTGCCAGTAACTGCAGCTCCAGGGGATACAATGCCGCTGTCCTCTCTGGGCATCTGCACTTGTGTGTGCAATCCCACAGAGGTAAACACACACATAATAAAATAAAGTATATTTTTAAATAGAACACCTTAAGACTGCAAGTTTTTGATAAAATTAGTGTTTAAGATCAGGTTTGAGCTCATCTATTCTCTAACATCTTAGCTCTATGTTGAGGGTAGACAAGCTTCTCATTCTATTACTGTATTTTGACACACTGGATCTAGTAATTCTTTGCTGGGGTTCCCTGTGCATTGAAAGATGGTTAACACCATCCCTGGCCTCTACCATCATACTACCCCACTCAATAACAAATAAAAATGTCTCTAGACATGGCCAAGCATGTACTTTGAGAAGAACTACTCTGAAATTACTCACTTCCAACTGATATAAATTTGAAACATTGGGGAACAGTCACTACTTAAGAAGTATACTTAATTACTATAACAGCCCCCCCAAAATTTTAGAAGCTCAGCACTTGGGCTGAAGACAGGGCTCCATGGTAGAATGCTTGTCTAGTATGCACAAAGCCCTGGGTTGGATCCCTAGCACCACAAAAGTACAATCTACGTTTCAGTACACAAAGACTCACAGAAATAGGGAATTTACTTAAAATCTTTCTTCATACAGAAAGAGATAAAACTACAGACAGACTGAATATGCAAAACTAACAGATTAAAGCTGCCCTTTTTAATCTTCAAATGAACTGTGAGGTAAATTTAACTTACTTACCTTTCTTCTCGTAATTTCTGCACTCGCTCAGCCCTCTCTTGCTTCTCTTGTTCCTCAAGAGCTCGCTGTTCAGTTGTGTCTTTTTGGATGCGTTCACTTAAGGCATCAAAGTCTTTTGCAATGATATGAAGTAACCAATAAAGCCCCTTTTTAATGGACTTGTCAATTTTCTTTCCATATCCCAAGACTGCTGAACAAGGTTCCTAAAATAAATCAGTTGACCCAATGATTAAAAATAATAGTTCTCCATATAAACATATTCATAAACCATTAACTAAAATTATTGCAAAAGCAAAATTTAGTCTTTTAAATTAATAATATGACTTCCAAAACACAATTTTGCAGCAACTAAATTTAGAACTACCAGATGTTGAAAAAAATTATAGATATTATCTATGTTACATTATAAATGAGAAGACCAGATATAATTTTATATAAATTTACTGGAAGAGAAACTGAACTGCCCTGAGAAAAGTATTACTATTTATTAAGAATACCTAGAAAGACCAGGCATGGTATTACACACTTTTAGTCTCAGCACTGTGGAGGCAGAGGAAGGCAGATTTCTGAAGAGTTGAAGCTAGCCAGGGTAACATAGACAGACCCTGATTCTAAATAAATAAATAAATAACACACATAGAGAGAGAGAGAACTAGTTTTAAATTCTTATGACAAAGAATTTGCATACAGCAACAGATACACCTTTAAGGCTCACAACCTAATGATCATTTCCTGAAGGTTGAAAAAACCCTCTGCTTTATTCTTTAAGGCTGTATGACAACTGATAGTACGTTGTTACTTTTTTAAAATCATATTAAATCTCTTAAGCTAAAATTTTATAGTTTTTTTTCTAATTTCCAAAATTTGCAACTTGAAAACTTAAGTGATTTTATCAGCAGTAACTAAAATAAATAGTAACCATAAAATCTTTGAAACCATGTAGGCAAGTTTCTGGAAGTTACTAAAAAAACAACAAACAAACAAACAAACAAACAAGAACAGAAAAGATATTACAGCTCTAACTATTTACTGAACAATGACAGAATGGTTTATAGCACAAAAATTAATTTGAGATTTTTTTATTATCCTTTTACATTTATTTATTAATTTGGAGGTGTGTGGCAATCACCACAGCAAAGGGGTCAACAGAAAACCTGTAGGCATCTGTTGTCTCTGTCCACACGTGCATCCCAGGGACTGAACTCAGCCTGTCAGGCTCAGATGCTATTTTTTAGTTGAGTTTTCACACAGCACGGTCACCACAGATTGTTTTCTAGTTCACTTATCATTTTATAGAAACTGAGTTTTCTGAACAAACTTGAAAAGTAATAATTACTAATAATAATAATAACTTACTATCTGACATAGGCACTTGTGCTCATTGACTAGTTTTTCCAGAGAAAGACACTCAATCACATCAGCTTCTCCTAAAGCCCCCTCCTTGTCTTGTTTATTTGCCAACCTAGGAAGACAAATGAAAGGGTTATACAGCAAGCAGGCATGTGGCATTTGAGGTGTCTTATTAATGGTTGTCTGTTCCCAAGATTTAAACCTACTGATTATAAACAATCTGGTTCGGGGAATACTGTGGCATAGATTTTTATACTTTTCATAGCTACTGCTCTAGAATTCAGTGTGAAAGAACTGGCTAATAAAAGAAAAAGCAGCCAATGGGAAAATACAAGCAACCTATAGACCAAAGTAAAAACTATCAGTAGAATAAGAACCAGGCTACTTTCCATGTCCCAGAGACTAAAATTCAGTTAAAAACAATACTGTAGGGAGTGTGAGCTGCATTCCATTTCACACTGGAATGACTAGACAGAACAACCATGGAAATCAGTATAGAGCTTTCTTCTATTCACACCTCTTTCTAAGCACAATCACTATCATTATTTCTTAGTTCAGCTTCACATTGTTTCCTTTTGAAAATATAAACAAACATGTACAGCTAGTATTTACAGGTGAGCACTATGGACTGCATGTTTCTTTTGTGCCATGATTTTTTTAAAATACAAATACTGAGATTATCTTGAGGCACAATAAAGAAAGCTACAGACACCACTATGAGCTGCAAAAGGACCTCTTACAGTGGCCTCTCACAGCTGGTCCAGCACTCATTCACCAATCTGCCATTGAAGAAATTCTTCTTCATTCTCTCGCAGAGGACTGTGAAGAAGTCATCTTTAGTAAGGAAGGGAAGAGAACAGGAAGTGGGAATTCAAAGAATCAATCTAGATTTTACTTTGATTACTGCACTGTTCATCCCACCACGAATCAGTATCTCCAGTAGGTATAGAGATAACAAAAAATTAAAGGTTTAGAAATTTGATAACTATGAAAGAACTTTCAGTCCTAGTTTTCCTTGTAAGTATTTCTTCCTGGTAGAATTTAATTTTGAATTCCTATATTGACACAATAAATAAAAAACAGTAGTTTATAACTTAGCTATTCTACACTGAAAATTATAGAAACTTACTCTAAAGAAAATAGTGTAAAAAGAAAAGTGAGGTGGAACGTCTGAAGACAAAAGTCCCTTCGGGCTGTTGTTCTTCCAAATTTCTAGCATTTTGCGAGTTAAATCCTATGGAATTTCCAAACAGAAGAGAACTGAATCATAAATGGAACCTAAGCATCTATCTGCACAGGAGGCTTCATTCCATTCCTACTCATGCCAACTTCATCCTGTACTTTTACGTTCTGAAGTCTACAAAAAAGCCTTTGTCTGGATACAACAGCACTTTTCGGAAGTAAGCACTCTGCAGGTAGTGTAGACTAGGTACAGAGAATGTGCGCCACCTCTGTGTGGACAACCTTAACAAGGACTTCCTGTTACCCAGGAGCTGCAGTGAAAATGATCTCCCTTTCATCTAAGGAACAGGTGAGGAACAGGCAGAACCGGATAGTCCAGGTGTGAATGCAATCTGCGCTTCTCATTTGATAGTAACAGCAAATGTACAACTTTATCTCCCCTTATTTGACTTAGTTGTTTGGTTTTCAATTAACTGTATGAGAACCATAAGGAAAGTCTTAGAAGTGATTTAAGCATTTGCTCAACCATTACATTCCATGGCACTCGGATTTTCTCTTAGACTAAGGACTCTAACACCACTGGTGGAAAAACAAGATCAAGACAGCAAGGTAAGTAAGTTATTCTCTGTGTATGTGTGTGTGTGTGTGCTATTTAAAATGAAATATCCAGAAACTGAAATCCAGGGACACTGTGACAGTGAAGAGTGGCTCAGAGGTCGTTCAGTTATGGTTTTGTTCAGATTAGAGCAGAGCTACCAGCAGCTGGCCTGTCCTGGCCATGATGAACTGAAGAGGCCTGAGGTGTAGTTATCAACCTCAGATAAAATCATTATTTTAATTCTATAAGATTGTCTTCTCTTTCTAGAAAAATGAGAAAACAGATCTTGTGAAAACAAATCTGAAATTCTTTCATTATAGACAATAAATTAATCTTGTGCTTGTTTTAGACAGGACATTTAAACTTCATACTGAACAGAACTTTACACCCAAATTGGCAGAAATATATTAATTTCTTCAATGTTATTTCCCAGAATCTGCTAAAACTAATTTGAAGAAGTCTAAAAATAGTTTTGTTAGGACTACTGTAAAATAACAAAACACTCAAGCATTTCAGTGTTATAGACAGTATGCTGAAAGTACTTAAATTATGAAATATATCATAGTTTTTTCAAGCTATTAGGTCAACTTAATGTTTAAATAGGCACAATTTAAATGAAATTTCTATGTTATAATTGTTGCCATATCTGAGCTTAATAAAAACTCACTCAAATCAACATGATGACTTTTGTAAGTATTTTACACTTGATCTTAGCCAAAAGGCCGAGAAGTGATAGTATTTTAAAAGTAGATATAAGATAGATAAAAGTTGGCCATGTAATACACAAGGCAGTCTCTCTTCTAGCCTATGCGCTGTGAAATTTAATATGAAGACTACTTCATATACATTCAATTTACCTCAATCAGATAAGCAAAAGTCAAAAAAAAAACTCTCAATAAAAAGAGAAAGGATCTTATCAAACAAGTTAGTTCAACAAGACAACACATCTACATCAAATCCAAAAATGATCTTTCAGTTTTAACCTTGAACTAGAGAATGCTGACCATTGCCTTTATATACAAGAACAAAATGTATTTCTTAAAGTACTTATTAGTCAACATAGCAACTACTGAAAGAACTCTTTAAAAACCATAAGCATATTAAACATGTAGCCTATAGTGCATTTTTTTTTTTTTTGGTTTTCAAGACAGGGTTCCACTGTGTAGCCTTGGCTATCCTGGAACTCACTCTATAGACTAGGCTGGCCTTGAACTCACAGATATCTGCCTATCTCTGCCCACCACCAGCAAGTACTGGGATTAAAGGCTTGCATCACCACCATCCAATTGTGATTTCTAAAGCCTCTAGTTAATGCATATTCATGTTTGACTTTAGGAATTTGCATTCTCTATAACAGGGTGGAGATAATTTCCTTTGAGTCACTCCCATTTACTTTTCTCTTTCCCACAAGAAACCATTATAAGATATAACCATATGTATCAACTATTGTCCTTTTTTCTCCTTTTCTCAAATAGCATGTTTAAACTCACAGACATAGTCTACATTGTAGGCAAAATCAAACCACATATCAAATTCAAAAACATGCAGTAGTAAATTAAATGTGCTGATAGGTGATCTTATCTTTTATAGACAAGATACCAGCACACTAAGAAAACCACATGAAATAATGATCTCACAAATTTTATCTAGCATAGCCAATTCAATATTTCTTATGAATTTCACATTTTATGCTTTCATGAAATACATTCAAAATTTAAATTCTAATATGCTTAGATTCTAATTTATGAATGTAAAATTCACCAGGAAACAGTTGTGCATATAGTTATGAACATCAGCTACTAGAAAATGCATACACACAGCAGTACACATGAGTACTTCCACTAAGTGAGTTTTTACACAGACAAACAAGAATTGAGAGAAAATTCTGAATATGGGAACAATGCAAAGGTCATCACCTATGTCTTCCTCAAGGTAGACAGTTATTTTAGAAATGGTTCCCTTCTGTTTGAAATAAAGAGAAATGTTTGATATTAACCCTAACTTTAAAACTATCAATTTAGGGCAGTGGTGCCGTACGCCTTTCATCTCAGCACTCAGGAGGTAGAGGCAGGTAGATCTCTGAGTTTGAGGCCAGCCTGGTCTACAGAATTAGGACCACCAGGGCTAAACAGAAAATCCCTGCTTTGGAAAGAAAAAAGAAAGAAAACAAAACAAAAAATATATAAATTTAAAACTATACAAAAAGTAGCAGGTTCTAGAAATGAAGAACACAGCCACCATATAAGCAGAAATTTAACAAAACTATACTAGATTAAAAGAAGTCTATCTTAGAGGCTGGGATTTAGGGTTTAAATATTACAGGAAATAAAACTGAATTTCATAGATGAACTTGGGAAAATAGAAAATATTCCATACAGATATAAAAATATATATTTTAATTTGGCCACGATTGCAGCAGGAAATGAGGTACCCATTTGAATTATAAAAATCACAGAAAACTGAGATAACTCTCTCTTTCCATGTCTCTCTCATCTATCTATCTATCTCTATCCATCCATCCATCCATCCATCCATCCACCCATCCATTTATCTATCTACCTGCGTACCTTACCTTCTATTTACAAACATAAAAGGATATGTTTATCTGTCTTGTGTAATGCTACAGCGCATCATGCATGACTGGGCAAGCTTTCTAGCACTGAGAGATATCTAGCTTCTAGGTCTGTGCTTCCACTACCTGGACAACAGTGGACAAATTCCATGGGCTTTAATGGGAACAACCAAACAACACTAGAATGAATCCATAATTTCATAGGGCTTTGAAAGCATTCCCCCATAATATAATACCCCAAAGGACACAATAAATACACTTGGCCACCTTCAAGAGAGTAGCCAGAAGTTAACGGCCACCTGAAAGAAAAGAATGTATTACCAAGAAAGATAACCTAATAATATAAAGAAACTTTAGCATAAATATGTTAAACATTAAAAGAAATAAAGTGACAATGTAATATTCATCAACAATGATGCACACCACATATACATTACAGCTGACTATATAAACATCTATTTTATATGCATGTCCTGGTATCGAGCAGCAGATAGAAATTAAATTCTATTCACTCTTGGCTTTTCCACATCAATAACATGTGATTGAAAGAAATGTTCTGCATTTATCTGCATTTTATGTATATATTTGGCATGTACATGAATGTGAGTGTGCATCTGCACACCCCTCTGCACTTATAGAGACCTAAAAAGGGTATTAAGTGTCTTCTTCTTCCACTCACCATGTTACTCTTGAGACAGGGCCTCTTGCTGAATAAGAGTTGATTGTTTTTCGTGTAGTCTGGCCAGCCGAACAACCCCAGAGAGCCTCCAGTTTCCACCTCCTCCCCAGCCTAGGGATATGGGGATATGCATATCTTATGTGGCTGCTGTGGATGCAGGTGGCCATGACTGTGCAGGAAACCATATCCTCAGCCCTTACCTGATTTGTTGAGTACATGTACTAGGGACAACAAATAGAAATTGCATACTAACATATTTTAAAGAATTCCTTACAGTGCTTTTTATTCAAATATAAAAGTTGGCTGAGCATGATGGCACGTGTCTTTAATCCCACCACTTGGTAGGTGGAGGCGGTAGATCTCTGAATTTGAGGCCACCCTGATCTATATAGCTAGTTCCAGGCCAGTCAGGACTACATATGTTAATATAGTTCAGCTTCCCAAATGCTCTTTGCAAAGACATACTGTGCTAGACTAGGAATATGAAATATGCTATGTCTTAACAATGAACTGACACTTCAGAAAAAAAGCTTTTTATGGCTTTTCTTTTTCTTCCAGGGTTTTAAAGATGAAAGGGTCATCCCATCTAAATATATTAGAAAAGGTTTTGTAATGCCCGAGAGAGGCTCAGGGCTTGACTTGGTATGGAGAAAGCCACATTCAGAAAGGTGGAACTGAGGTCTCCAAGTTACTATGGAAGAGCCCATGTGAACACACATGAACATGAATGTGAAAAATAATCACTCCAAGTTTTAACTCAAGGCTTGAAAATAGTTAGTACTGTGCCATATCTTGTTAGGCAAAATAGAATTAGATAGAATTTTTTTTTACAAATGAAATTTAAATTGCACAAGGAATTACAAGTTAATTTTATTTAAAAGCTAATCTTTTCACTGTAACTCTTAAAATTTAGAATTAAGGATTTAGACTCCTAAAATTTGCATTAAGGACTATAGTGATTATAATTAACTGTAATTAATTATAAGCCATAATTATATATGATATATGACATAACTTGTTTAATATAGTTTAAAACTGCTGGGTATAGTGATGCATATGTATAATCTCAGCACTCAGGAGGCAGAGCCAAGATGATTATTAGTTCAAGGCCAGCCTGGATGAAGTAGCAAGACCTCAAAATTCCAATGGCCAACACTGGTGAGATGGCTCAGCAGGTAAAGGTGCCTGCTGCCAAGCCTGAGGACCTGAGTTCAATTTCCCTGTCATCCATATGGTAGAAGGAAAGAACCAAATCCCAACTCTCAAAGTTGTCCTCTGACCTCTAAACATGGGCTGTGCCACACACAGGACCACATACACACATGAATAGACACAAAGACACACACACACACACACACAAGCATACACATATGTATAATATTGCACCACTAATTATGAAATACAAGGATAACTATAAAAAATGAGATATAAAATCTTTTACTTATAATTGTTCCCTCTAGTATTGAAATCTTTCCTGATCAAAAGTACTGTTTTCATTTTAATAAAAATAATAATACTCTGAATAGTATTGGGTACATTTCCTCTGTTTTACTTCCTAGACCTATGGAAAAGGGATAAGAAATATTTCTACAAGATATATTGTTGTTTTAAAAAACTAAAACAGCTGGGCATGGTGGCACACGCCTTTAATCCCAGCACTTGGGAGGAAGAGGCAGGTGGATCTCTGTGAGTTCAAGGCTAACCTGGTCTACAAATTGACAGCCAAGGCTACACAAAGAAACTCTGTCTTGAAAAAAAAAACTAAAGTATTCCTGTCATTATATTTTATCAATGAAAACTCAGGAGCCAGACTGGGTTGAAAACCTGCTAGCTCAGAGAGGCAGGGAAAGCACCCAGCTGACATTCCTCTTCACCTGAAAACCTTAGAGGAAAAAGCCCAGAAGAACCTAGAGGAAGAAGCCTTAAAAGAGAAAACCATGGAGGTGAAAACTCAAAGGAAGAAGAACTGTGAAGGAGCAAATCCAAAGGACAAACTCTGAGGGAGAAGAACGCTGAAGGAGAAATCCCAGAAGGAGAAGAACTAGTCCAAAGGAACTCTGAAGGAAGAAGCACTCAAAGGAAGAACCCCCAACTCCTTCTCCACGCTGTCTTAAATACCCCTCAGCTCAATGTCCCTCCTTACTGTGTAATCCCTGTCAGCTGGATTCTTGCTCTCCCTCTTGACCTAGGTTTAACTTTGTTTAATGTAAATAAGTACTTATGGTGTGGCTCATCTCTAAGCACACACTTTTAATCCAAGACCTTTCCATACACAGGATTAAACAAAGTTCTTGGATTAAGGTTGTGTGCTTAGAGGGGAGCCCACAATAGAAAGATTTTTCAATTCACAGTCTAGAGGTTCACAATATGATCAACTAACTATTCTGCAACAATATACCTAATACAAACATCCGTAGTTACATTCCAAACATGATATCAAATCTTATATTCCTCTGTGACTAATTTTCTAAGGATAAGAAAATAATATCATGGCTTATTGCCAATAACAACTTGATTCATTTAATTATATGTGTGTGTAATAACTTTACTATATATAATTATATGTAACTTATTTCCATTTGACTTGATGCTGTGAACAATTACAATCACTAGGTGAAAATGTAAATATTATCAGCATTTTCAGATAAGATTATATATAATCTAAAGATGGATGTAAAGATGTATCATAATATGATTTCCTACACATTTTGCCCTAGGAGTTTTGAGATTCTTGGAAACACCTGGCAGGAATGAGAAGTTGCATAATCAAATCAATATTTTTCATTTGTACAATAGATAAGAAAACAAGGCTGTATAAAATATGCTCATTCAAAAACCTCATTATATATATTGCTTAAAATCCACACAGAACTTATTCTGTCATTACGCTGCTTTTACCTGAATTATGCATAGTTAGCAAAATTAGTATATATTTAAATATCCTTATGTGTATGAATGTCTTGCCCAAATGCCATGTATGTGTACCACATGCATAACATGTCCCCACAAAGACAAGAAAAGGGTGTCAGATCTCCAGACCTGGAGCTACATATGGTTGTGAGCTGCCATCTGGCTGCCGAGAAAGGAACCCTGGTCGCTGTAAGAGCAGCATGTATTCCCAACTGCTGGACCATGTTTCCAGTCCCAGAAAAATTAATCTACTTTAAACATGACATACACTAACTGGTAAAGTTATCTTTAATGGCAATTTCTGGGGGCTAAAGGTCAATCCAAAAAATTAAAGTACAGCCAAAGAAACTTTTATAATGGAAAATCATTTTGCAGACAGGATGATGACACAGACAAACTTATTTGAGGGAAGCTGTATCCTCACCATTGCTTTCTCAGCTACTATATTCAAAATAATTCCCAAATTATCTTATATTACTTTCCCTATTTTGGTAATCTCCATGGGAAATTTTTGATTTTCCTTCTTTTCTTTTTTAGCTAAATTCTTATTATATATATATTATTAGCTTCAAATTGCATATGTAGAATAGGATTTGCCATACTTTTGCCTTAGCCACCATGCTTTGTTATTTTCCTCAATTTTTAAAACTTCCTGTTAGAAATCTAGAACAATTTTTGCAAAGAGACACATAGCTCTCTCATACCAACTGATGGGGGGAAAATAGCAACTTCTTTGTTCAATTCCATTATTTTTATTTCTTAGGTGGGAAAATGAAAATGAAAGACCGGCTTCAAGAATTAAAACAGAAAACCAAGGAAATCGAACTCTCACAGGACACTCAGGTGTTTTCAGATGCAGAGGAACAAGGGGTGGTCGTCCAGCAAGCTGTTATTTATGAGAGAGAGCCTGTAGCTGAGAGACACCTACATGAGATCCAAAAACTGCAGGAGAATATTAACAGCTTTGTTGATGATGTTCAACGATTTGGACAGCAACAGAGAAGTCTGGTGGCTTCTATGAGAAGGTTTAGTTTACTAAAAAGAGACTCTACCATTGCAAAGGAGATAAAAATCCAAGCAGAACACATAAACAGAGCATTGGGTGATTTAGTCAAAGAAGTGAAAAAGTCAGAGGTTGAAAATGGTCCGTCATCAGTGGTCACAAGGATACTAAGGTCTCAGTATGCAGCAATGTTTCACCACTTTCAGCAAACCATGTTTCTGTACAACGACATGATAGCTTTAAAGCAAGAAAAGTGCAAGACATTTATTGTCCGTCAGCTTGAAGTGGCTGGAAAAGAAGTGTCTGAAGAAGAAGTAAATGACATGCTGCATCATGGGAAGTGGGAAGTTTTTAATGAAAGCTTACTTACAGAAACCTGTATCACTAAAGCACAACTCTCAGAGATTGAACAGAGACACAAAGAACTTGTGAATCTGGAGAATCAAGTAAAGGACCTCCGGGACCTTTTCATTCAGATATCTCTTCTGGTAGAGGAACAGGGAGAGAACATTAACAACATTGAGGTAATGGTCAACAGCACCAGAGATTATGTTAATAATACCAAAGAGAAATTTGGAATTGCTGTAAAATATAAAAGAAAAAACACCTGCAGGGCCCTGTGCTGTTGCTGCTGTCCATGCTGTGGCTCCAAATAAAGATGCTATTTTAGAAAAGTTCTCAAGGTTTGCCGTTAAGGCGTCCACATTTCAGAATCTTCACTGGTTGTCTTCATTTCATGAGTCCAGCTACCAACATTTTATTATTGCTAACTGGTCATTTTTCCCCCTCAACATTTATCCATTGAAAATACAGACTGTGGAAGCCAGTGACACAACATGAGTATTTACTTAAAAATTTACAGGTTATCTATCAAATGACATTTCTGGGAAAAATATTGAGTTCTATTGTGCTTTTCTGTGCCCTTAAGATGAATGTTTAACTAAATGATAACTATTTTATTAATATGGCTTATTTAAGAATATTTTGGTACTTAAAAGTTGTATAAAACAAGACCTCAAAAGATGCCACAATGCATCAAAATGAATCAAAATACCTATTAAGTCTTCATACTCAGGTGAGTAAATTTGGTGATCATTAGGGCTTGGGGAAGCTCACTCACTAAGCTGGTGAGGAACCTAACTAGCGACAGTCAAACATAAGTCCTAAGGTGAGGTAAGAGTGCTTTCATGAGCTTGGATCCGAACACTGGTTACGGACTGATCAGAGGGCTGGACAACGTCAAAGTAAAGCAATTGTGTTCTTGAACATGTGATATCACTTTATGCTGAAGGAAGCACTAAAGAAAAAAAATAAAGAAAGAAGAGGTGGGCCAGGTGTGGTGGCGCATACTTTTTTTTTCTTTTCTTTTTCTTTTTTTTGTGTGTGTGCAGGATGATAAATATGGGTTTATTTGCGTTCTTTTTTTTCCTTTTTAAAAATTTATTTATTACTTCAGGTTACATTTCCATCACAGTGTCCTCTTTCTACCCTCCCAGTCCTGCCCTCCCACCCTCTACCCCCCCCATTCCTTCCATCCCACGTGGTGCATACTTTTAATCCTAGCACTCAGAAGGCAGAGGCAGGAGGATCTCTGTGAGTTCGAGGCCAGCCTGGTCTACAAAGTGAGTCCAGGACATCCAGGGCTCTGTTACACATAGGAACCCTATCTCACTCAAAAAACAAACAATTAATGAAGAGGCCTAAGCAGCCTTGTGATGGTCCTCCTGACACAGCCTGCAGAGTGCTTGGATTACACAGGAATGCACCACTGAGGCCATGCTGCTCTTTGTTTGTCTGTTTAAACTTCATCTTTTATTTCACTGCTTCTTCTTGCATACTGCATCCCAGATCTACTGTCCTTTACTTTAGTGGAGGAGGTCACTCTTTCTGGAGCTTCCATACTCTTTGTTTCTTATGCCTGAAATAAACCTGTCCTTATTATCAAAAATTGTATGCTCACTTGAACATTAGCACTGGTGGATGGGTGGGTGGTCAACACCAAAAAGATATTTAGTCTTCCAACTCAAGAATCTGATGCTTCTTCATTAATTTATACTTTTTCTCTCCTTCTGGAAAACTCATTACTTCTTACACATGAAAGCAACATGGTAATCTTCATGGTATGTTTTTTGTTTGTTTCTGTTGCTATTATGGAGTTGTATTTCTCCCCAGTAAATATTTGCCACTGTTGCTGGGCGGTGATGGTGCACGCCTTTAATCCCAGCACTTGGGAGGCAGAGGCAGGCGGATCTCTGTGAGTTCAAGGCCAGCCTGGTCTACAAAGCGAGTCCAGGACAGCCAGAGCTGTTATACAGAGAGACCCTGTCTCGAAAAAAAAAAAAAACAACAAAAAAATATATATTTGCCACTGTTGTATTAGAAAAAATAATAGTTGCCTTTGAGAAAGTCCTCCTGTACTGCTCACCCTAGCAAAATTATCCTGATGACCTGTGCTGTCACTTCACCCTCACTTTAATTGTCTGCTGGAACTTAGCACCATCCTATAAATCTGCTTGTTACTTGCTTTCTGTGTTAGAATGTGAATTTCTTATTGATTTTGTGTGCAAGCCCAACCAACACTGATAGTCTGCAAGACAGCTTTTTCCTACCACCAAATTTACTCAGTTCTCTGATTTGATTTGTATGCCCTGTCTCTCTCCTTACAGTATGGAAGGCAGCATTTCTGCTCCAACCCAAGGCATCTTCACTCCTCCGCCACTTCCCAACCCTTGCTTTTGCAGAGTTCTCCTTCTCTTCCCAAGGTCAAGAATGTGTTCCTCTTCTGGGTCACCACCTTCAGCACAGTGCTCTGTGTTTCTTGCTGTTGGGTATCCTTACCATCCTTTCACTTCACATGGCTTCAGGACTGGCTCTTCACTGTAGTGCTCTAACTGTTCAAACTTCTGGCCAGACTGGTAGAAAAAAGGTGAGAGAATGCTTGTATGGCAGTCTCTATTTCCTTAATGAATCATAAGATACAATTATCATTTGAGAAGAGCAGAGTTAAGGGAGCGAAAGGATGACTGAGTCAATCAGGTCTGAGGGAAGGACTTAAACACCCTGAACGGTGGCAGAAGAATAACCAGGTGGAATTCAGGGCCCATGTGAAAAGTGATCTCATCCAGTATACTTAAGTGTTTTTAACAGAGTAACGTTTAAGCAGCTTGCGTGAGAACCCCTGTCTGCTAAGGGTAGTGGCTCTTTCATACCTGTGCAAAAGGCCAAATCCATGTTGAGGGAGCTGGGAAACTTGGAAGGTTTCAATTGTCATGTTATATCATGTTTTAAGTACTATGAAGTAATTTTAATTTAAAAATATAAATTGAATTGCTTTCTACTATGCCAGCTACCAAGCATCACTAGGGACGAAGATGCTTTACATATCCTACTTTAAAATCCTTAAAGGAGCATTATAAAAAAAGATTCAGTTAAGGCTGATGATAAATTCAACAGCAGACTGGATAATTATGGTTATTGCTTCCACTGTTCCTTTTAAATTTTCATTTAGTTTTACTGATAACTAGGTTATAGCAGTTCTTAAAGAATTTATCATGAAAACCAAGACTATTAAGTACTATTTAATATGTATTAATTCAATTATACACAGATGAAGTTGTAAAAGTTTTGTTAGAACTTTATCATGCTTTTAAAGTAAAAATTAAGCATATATTTGTTGCAAAGCAGTGAATAATATTCTATTTCACTGCCACATTTTCTTCTCATTATATTAATATGAGTTATACATATTAATGGGTTCAACGATGACATTTCCACACATGCATTTTTGTGCTTCATCATATCTACTTCTTGTGTCTGTCTTACCTTTCTCTGGTAGTTGCCTTACTGCTCTCTTGTCTCCCCCCCCCCCAAATTCTAGACTCTACATATAAAAGAAAAAATAATGATATTTGTCTTTCTGTCTCTGGATAACTTCACTTAACCTGGTGTCACCTACTTGTATCCATTTTCTTTTTTTTTTTTAAACATTCATTTATTACTTAAAGTTACATCTCCATCACAGCCCCCTCCTTCCACCCCTCCCAGTCCCATCATCCCACCCTCTAACTCCTCTCCTACCTATCCTACTCCTCTGGTGCAGGGTGCCCCCAGATATCAGCCCACCTCAGTTCATCAGTCACATAAGGGCTAAGAGCTTCCTCTGGCACTGGGGGCCTATATGATAGTTCCACTAGGATGAAGTGTCGACTAGCAGGTAACAAAGTCCATGTTCCTGTTCCTTTGGGTCTGTTGCTTATAGGATAGCTATCCTGTATTATATGGCTAAAATCCAGTTGTAAATGAATACATGTCATGTGTATCTTCATTGGTCTGGGTTAGCTCACTCAAGATGAGCTTTTCTAGTCCCATCCATTTGGTTGCAAATTACATGATTTCCTTGTTTCTGATAGCTGAGTAGTATTACATTGTGTAAATGTACCACAGTTTTTTTTTTTTTTTATCCATTTCTTCAGTTGAATTTGACTTGACCTTGTTCTTCTATGTGGTTTCTTGGGTTGATAGGCACCTAGGTTCATGCCATAATACGGTTATCATAAATAATGTTTTATGGTTATGTCTTCAACTGTTTAGTATTACCCTAACCTAAGCAACAACCACAACATATTTAATCAGTTGTTGAATATTTTGCATAATTTATTTCCAAATTTTATATAAAGTAAAAGTAGTCAGTTTTTTTTCTTAATATAACTATCTGAAAAAGAAAACTAAGTCTTGAAAGAAATGATGAAACAATTTTAGAAAACTGCTATCTCTGGAAACAAAAAACAAAAAGAACAAATGAAAAAAGAAACTACTAAGGACTTTGGGGTACATATTAATACCATTAAATTGATTAACGTGGTTTGTATTCATATAGTACTTGGAAACACTATATCATAAGCAATTATATTCAAATCCATTTACAGAACAGTAGGAACAGTCTACATGCCATGGTTTCATTATCTGAATTCATATGCTGGCAGGGGCACAAATCTTCATTTACAAGAACAGGCATAAAGGCTCAGGAAGAATCAATAACTTTCTGGACTGTGTTGCTTAGACACCTATAATTCCCACTTTGAGCTAGAAGACTGCTGGAAGTTCAAAGTCAGCGTGAACAGTACAGTGTGATACCTTTGCTCAAGGAAACGAAGGAAGGAAGGGTAAGAAGGGAAATGAATGGAGAGGAAGAGAGGGGAGGGGAAAGGAGGGAAGGGAAGAAAGGTGACCTTCTTGAGGCCTGTCTGATTCCACCCTCAAAATATTGGAGGTCTGGGATGAAAACGGTGATGCAGAAGATCCATGGCAACATGATGATGCCTAGCAATACTGTCAAGTACTTGTTCTTTGTACAGTTTTAAGAGTGTGATAGGGACAGAAGATTGCATCACATGGGTGAAGAAGGCTGTGAGTGAGTCCACCACTGTAAGTAAACAAAGATGCTGTGGAAGGTTACACAGCAGCAAGACAAAGCTTATGGCAATGGACCCCT
This sequence comes from Lophiomys imhausi, assembly GCA_907164525.1. Taxonomy (NCBI): domain Eukaryota; kingdom Metazoa; phylum Chordata; class Mammalia; order Rodentia; family Muridae; genus Lophiomys; species Lophiomys imhausi. The sequence continues at coordinate 340,634 of CAJQZJ010034004.1, forward strand.
GTAACCTCCATGAGTAAAGAACTCAAGAGGATGAAGTTGGTCAAGGCAATCACATCAGTGTCTAAGAAATTAGACAATTTACACAACTCAGCCATTGAGTTTCTAGTGAAGTAAAAACCCATCACTGTATAATAAGACATGCCCCTATTCTAATAGCCAAATTGGACTAACACAAGTACAATTCTTATTATCCTGAAAAGAAATTTTAGTTGATGGTTCCAGAATTATTCAGATGAAAGTATTAGACAGGTCAACCAAACTCTGAAAGGGTGATGGGCAGGGTGATTTATTACCTCTCTAAGCACAACTTTCAAGACTACACATGAGAAAGAAGGTCTACAAACAGCACCTGTCCTCCTAGGACATTGCCGTGAACTAAAGCTCATGAAAATTTCAATATATTAGGCTATATAATGAACCTTCCAGTTCAGTTTATTTCATAGGCAACCAAATAGTGTCTTCTACCACTAATGTAAAGTATAGTAGATACTCAGTACTTGTTGAATTAATATATGCATAGATGCATATATACACACAAGAAAAATGAAGAAAGATAAATGACTATTTGTTTAAAAGTATATGAACTTCTGCATTGATGAATAACAGTGATTAGTATTTTATTTTCACTTTAGAATCAATGAGTCTTTGCTTAAACATTTTCAAAGACTTTAGCCTGTAGGGCTCAACAAAGGTCACCTTTCATATATACTTACGTTAATAATTTACTTTGGATTCAGTAACAGTGGGATTTGGTTCTGTAGTTGAACTAACTTCTTTAATCAAACACTTAAAAGTTTAAAAGTGTAAGCTTTTCCAATAAATGATCCAATAAAGTTTTAATTTTTACAATCAAAGCTTCAAATGCTCTGCTTTAAAAATCTTCATCTGCTATTGAGATGCACAAAGAAAAAACTCCTCTTACATTCTTCTTGATGAAGCCATGATGGCTTGATGTTTTTTATACCTTAGTGATGAATACAAGAATGAGGGCAAATAGAAACTTCCACGGAGGAACAGCCTGAGCTGACGGACTTTTGCTTTGTCTCACATTAACAGCACCATCTGGTGTTCACTGTGCACAAATGGTACAAATACAAATGTCCCCTATCCATGTCTTCTGGGGACCAAATGCTGTAAGCAAATGACGGAGACAATAAAGCTAGGTCACATGTGCAACAGGAAATATGAAAACTCAGAGTGAGAAACTAAAGTGCCATTAGAAAAGGAGCCACTTAAGTAACTTCCAAAAAGTACACTACAGAGAAACAAATAGCTCAGTCAGTTGGGAGAGTGCTTGCCTTGCTTGCACAAGGCTGTGTGTTAGTCTGATCAAGGTGCTTCGCACCTATTATCCCAGGTAGAGGTGACGGATCTGAAATTTACGGTCATCTTTTGCCTCATAACTATGTGAGACCTTGCCTTAAACAAAAATAAAAACAAAACAAACAAACAAAAAAGAAGCAACAGCCAGGCAGTGGTGGCACACGTCTTTAACCCCAGCACTTGGGAGGCAGAGACAGGCAGATCTCTGTGAGTTCGAGGCCAGCCTGGTCTACAAAGTGAGTCCAGGACAGCCTGAGCTGTTATACAGAGAGACTCTGTCTCGAAAAAAAAAAAAAAAAAGAAGCAAATAAAAAAGGACAATGATACAATGTAAATTATTAGGAGAGGATGATCAGTGTAGTGACATGACACACAAATCAAAATGCTGAGGCAAGAGGATCAAGTGTTCCAGGTCAACCTACACTACATGGGAGAATCCTGCTTTGAAAAAGGGCTGAGGTGCAGCTTAGTGGCAGAGCATTTGCCCAGCATGCCTAAGGGCTCCATCATGGGGGGTGGGAATGAAAAATACTCAAAATCCAGTTAGTAAATTTGCTCATAACACAGCTCCAATTCTTTAATCTCTACCAAAAACATAATAATATAACTGAAGGGTAATTATATGCATTTATTATGTTAATAGATTACCACCTTGGCTCACTTAATATTCTGTAAGAGACAAGCATCTCCAGGCTAATGCTCCTGCAGCTGTGTTTACAACAGCACTTATTACTTACACCAGTATAGGCTTTCCTGATATCCTAGGATGTCTTAGCACTTCTGACATTGTCTCTTTTGTTTCTTCCATTCTCTCTTCATCACTGGAATCCACAACAAATATTACCCCATACGACTCAGCATAGTAATTCTTCCAAATTCCCCGAATTCTTTTTCCACCTCCTAAGTCAAAGATGGTAACTTCAAACTTTCCTTGTCTAAGATGAATCTTAGAAAATCCAACAGTGGGAGCTACGTCTTCAGGATGCTCTGTTTCAAGTGATACAAAAAACAAAACACAAAAAAGGAATCTTTAGACTTTAAAACCATTAATTTATCTCTATAACATAAATTATATAACAAGCATTATTCACAGGTCATTACAAAATGGAAAAATTACATGCTGATGCAATAGACGGTACTTCCAAACACACTTGTGTAAGAAAAGGGTTAATAATGAAAATATGCAACTAGAATTTTCACTACACACAGACAGGAATTTGGGTTTTGTTTGTTTGTATTATTATTATTATTATTATTATTATTATTATTTATTTTTGGAGGGGAGGTTCAATACAGGGTTTTTCTGTGCAGCACTGGCTGTCCTGGTCTGTGGACAAGGCTGGCCTAGAGCTGAGATCTGCCTGCCTCCTGAGTACTGGGATTAAAGGCATGTGCCACTGTTGCCCAGCTGTTTGCTTGTTTTCCTTAATTACTATAATCTTAGCAATTAATATGAAATAGCATTTAGTAGATATATGTTGAATGAATGAGTTCTTGTCTTAAGGTTATCTGTTCTCCAATCAATTTTAACCTTTCAACACCATGCCACTAAAGGGATCCATTACAAATTCTGTTTTTGAAAAAGAAAAAGGAAAGTCAGAAATATTTTAAGAAAGTGAAAAGAAATTTGAAGAATCAAGAATGGAAGAAGCTACAAAGAATAAGGCAATTCTTTTCAAATCATGTAAATTAAAGCTACAATTGGAATAGAGATTTTTTTTTTAATTTTAGGTTTTTCAAGACAGGGTTTCTCTGTGTATCCTTGACTGTCCTGGACTCACTTTGTAGACCAGGCTGGCCTTGAACTCACTGAGATCTGCCTGCCTCTGCCTCCCGAGTGCTGGAATTAAAGGTGTGAGCCACCATGTCCGGCTTTATTTTTATTTTTTTATTTTTTGAGACAGGGTTTCTCTGTGTAACAGCTCTGGCTATCCTGGATTTGCACTGTGGACCAGGCTGGCCTCGAACTCACAGAGATCAGCCTGTCTCTGTCTCCCAAGTGCTGGGATTAAAGGTGTGCGCCACCACTCCCATCGGAATAGAGATTTTTCAGGACACCCTACAAAAATCTTCAAATTCAGAATTTCTGTAGAAAAATGTTTCTTGTACATTCCAATAAATTTAAAATTTTTAGTGGATGTGTGGTAAGAAGAATAATATTATATCTGAAAACACGAATTATAGGGGCACCCTGCCATATACCGGCCAAGGAGCAGTAATGATCATGAGAGGTTTAAAAATGTCTCTGAGAGACACAGAAGACTCTCTACAGGAAATGGCATTAGCTAAGGCTGGGGAGTCAGGGGAACCTAAGTTGACAAGTGAGAAATCAAGCAAGCAACAATGGACTGAACATAGACTCTGGATCAAATTCTTGACAGGTGTTATTTGGTTTGGATTTGCTTGTGAGACAGGGACGCTTTAGAAGTGAGGCTGGCCTCCACCTTGTGATTCTCCTGTTTCAGTGGCCCCAGTCCCTGTATGACAAGAGCACACTACCATGCCTGGAAAACCCTTCAGTGAAGACTGAACAGGACATCAACACAGAAACTGGGGAGCTGCTAAGGGTCCCTGGCATATCAGTTATACAATTCGGTGATTAGAGTGGAGCTCTCCAGACTGAAAATGAGTGAGTGATGGACCATTTCTCAGAGCTAAGAAAATTACAACAGATTAGACAAGATAGCTTATTAAATATTAATAGACCTTGCAGAGTCGGCTAAAAGAAAACTTTAGTGTCATGTCTGCCTCATCCATTCGCTCCTTATCACTAGAATATATTATCAATCTTTCTCCATAGGACTTTGTTTGGAGCTGTAGCCAAATACCACAAAAAGCTTTTAATAGTCTTATGTGAAACTAAAAGGATTATAATTCAGTTCCAGCTATATCTCCAGTTCTCAGAAACAAAATGTCATTAGTAGTTCACCCTTCTACATGGACTCAGTATAAACTATTCCCATCATACAGAGATTGTCATTAAATGGCATTGGTTGTTTATGTTGACTGGTTCCGACATTTAACAAAACATTCACTGTGATAAATCTGCTAGGCATGTTCTATGATCAGTTAGAGCTGAGAAACAGGCTTGCGACATCCCAGACTCCCTCTCAGGAAGCACCAAAGAGCAGCTTCTGCACTGTCTGCGACACTTAGCAGAGCCATTACAAGCCACGTTTCTGCTGCTAATTTCTTCATTACTAAAAAGACAAAAGGGTGATGGTAGATGTAATAAAGTAGCCTGACTTTTCAGAAACAGGATCACACATAAACTTAATGGGGAGCTAGGGACTGGAGGTAGTGCCATTGGTAGGGTGCCTTGTCTGACAGCTTGAGTGAGATCCACAGCACTACATAAATCAGGTATGGTGGTGTTTGACTGTAATCTCAGCATTTGGGGGGGTGGAACAGGAGAATTAATAAAGACTATGACAATAATAATAATAACAAAAACAAAAATAATAGAGTAAATCACAGCAAGAAAAACTTACTGTCTTTGAGTATGAATTGAAAGATACCCCCAGGAAACTACCAATGGAAACAAATTCACTATGCTAGAGCACAGACAAGAGAACTAAAATTACAGCAAATGCTAGTTTGATAAAAGAATTTTATTAGGGACCAGGGTGCAAAGATAAATTCAGTTTTGGTTGCCATCCCCAAAGGACATACAGTGCAAAATACAGAAATCAAGGGGCTGGAGAGAGGGCTCAGCGTTGAAGACAATGGACTGCTCTTCTAGAGGAGCGGGTTTGATTCCTAGCACCCACATGGCAGCTCACAGCTGTCTCTAATTTCAGTTCTCAGAACTCCAGTGCCTTACTCTGGCCTCTGTGGACACTAGGCATATAATAAATATGTAGAGAAACAACCCAATCATATAAATAATAAAATAAATTTTTAAAATGTAAAGATCAAATATTAATAGAAATGACACAGAATGTGTATCCAATGAAGAGACTGAGAAGATCCTATGAGGGAATTCAAAAAGAAGATGAAGGGAAGGAGTAAAATGGACAAGAGAAGCTTCAAAAACTAAGGAGAATAAGAATAAAGTCTTAAGAATGACACAATTAGAAGAGAGGCAGGAGGGAGGGCAATCTAAGCACATCTCTTCTAAGCAGAGAACAATGTAAGCAGAGATAAAGAAGTGGAAATAGTTCCAGTGAACCAGTTAGTATTAAGAAATGTTTGGGATGAGGCTATGGCTCAGTGGTAGAGCACTTGCCTATCTTGTGTGAGGCTCCATGCACAGCACTTTGAAAGGTGAGGGGAAAGAGGAAGAGGAGAGGAAGGGGAAAAAGTAAAAGGAGAGAGGGGAGGGGAAAGGAGGAGGAGAAAGATGGAGGGTAGAATTGTTTTCAAGGCTATTTAAGCACAGTAGCACATTCCTATAATCCAACCATAAAGAGGATGAGGCAGAAGGATCATGAGCTTCAGACCAGCCCTATGTCAAAGAAAAAACAAGAAAACAAACATTTCAATGCTATATTGCAAGTGGAGCTAGGATACTAATCTGAGTCCTCAGCATTTTAAAAGCCTTTACTATGAAATCAGACTTTCAGAATTACAAAAACCAGGGCATGGAACACCCTAACCATCATAACTCATGTTCGGGATATGTGCTTCAAGACAACACAAGTGTTCAAATACAGTTTTCCCCCAGGAATCCTTTTCTGATGACTCCTCACCACTCCCTATACCAACCTCATCATTCATCATTACATCCTATTTTCTATAACTTCCAACAGGTGGATCCATGTCTCTCTGTATACCCTTAGCACTTAGAACACAGTACATTCCACCCATCCCTGTAACCATTTACTGGTGACCTTTTACACATAAGTTAATTGACACAGAGATGCACAGTCCTAAATCATTAGACTTACAGTATCATGTATGTTAAAACACAATAAGTCTAAGATAAAATACAAACACATAATAAACAAACATTAGGTGTTTCTTACATGTTACATCATATGCAAGATATGAGCAAAATGATTACTAATTAGATTTCTCCTCTGAGATATTGGCCTATTGTCAAGATTATATATATGTATATTATATGTATACATATATTATACATATTTATATATGTATATATATAATGTGTGTGTATATTGACTATAACAGAGTGGATATGTTAATACCAAACAACGCAAGAGATAATCAACAGAAAAAATGAAACTTCCTACCCAAAATAATATAGTTTCCTATTAGAAAACAGTATTGGATATAAATTCCTGAGTATTTTTTTAGTTTGGGCACATGGATGTTTACAAAAGACATTAATTCCCACCCTCAGTGGCAGCCAATAGCCAAGAAAGAAGGGTCTGGACTAATTAGTTGTTAAATATTTAACTACTATTTAATTAAATGTTATTTTAACTTACTTGGAAGTAGATGCAGAACTCTAACATGTAGTATATACTCATTTCCATAGTGTAAATACTCCCACTATGACTGATTTCAAACTAATTCTAGCTACTAATAAGAAGTCCGGGCTGGAGAGATGGCTCAGCGGTTAAGAGCACTGGCTGCCCTTCCAGAGGTCATGAGTTCAATTCCCAGCAACCACATGGTGGCTCACAACCATCCATAATGAAATCTGGTGCCCTCTTCTGGCCTGCAGATACACCTGCAGACAGAACACTGTATACATAATAAATAAATCTTTAAAAAAAAAAAGTCCAGGAAGAGATTTGGGAAGAGACAGACGACACTGGCTCTTGTTAGTAAGTTTGACTCAAAATATAGAAGCAGTAGTGGGTTCCAGAAAACCACAGCTTGTTGCCAATGGCACATGAACTAAAGTGATGTCAGTTTCTCATCCATGTCTTAAGAGAGAGAAGTATGTTCTCCTCTTCTCTTTTCCTTCCAATTCAATGTTGCACAGAGCTAAGTTACGCTGAGAAGAATAAAGAAAACAGTAGGGATGGCAAAGTAAATAGGAAATGGGGCTCAATCCCTAACATCATGGAGTGGCATCCTAGTCCTAGATGACTTCTGTATGAGCAGAGGGAAGTAAATTTCAATCTTCTTGAACCACTATGACTTCAGATATCTGTTATACCATTTAGAACTATTTCCAATTAACGTACTCATTTTGATGGTCAGGAAGATAAGCAGCCCAGTGAAGAAAACAATATCATGACAGGGAAGGCACTTTTAGAAGAAGTTATTATGACATAATAGATGAGAGAAAATAGGGTGTGAATTTTGAGCAGTAACAATATAATTAGAGAGGAGGTATACGTATCTCAAAAGAAAAAAAAAAGCTAGCAAATTCAAAGGAAAGGGGGGAGCAGGTGAGCAGAGAGATAAGGGCAGAACCAAAAATAAATAGAAAAGTAGGTGCTTTGGAAAGGATGTTTTAAGAAGGCTTCCTCCGGGCTGGAGAGATGGCTCAGAGGTTAGGAGCACTGGCTGCTCTTCCAGAGGTCCTGAGTTCAATTCCCAGCAACCACATGGTGGCTCATAACCATCTATAATGGGATCTGGTGCCCTCTTCTGGCCTGCGGGCATACATGCAGGCAGAACGCTGTATACATAATAAATAAAATCTTTAAAAAAAAAAAAAAAAAAAAAAAAAAAAAGAAGGCTTCCTCCTATTCCCAAGAAGCAAGGTTGAAACAACTGGGACACAAAATGGTTGAAACTGCCCTTAGGGGAGTAACAGCCTGGAGAATTAGACAGATAAAAGCAAATGCAGCAAAGCAATAGGTACAAGTAAGAGTGGGCCATAAGAGAACGTAAATGGTTCTATTAGTATCCTCAGGATGGTCACAACTGGGAACAGACTTTATGGAAGAGGAGACAACACGGCAAAACTGAGTCTTCGGTGGCTCATGTGTGCAATCCTAGCAATTGAGACGCTAAAGCAGAGGACTGTTCAAGGCTAGCTTGGATAACTCCCTGTCTCCTGCTGATCAATGTCAAGGATACTGAGCCCATTCTGAATTGTGGCAGTAGGGGGACACCAGGAGGCCAGAGTCTATTCATAGCATAAGTATATTAACAACACAAAGAAGTGTACTATCTCTATCCAATTAACATGTAATAAAGCAATTTAACATAAACAAATACATAACTTGGAAAAATTTAAGAGTTCAGAAAACATATTTTCTACTTACCTCCTTGGATTCCCTTTGCTGTGGCTGTTTTACCAGCATTATCAAGTCCGACCATCACAAGAGTCACCTTTCTTAAAAATGATAAAAATTTAAGATCACTTTCTTTGTTCATTTAGTATGCAGTGATTTATCCATTCAAGAACCATTTAAAATATATATCCTATATACCAGACAATCTTCTAGAACAGTGGTTCTCAACTTTCCTAATGCTGTGGCCCTTTAGTACAGTTCCTCATGTTGTGGTGACCCCCAACCATAAAATTATTTTCATTGCTATTATTAATTCATAGCTGTAATTTTGATGTTATGAATTATAATGTAAATATCTGATATGCCACCCCTGTGAAAGGCTTATTAGACCTCCCAAGGGGTAGCAACCCACAGGTTGAAAATTGCTGATGTAGATGCTAGGAACTGTAATGATTAATAAATTATTGATTAAAAGGCAGAATTTATGAAGATAGCATGATATCATCATTCTATTTGCCTCTAAGCAAAAATTATAAAATATATATATCTAAGCAATAAGGAAGAAATAAAGAAACAATGTAAAGGGAGCTAGGCAGATGATTCCTACCTCTGAGATACTGATCATTGTTAAGAACTCAACTATCTAGTTATTTGAACAGGAATTACTGTAAATTTCTGGACTTACAAACCTCATAAAGAATTCTTGCTAGGCGCTAGTCTAATCTCTGTATTTAGGTTTTCAACAACACCATGTTAAATAAAAATTTTAAATACTAACATGTTTTCTAAAATGTAGTAACTTGTTTAGAAAGAAACTTTTTATTGTCAGAAAGTATAAAATATTTGTTACTCCATAGAGAAAAAACAACAACAAAAGTCTAGTTCAGCTTTTCAGGTGAAGAACTACAAGCCCATAAATTTAAATAATTTGTCAAAGGTCACACAGCGCATCACTTAGCAAGTCACAACACACACCTAATACTAACTACTAGGAACTCGCAAACCTGAGGTATGTATGGGTCTATTAACCTGCTGATTCAGTCCCCTGGTAAAGTCTAACCCTGGCCAGGGTCACCTCTGCACAATGTGAAGGGTGGAACAGCCCATCATCATTGTGCATCTGAGAATGAAACCCCTTGGGGAACACAGAACTACAGCACAGCATGGCTCCCATGCCAAGGCCATAGGGTAGAACATAAGTGACACAGGCCAGAGGAATTGAGAACTCTGGAGGGCACAGGAGCAGGGGCTAAGCAATACTAAGCATTGTTAAAAGCTTCTGCCAATGTTAGTTTTGATTTTAACTCTTTATGTATACATGTAGACTATAAAATATAGACACATGCAGTTGAAGCAAGGGGTTTTTCTTGCCACGAGATAGGCTTGCCACTAATTCAACCATCTCACACTGGAGATTGATCGATGCTCATCTTCTACTTGGAGTAGAATAGGGGGTGCTGTCAGGTGCTGACAAGTCTCGATATCAAAAAATCTTAAGTTAAGAAAACATCTTTGAATGCCATATTCTGCAGATCTCTTGAGGTTTTTGAAGACTCCCTATCCATCTCTTATATTTAGATAAGCAAATGTTGCTTGTATCTTAGCAACTTGATTTCTGAGTAGCTAAGAAAATAACTGTGATAGACGGTCATAGTAACTAACAAAGTGACACACTTGCATGACTATTAGTTTGCATTTCTTAATTATCCTAAACAGTTTATGATGGTTGGTAGCAAAAGACCAAAACTTCACATTTCATTTTTAAGCATTACTAGGTACAATACCTTTAAGAAGCGTTACCTTTAATTTTGTATCAATATACAAAGATCAATACCAATGTGGCCAAACTGTAGACAGAATGCTGTCCAAAACAGACAAAACCTGGAAGCAGGTAAGTCGACAGCCTAGCTCTGCCAAGACAGGGTAGGCAAGTCCTTCATAATTCCTGCTCTACAATCAATGTCTGTCAGAGAAACGGGGCCAAACGGCTGAAGATCGATGCTGTAATGTATGAAGAGAAAATGGGAACTGTCCAGGCAGCCACTGGTATGTCATTTCTCAGTTTTGGAAGCTGCGGGCCCTGCACTTCCTATATAATCAGATATATTTATCCCTCTCAGTTCTCTGAGGTGGTTGAAGAATAGATAGCTAGAGTCTCATAGTTAAATTTTGAGTTGTTTAGGAATAAAGAGGGTGATCTGGATCTAAGAAGATGTTTTTAAAATTGTGAGGCAAGTTAGTATGAAAGCTGAGTTAGATATAGAACTTTAAACTCATGGAGATAGTTAGATAGTAGAATGTTAAAGTCAGGGGCCAAATACATATGGACTGGACATTGGGAATCTATGCTAAGCCATATAACTCTCATAATTGTGACCTATTTATTTCTGTTGTTTTGTATTGTATTTATTGTTATAAGAGAAAGAACCATTTGTTGGACTGAAAGGGGGAGCTGTTGGGGGGAAAAGATATACTTTAAAAAAAAAGGGTAGAGGATGGGGGGCTGAGGGGGAAGAGGGTGGAAGGGTGGGACTGGAGGGGGTGGTAGGGAGGGAATTGTGATTGAGACGTAACTTGAAGAAATAAAAAATAAATTATATATATATAAAGCCATAGACACATTCCCCATATACTCTGCACTGGCCTTAGAAAGCACTCTAGGCTAGATAAGTCTCAATGTACTTTAGATGACACTGAAGCTATTCTTCCTAAGATGTGGTGGTGAAGGGGGCCACCTCCTGACTAACTCAGCAAGAAGCCAGTGATGGGTGGGGACTTGTGACAGCTCCTTATACAAGGTCTGTGATAGGTTGTGCTGTGATTGGTGCAAATATAACCCTTCACATGTATGTATTCCACGCCCATGCCACATCCTCCCCACAGCTATATAATCAGACTATTTGGCTCACTTTCTGAGTCTCTAGGGAGGGCCCTATCAAAGGCTTCTGTCAGATGGGTTTTCTTTGCTGAAAAAGACAGAGGGGTAAGTTCCTAACATGTAGAGAAGCCAGCATGGATGGGCAGCAGCACGATCCTCTGCAGCAATGGCAGCAACAAGGGTATCAAGAGCAGTACAGGGGATGGAGGAAGCAGAGAGGAGGGGGGGACAAAGATGAGGGCTGTGGGTCCCAGTTTCTGAATAGTTCCAGGAATCTGCCAAGCCCTAAGAGTTGAAATTACCGATGCTCATAAGCTGCATCACCAATCACTGTAAAATGCAAAGGTCTCAATACTGGGACCATACTAGGGCCACCAGGTAGGAGGTATGAGTCCCAGGACATGGGTTTGGGACCTTTAACACTACAGCAGGCACTGACAGTTACTACTGCCATCTTACACTAGCTGCTAGGGGAATGTTGCTCAGAGCAATGACCTTGAATCTTTTGATATAGTGCTATTAGTATCTGGCTTCTGGAGCCTAGAGTCCTAATTCCATGTTTGTCAGGACTTTGTCTTTGAATCTATCATCCTAGCTAGTATGCATTTATTAGGCCCCAGTCAACCAACACTACAACTCCCTGCTCAGGCATTCCAAGTAGGACAAAAGAAACCCAAGCATCACTTGTATTAGTAATATAAGTATTCTCATTCCTCACTGACAGTGATCCTAAAGAATGGTTAAAAACAGAATTAAAATGGCAGTCAAGGGTACTCTCTAAATCCTACACATGGCTCTCTTGGATCTGCACTTTATTGTTGCTATCTCTGAAATTCCATACACATTCACATTCACAATACACACACACACACAAAGAGAAAGGATAGAAGGAAAGATAGCAGGCATTCTAGGAACAGGTCATAGGCTAAGTCTTCAAAAAGCCAAAATAGCCAGCTATCTAATAAACACTGATATGATTCTAACATTGGTCATGAATGTTAAGGTATTTAAGATAAACCTATTTCTCACCTATCACCAGAACACAAACACCAAAGCACATATTCACACAAACACACAAAAATAAAGTCCTCCTTTTTAAGTTTACATTTTATGGCAAGAAAGAAAATAATATAATGAATTGAATAGGTATAAATTATGTAGTGTGTTAGAAAGCTGTTAAGAGCTGGGCATGGTGGCACATGCCTTTAATCTCAGCACTCGGGGAGGCAGAGGCAGGTAGATCTCTGTGAGTTCGAGGGTAGCCTAGTCTCCAAAGCAAGTCCAGGACAGCCAGGGGCCATACAGAAACTCTGTCTTGAAAAAAAAATAGAAGAAAGAAAAGAAAGAAAGGAAGGAAGGAAGGAAAGAAAGAAAGCTGTTAAGTACTATGGGGAATAACAATAAAAAGAATAACAGATAAAGAAAAGGTGAGCTGAGAGTAGATAATGGAGGTCTGGGAAGTTTCACACAGAATGATGAAGGCAGAAGTCATGCAGAAGGTAAAATACAAGCAAGGCCTTGAAAAAGTTAGCTACACACACATCCCACATCCTGGCAAGATACCACAGCTGGTATCAAGACAATAGATAGGGAACGTGTGGGAAGATACACAGTTAAATCACACTGAGAAAAGGACAGAATGAAAGGACAAGATGTCAGTGACTCATAGAAGTCAGATTACATATGGCTGGTGGGCTTTATCAAGGACTCTGGCTTTCACATGACTAAAATGAATGAATGTATTTGCATGTTTGTTTCTTTGCAACCCACGAATCTTGGTCTTTTTAGAGTGTTTCAAACCACCATGGCAAATAAGAAGTCACATCTATACTTGACCCAGCAAAGAATAAGAAGGAACCTCAGACCCTGTCCCCAACCAGCCACTGGAGAGCCAGCAGGAATATCAAAGAGCCCCACAGCAGATTATAAAGATATGGAGATGAAGTTGTATGTAGCATAAGTTGTTTCTATGCACATAAAAATTATACAAGCAATGTCAACTGTGAAAAGTATAAATTTGCTTCCTAAGAAATCTATGAGGCACATGGGATATACACACACCTGCAGTCTGAACACTACACTCACAAATATAAAATAAGAAAACAGGCCACATTTCCTGATTGCTTGTATTAGTTATCCTAAATAACATGGATTCATTATTAAGAAATAAATAAACTCGAGGAAACTCAGTCCTCATGAACCGTAGACCTTAGCAAAGAAACCAGAAGACTGGAAGATAATTTCATAATGTGGGATAACTGTTATAAAACAGAAATATCAGCAGGATATCAGTTTGGCTATCTTGCTCTATGACAACAGGGAAATGAAAGGTTATCTTTTAGCCTTATGATCACACTGATCAAATGCACAGCTCTTCAAAAAGGAAAAGATAGCATATTGTACTCCTGGGGTGACAGTCTAGGAAAACTGGCACACGCAATGAAATCATTTTGTCATTTGTTCAGACAGGAGCTCAATAAAAACATTAGGCATTATGGATACAAAACTGCCCAGACATGATTTCTACCCTAAAATGTTCCTCCAGTGACAATGACTAAAACATAAATATTAATATACTAGGCACTATGATAGCTTAAATGTACAGGGACTCTGTGGTACTATAAGATCTAGGTACATTTATATTACTAATAGGCAACGCAATAAGGTTCAAGGCACTTGGCTAAACAGGAACCAACTTGCTAAAGAGTCCTGCACTCAAGTCCCAATTCTGAAATGTCTAAACTGAATGGCCTTGGACATATAACTGCTCACAATTTCATCAATAAAATACAATGATGATAATGCTCATGCATGTGGGAAAGGTGAAAATTAAATTAGACAAAGCAAGTAGTCTGTGCATGACCATGACACACAACAGATGCTCAATCTAACCCTTTTCTCAAAATAGCCCAGAGTGCAAGCCAGGGAACCCACAGCTGAGCTCAGACTCTCAGAGTTAAGTAGTTCCCTGTGCACATGCTCACAGGGTGCTTGCTCTCATGGCTGAAGTTGGAAACTGAGAGATCTGACCAGGAATCTGCAGCAGGTAAGTGAAAGTTTAATCCATCACAACACATGAAACAGCCCAGGAAACACACAAGAGACAGGCCAGAGAACAAGGAAGATGAGAATGGGGGATGGGGGGTGATATGAAAATGACATTAATGTGAACCGTTTCTAAAGGGTTTAAGGGAGGAACAGTATTTATCAAATGCTGTGAAATTCTGTAAAATGAAATCTTTTTCGGTGGGTCACTGAGCTCAGTAACACACACACCTGTCTCTCTCTTAGGCAGATTTGTCCTGAAGCCAGCCTATGGTACTTGTGAAAAGTTCCCTCAATAAAAGAAAGAAGAAAAAGAGGAATCTTGGTTCTCACTACCTCAAATTAAGTACCTCAGAATGGAATGGTCTCCACTCTTCTCAGCCCTGCAATTAACTACGGCTTTGATTTAAATGCCATGTCTCCATAGTTTAAAGCCATTTCTCTCTATTCTTTACCTTCTCTCTGTGCCTTGAGCAAAGGAGGTACAAGACAATCAAGCCTTCAGCACTAATAAGAAGTTAGTCCACAGTAAGTTACCAAGGGAAGTTTAAACATAATGATTTATCAAAACAGTAACAGACACTACTGTATTACGGAGTCTCCTGAACCAGTTTTATCCTAATAGCTACTCATTCTTGTAAATGCATACCAAATCAACCTGGAATTTTTTTTTTTTTTGCCCAGCATACTGACAACTTCGCTCCTGCATCGAAAGAAAGGTGATATGTTCTCCCCCCACCTTTTTTTTTCCTGTTCTTGCTGACAGGGTTTCTCTGTGTGACAGAGCCCTGGCTGTCCTGGACTCCCTTTGTAGACCAGGCTGTCCTCAAACTCTCAATGATCCACCTGTCTGTGTCTTCTGAGTGCTGAGAATAAAGATCATGCACCACTTCACCCAGCACGTGATATGTTCTTGACAAAGCCCAGTACTTGGAAGGCAGAGGAAGATGAATGAATGGCCTCTTAGCTTGAGGCCATTCATATAGCTAGTTTCAGGCCAGCCAAAGTTATACAGTGATATGCAGTCACAACCCATACCCTGCCCCCTAGAAGGCAAAAAACCCTATGTTTGTTTGTTTGTTTACTTATTTATTTTTAAAAGTCTAAGCAGGGCATTTTGTGCCTAAAAATACAGAATCAAGTTCAAGGTTGGTGGCTTCATCTTTGGCATCTTCCAGCAGATAAAGCCATGATGCTTTCTGTCCCACATGGTCACCTCAAGCAGCTCTTCAGTCTCCTCAGCTAGAACATGTCCTCTCAATTGTGCAGCGCCAGTGCCAATGGTGCCAGATCATTAACTCACAATTCTTACTTTCAGATTTCTTCTTACTAAGGAAGCACTAATGCATAGGATTTCAAGTTCAGAAAGTTACTATATTGAATTCAATTCATGTAAATCTTTTCATCAATATTGGAATGTCATTCAAATTGTTTATTTCATGTCCAATTGCCTGAAAATTAATTAAATTTTTATACATATTCATGGGTTAAAGGTAATAATGAATACTAATATTTTAAAACTGAAGTGATTCTCTGGAATTAGGAAATGAAAGGAAGCTATTGAGACACCAAAGGCCTGACTATCTATTGGCTCAGGAGTCTCTCTCATGGTTAAGACTTCTCTAGTCCAGGTGCTAATATTTGATGTTACTCACATAGGTAATGACTGATATACTCCAAAAATGAGTATATGAAGACTTCTTATTTCAGGGCTCCGTTTTATCTAACATACATATACATATACATGCATACACACACTCACACACACATCAAAAACAATACTGGAAGAACTGGAGAGAGAGTTCAGCACTTAAGAACACATGCTATTCTTCTAGAGGACCCAGGTTTGACTCCCAACACCCACATCAAGTGGCTCACAACCACCTATAACTTTAGCTCAAGGGGTATCTGATGTTTCTGGCCTCGGACACTAGCACTCACATGCACAAAATTAAGTGTTAGAGCACTCACATGTGTATAACATAGAGACCCCCCACAAAGACTCATATACATACTCAAAATTAAAACTAATAAAAACAAAATCAAAAGGACAAAAGAGAGTATCCAACTTAAAGAAAATCTATTTACATTCTGCCAACATTGGTGAGCAAATCTCCTTGTAGGGAGCAAGTGTTTATGCAGTCTCGTAACTGGCCAAGGTGTTGAAAATCAGCAACAATTGAGTTTCAGCCCTAAATGAAACCTCAATATAGATATATGATCCCCCATAAGACTCAGGGAAGATCTTCGAAGAGGGATCAAAAAGAATGTAAAAGAGAGACGTTGAGAAAAATCACTGTAATATGCTTGCTGTCTTCCAGGCATGACATAGCCACTGCACTCATGAACTCACCAGAGCTGTGGTTAGCTGTGAAAGATGAGTCAGTCATTAATTCCAGCATGGACAGAGTGTGTGTTGGGAGCAGGGATTGAGGTGTTGGGAGGGGAGTGGGGGATGGGGTGGCAGGTCTCATGAGATTCCATCCCTAGTTGAGGAGCTATCAGCAATTGAGTCATTTCCTTCGAGGGTATGGGCAATGGTAGGTACTACAGAGTAGCCTATCCAGAACGAAGAGCTTCAGGAGAATGAGAATTCATCTCAGCAGCCCTGCCTGGACTTGGTGGGAGAAGAAAAGGAGAAGAATGAAGAAACAGGGAAGAGGAGGAGGAGATGAAGATGAAAGGGAGCTTGTGGGGCTGGCTGTGATGTGTTGGGAGGGAATAAGATACATTGTATATGTGTGAAATTGCCAAAGAAGATGTGAATCTGTCAACTTAGGATAATACTTAAACTGAAATAACTATACAACAATCCTAATGTTAAAAATATTATGCCTATCAAATATAAAATAGTTTACCCAAAAAAAAAAAAACAAAGGGCAAGCCGGGCGGGGGTGGCGCACGCCTTTAATCCCAGCACTTGGGAGGCAGAGGCAGGCGGATCTTTGTGAGTTCGAGGCCAGCCTGGTCTACAAAGCGAGTCCAGGACAGCCAGAGATATTCAGAGAAACCCTGTCTCGAAAAACCAAAAACAAAAAAACAAAAACAAAAAAAAACAAAGGGCAAACTGTGACCTACAAAAGCTACATTACAGAAAATATTTTAAGCTTCTTGAAGCAAGTTCTAAATTTGAATGTAAATACAAATATGTGTCTCTGGTACTTATTTTCAAAAATCCAAAATTCCACTATTTTTATTAACTATAAACAGGAAGTAAACAGATAAAAAGAATGTCAGACATTCCAGTTTAGCATACAGCAAACTAGATAATCCTTGCTAATCTGTATGTAAAGCTTAACAAGAAAATTAAGACCTCAGCAACTTCTATAAATGGTCTAGATTTATTTACATTCACTTCGACAAATAAACAAAAACATGTGGCTGCAGTGATCTATATTCCCTCTGTGAAAAATAATGACGGCATAAATGATAAACCATGTCACAATCAGCTTTATTGGACACACTGGTGCACAGAAGCTGAGATGAATTCTCATTCTCCTGAAGCTCTTCATTCTGGATAGGCTACCCTTTAGTTCTTTGCTAACACATTTGAAATAAAGCTTTGACAGATGGAGATGCTAGCATCAAAATGGAAGAGGAATTATTTTCAAATGTCAAGGACCTGTGGGAGAAGTGATGGAAGATGAGCGGGATACAGGACATTTAAGGATGAGTAACCTATGTCGTTAGATTAAAACTTCTGTGTGATACTAAAGGCTAATATCTGAAAATCTTGAGGGGCTGACAGAGGTGCTACTATTTTCTGACTTAAAATAGCAATTGTTTGTAGCAGGAAATATTAATTTTTATAATTGATACTTAGGATTATTAGGGTGACAGAGTTATCCCTTAGCCCACTTATGAATAATCACATAGACACCTGATGGATCTTAACAAACCTTAGCTTGGATTGTGCAATCTGAGCCCATCTAAGCTAGCTTTTTATTATTTTAAGAATTCTTTGACTTAAGATAGTCACTTCCTGACAGCTTCCATTTGACTTGGAAGAAGACAAAGAGTAGCAAAAAATCTCCATCAGGAGATAATTCCTATTGGGCAGAAATGTCCCTGCTCTCTAAACAGACTATATGCAGTCCAAAAATGGACCAGAACTTAAATGTAGATAAGTTGATGGCCCGATTCTGCAAGACAGGATGGTAAAATCCTTCTCATCAAGTCTGCACAATTAAGTCTGTGAGATATGCTCAGCCAGAAGGCTGAATAAATGCTCCACTGATATTGAATTATTTGGGACTGTCCAGGCAGCAAACTGTCACTTTTCTATTTTGGAAGCTGCTTGCCTGCACTTTCTACTCATTCAAAATATGACTTTATCTCAATATATGATATGGGGTTTTATTTGGGGAATATATTTAAAAACTAGCTTAGAAGGGCTAGGATTGCACAATCTAGGCTAAGGCTTGTTGAAATTCATCAGATGTCAGTATGCTTATTAATAAATGGGCTAAGGGATTAATCTGTTGCCCTAATAATCATAAGTATCAGTTATACATATTAATATTTCCTTCTACAATTGTTTGTTATTTTATATAACTCCTGTTGTCAAGATGCTGTTAGTTAAATTAGTCTTACCTTTCTGGTTTTACATGGGCCTTTTGACATCAGACTCACAGAAAGCATAAGGCATACAAATTTCTTCAGACACCAGTGAAATTTCATACCTCTCTTCTTCTAAACTCCCCTGTATCTTTCTTGCCCTGAGGAGCAGGAGTATGGGGTTGTAAAGTACAGAATCTGACAACACAAAATGAAGGTAGAGATACCATACTTTTTCCCACTTTTAGCTACTCACATGCTATGTGTAGCCCCAAAAAGAATTGGTGCCTTGAAGAAAAAGCAGCCTCTAAGTCCTTATTATTAAAAGGCAACATATGATGGTAGGCACATACACAGGTTAAAAGCTAAGATATACATGGAGAAAGAACAGGGGATCTGGGTTCTGCAATGCGCTTTGAGGTCACATCCCTAGTGACATAATAAGGTAAGAGTTTTTGTTTCTTAAAAAAATCCAGTTAGGTTATAAGAATGTTTTTGTTATAATCCCAGGTGTGGGATATGGTGCTGCTTTAGTTTGTCCACAGCTGTTAACTATAATTGTGTCCATGCTCTAGCAGGGTGTGGTTTAGCCAGCTGAAGAAAGTTTAATTCTGAAGAGTCTGGAGAGGGGTATAAAGTCAGAACTGAAGGGGGGGTGCTGAAGAAGGAAGAGGTTGCTGCTCTCCCTGCTGCTGGTGCTCCCCAACACTGTTGCTGGTTCATCCTGCTGCTGTGTTTGCTGTTGCTGTTTTGCTGGATTGCTGAATTCCCTGATGACTGATTATGGTATTGCCCCCAAGAACCTGAGGAACCTATTCATCAGGAAGTAGCTCAAAGAGACCTACATCCCTTTCCCCTCTAACCTTCTTTCTCTCCTACCTAGTGTTGGGGGGTTGGAAGGAATAAAGGTTGGAAGGGAGGTAGAGGTTTATGAACAGTAAAATAAAATACAGTGTATAAAACAAAATAAGAGCCGCCTACTACAACATAACCTCCTTCCTCTAACATTCAACTACCTCCCAATGCCACTATGCTAGGGATGAAGCCTTTAACATGTAGACCACTGTGGGACAGTCAATCAAATCACAGTATGTGACTAACTGTCCTCTAAAATTACTAAAAGCTCTACAATAGAATCCTAATATCTCTATTGTTTGTACTATTGGTACAATGAAAGTACCATCGCTCTCTGCCATGCTGGGTGTGACCACATGATGTGTGACCCACATCATGCATTTATTCTGCGTATCCATGCTGTATATGCTACCCATCCATTAGTTATCTGCTCAGTTACCTGACTGCTTTTGTTGAAGTCACTTTCACTTTACTTAATAAAAGCTCCAAAGTGGAAGGGCATCCATACTGGTCATATTACAGTATAGTGCTATAATTGATCAATTTTACTATTAGTTACAATTGTTAAGGTCTTACTGTGCCAAATCTACAAGTTAAACATTACTACTGAGGTAGGTGTGTGTGTGTGTGTGTGTGTGTGTGTGTGTAAAACAATATACATATAGTTTATGCAGGGTTTGGTATTTTTCAGTTTCAGGCATCATTAATGGTCTCTCTTAAAGTACCCCTTACAAATACATAAGAAGTATTCTACTCTACAGGAAGCCCACCATGGACCTAGTAACATAGGAGAACAAAACATAACTTAGTATTCAGGATTACTCTTCACCTCTGATTTGAGTAAGAAAAACACCAAATAAATTAGCTTACATGAAATACAGGTGAGTCAATAGGAACATGTAACATGAAAACAGGACAGGGTACAAGCTCAATTGTGGATATGCTGAGACTGAAAATTCTACATTTTCTTAATTCTTTCAAAATTCTTAAAATTTGAGAATTTTAATAAGGGTTCTTAAATATCTAAAGATGATAAGAGGCCATTTAAGGCAAGAGTCAAAAAGAACCCATTGTATTTAGTAACCACGAAGCAACTGGTATAAGAACTCTTAAAGGGACAGGGCAGAAGTCTGTTACACGGGGAATTATGGAATGTATGAGAGAAGGAGGTAGGGACAGCACCATAACCCACTGTGAATTGAGAATCCCAGGGTGAAAGGAAAAAGAAAAATACTAGTGGCTCCAAAGATACAGGGATGTAGAAGATAGTAGACAGAAACATGTCCTTCCAAGGATGTCCACAACCTAATCTCAACCTATGCACATGTTAGTTTACACTAAGGGAATTTTGGATATGATTTATGGTGGGGAGCTCACTGTACAAGTAGATCCAATGAATCACAAGGGTCCATATAAAAACATAGCATACTGTTGTAATTGATATGCTACTAGCTTCGAAAGAGGAAGAATGGGACCATGAATCAAGGAACTCAGGCTTGAGGCTGGAAAGGACAATGGAAAGCAGATTCTTTCCCTAGAGAGTCCAGAAGGTATGCAGCTCAGTAGACCATGTTTAACTTCCGTTCTTAGAACTTAATGGTAATAAAGTTGTATTGTTTCAAGTTACTACACTTACAGATGTTTTACAGGAGCCACAGGAAGCTAATAAACTGAGTTTGATTTGGTTAAGCAAGAAAGCCTGAAAACATAGTCTAAAAATGGATGTACAAGAAACTTGAATGACTAAAGAGAAAAACAACTTCTTGTTTTCATAACAAAAGTGACACAAGTTTCTTCTTGTATCCCACAAGCCTCCCACTCTTGTATAAAGTAAACTGATTTAAGTAATTTAGAACTGTCGAAATGTAGAACAACTAAAACAAGGAAATGGAATACAGAGCACAGGCATAAGAATTAACCTTGGAAAGAAAATAAATCTTTCAGGAAAATAGGAAGGAAAGGCAAAGCTATATCCTAATGAACATAAGCTATCAACAGAGTTGGATAAATTTCTACACAAAGACTATCACTCAGGGTAGGAAGTAGTTTACTGAGTGACAGCTTGATGCCATTGTGATGATAAGTCTTCATTGTCAACTGTACCGGCTATGGAATCACCTAGGAGACAAATCACAGGAGTGTCTGTGAGGGTGTGCCAAGGAGATTTAACAGAGGAGAGAAGCCTCACTTTGAATATGAATGGAACCAAGAAGGCTAACTAAAAATGAAAAAGAGAAAAGCAGCTGAACTTCAGCATTCTCTATTTACTGCCTCCTGATCCCCCAGATATGGGGGTCCTGGCTGCAGACTCCCTTCACCACCAACTCTGACTGCCTTCCTCACTGTAATGGACAGTGCTCTAAAACTTGGGCCCAGATAAATTCTTCTTTTTCTTGTTGTTGTTTTGGGGTTATTTTGTTTGTTTGTTTTTCCCAAGACAAGGTTTCTCTGTGTAGCCTTGGCTGTCTTGAACTCTCTTGGTAGACCAGGCTGGCCTCACACTCACAGAGATCCGCCTGCCTCTGCCTATCAGCAGCCATGCTTCAAATACTTGCACAAATTTTCTCTCTTAAAACACTATGTCATAGAAATAATCAACAACTTGGACATGGGAAAATGCTAAGACTTCTAGGATTCGGATTCCAATCTATTAAACTCAAGCATTATCCTGAGAAATCTGGAAGACACCTTAACCAAGTGCTCAAGGTTAACCTTCCCAGCAACAAAACACACAGATGTACTGTGTGAGCACTCGGCTACAATGAATGACATACCCTCTCTGCAGTATTCTTCCCCCATTTGCACCGCCTTACTCAAACAACAAGGAATTAAAAAGCAAACTGAGCAAATTAAGAAGCAAATTTGTATTCTGCAAACCTCAAGCTCAAAGGCCTAAGCAGGGCTATTCAAAGGCACATCAAAGATGGCAACTCTTATAGACTGAGGAAGGTGAAAGAGTCAGAGCAAACATAGTGTGGGACCCTAGACTAGATCCTGAACACACACACAGACACACACACACACACATACACACGCACACACAACACATGCACGTACAGACACAAAAATTAAAAAGAAATGACTATTAGAAGAAAAGCAGGAGAGCTTGTAATACAGTACACTGTTTAGTTAACGGTATTACACAGATGCTATTTCCATGGCTGTATTAAATCTCAAAATAAACATTAAAACAAAAAAATCTAGCACCATACTATATGGCTTCTACTGGGCAAATCACTTGTCTGTGGGTCTGATACTATCTATATACTGTACAATTCAATTCAAAACAGATTTATATAGCTTCAAAGTCTAGGTTCAGGTTCTGATTTGTATGGTAAATATGGTTTGAAAACTGGCTGGGTTCCTGTCCTCATTACTAATCCAGACTGATGCTTTAACACTGGGGTTTCAGCCTCCTGCCTGGTACATATCAAACACATCTAATACACTCAATGGATTGTGAGTTATCAAGAAACAATGAGTAAATGGGCTTAATGAGAGAACTTTCCTGTGAAGTACAGAATCTATTAGACAAGCCATCCTATTTTCCAACCAGATTCTGAATATTAACAATCATTACATTTGCAAGTATATTTTCAGAAAATATAATCTCAATATCAAGTACCACATCTAAAACTTTAAAAAGGTAAAAAGAAAATATAAGTGTAATAGAAGCATTTTTTTGTGAATTAGTGTAAGTCATAAAAGAAAAGCATTTTAATTTTTATAACCAGTTTGCTTGCTTTTCCCTTATTTATTCAGAAAAATAAACAGAACTTGTGCTAAGATTATTTATATAAGCATACTTATTAGTAACGGATGAGCAAATTATAGATAATATTTGGTAAATATCTATTCAGTCACCATTATGGATCAGTCATTAGTCAATGACACTGAAGTTAGGCATAATCTATGTTAGTTTCAAATACCTGTAGAGTTCATGCTATTCTAGATTGTATCTTAATATATCTCTCAACTGTGAATAGCATGATATAACAGAAGATAATGCAAGTCTTACAAATTATAATCTTGTTTAAATTATCTATGAACCACAAAAGAGAGAGGAAAAAACCAGTAACTCAGTAATGCAAGAGTTATCATTTCAAGTCTTTACAGAGACTGTCATTGCCTTCACTACAAAACCTCCCGAAGTCCCTATATCTCGTCACCGGCACCTCCCTTTAAGCGGCACAGATCAAATTGCTGCTTATTAAGACAATCCACCAGACTTGTACGGCTGTATCTTAACTACATTTTACTAGTAAATTCCAATTACCTCTCGTACTTAGAATTCAATACATCTTCCCCTCCTCTGAACTGTCTGTTCTTCAAACAAACCTCAAACACTACGATGTTGTTACTATGAAAGTAAATACTAAGACTGATGAATCTAAAACATCTGATTATACTCATGGTCCAACACTCTCCTAAACATTCTTTCTTTAAAAGCAAGCAGAGGGCCAGGCATGGTGGCACACGCCTTTGAGCCCAAAGCTCTGGAGGCAGAGGCAGATGGATCTCTGTGAGTTCAAGCCCAGCCTGGTCTACAAAGAGAGCGCAGGACAGCCAGGTTGTTACACAGAGAAACCCTGTCTCGAAAAACCTAAAAAGCAAGCACAGGAAAGTATGAATGGACATATGCTACAATTTTCAAGTCTGAGTACAAGCTATGAAAGGAACCACAATATGAGTAAGGTCAATCACTAAGCTCATACAGCAGGGAGCACACCTTCAGTTTTCGGAGGTGATCTTATCACACACACTTAAAACACTTAAACCCAGAGTCAATACGCAGGAAAAAAATTCCAAATTCTATTTAAAGCAAATTTCTTTTCCAAACACAGACGTGTATCTTCCCGTAAATGTGTGAAATGTTGCTTTTTAGGTGTATTCCTTAAAGAACACTATTTGTGAGGTTCAGGACTTTAAAAAAACACTTTGCTAGATTTTGCCTGTAGTCTAATTCCAAAGCAGAAGTATGCAAAGTCAATAGTTATAAAGAGAAATATACTCTCTAGTTTGGGCTTCTGGGTTTCAAAAGCATCAGCTTTCACTGAGTCCCTGCTAACACAATGCGTGGTACATGTTACTTTCTTGACAGTATTTTTTGAATGGACAACCAAGTAACATGCATTGAGCATTAACAAGTATAGTAATTCAAAATGAAACATGAAGCAGGAGGGCTTTCAATTAGAAGGTTATATACTAGAGTGTACGTAAAAACTGCAGCTAAATTACAGCTGAAAAAACACTACTTCACACACTCCAACTGAATCCAACACTTCTCAGGCACAGATATTATCATCCTCACTTAATAAATGAGGAAGAAAGGCCAAATGTTGTTGAATCATATAATTAGTAAGGAGTAGAGCCAAATATCAAACAAAGTAGAGTGCAGTTGTGTTTTGAGATGTATCCAGGAGACAGGAGATGGAAAGAGCTACAACGGGATGTGTGTCTGTTAGGAAAACTATACTTCATACCTCTCCTTTAAAAACTTTTCCATTACAAAAGGCTTTGAAGAAAACTACAATGGATTCTCCCCTGTACTCCTTCCCTTCCCTCTCCACACAAGACACGTTCAACAGCGCATCTTGCTAAGAAATGTAATACAATTTAAAATTCACGTATATGCCTTGGATTAAAACGTAGTCAAGCAGAAAGCCGGGTGGTGGTGGCCCACGCCTATAATCCCAGCACTTGGGAGGCAGAGGCAGGCGGATCTCTGTGAGTTCGAGGCCAGCCTGGTCTACAAAAATGAGACCAGGACAGCCAGAGATACACAGAGAAACTCTGTCTCGAAAAACCAAAAAAAAAAAAAAAGAAGAAAAAGGAAAAAACGTAGTCAAGCAGACAAAAGGAGCTACACTTCCAAGCTCTCTCTGCAGGGACAGTCTCATTGGGAAGAGCAGCATCCCCCTAGACCTGGCCGACTCCTCCGACTTCTAGAGAAGAGGCGGCGCCCGGCCCGGCCCGGCCCAGGGGCGCGGTCGTCCCATCCCTCAGGGCAGGGTCCGCGCCCCACCGTACCTGACAGGCTCCCGCCACCGCTTGAACAAGTTGCAGCAGTTGGCCATCAGACTGAACATCCCAGGTATCTCCTCCCGCCACCTCCCATCCGAGCCTCGGGCGGGGAAGGGCCCCGAGCTCTCTGGCCTGGCTCCGGGGCCCCACGTCCCCAGACTCCTCTAGGGTGGACTGGCCAGGGGGCAGGCCGGGTGGGCGGTGACCGGGACCTATCGCAGGGTCCAGCCCCTAACCGCGTCGGCCCACCGCCCGGGACAACCGGAACACAGGCTCAGGAACCCTGGCGCAGCGTTATTGGGACTCCAGAGAAAACCCCCGCGTCGACGTGCTGACGTTCCTGAAGCTCGGAAGGCCCGCCCTCGGAACCTCCTTCAACTCGATTCTCAAATCAGAGGCTGAAGACCTAAATCCGGGGCTTCTGAGCGGCTGAGGACTCCTTGCTCCCCGCCCTCTGTCAAAGAGCGGAAAGAGGAAGTGGGCGAGGTCCAGAGAAACTAGGCGGAGCTCGCGGAAGAGGGCTCTGGTAACTAGGCAACCAGAGCGTCCTTAGATAAATCCAGAGTTCCTGGAGAGATCTCACATAAGTCCTGTCTATTCCCAATCAAAATGCATTGCCTGTCAACTTTACTGTTTCCCATTCATTTCCACCAACTCAAACGAGAGCTAAAGATCTCTGATTGTCTCAGTGGCCTTTTGTTTTGTTTTGTTCTGTTTTGTTGTACAGTAGAGATGGTGATCCTCTGGGGCTCAGGCCAACTTAGGTTGAAGAACTCACAAAAGATACACCGAGGCAATTATAAATTAAAGACAAACAGGGAAAACTCGCTTGCTAAGTAGTCTCAACAGAGCAGATAGGAATGCTGTTTTAATCTGATGTCTATGTAAAAAAAAAACGGTAATTATATTTCTTGTAAGAAGGGGTTACAATTACAAAAGAAATATGTGCTTGTGGAAGAATGTGCAAGCAGAAAAGGAGCAAGATGAAAATATTGTGCACTTGCCACTCAAAGATAAGCACTGGTGATATTTTAATGTGTTTTTCTGGGACTTTTAGTTATATAAATCATGGACATTTGATTTTTGAATTTTGAAATTGTGAATATGTTGGATCTTTTGCAATGCTTTATTTTTAAAGAAGTATTTAATGACTGCATTTCTGTTTATTGAGGAAAATGGCAAATACCTTCCCCAAAATACATGCAATAACATATAAATCCATGTTTATTCAGTTTCTGAGTAAAAAGTACATAGATTAGATAGATAGATAGATAGATAGATAGATAGATAGATAGATAGATAGAT
>CAJQZJ010034004.1:367733-383068 GCA_907164525.1 Lophiomys imhausi
GATAGATAGATAGATAGATAGATAGATAGATAGATAGATAGATAGATGGATGGACGGATGGATGGGTAGATGATAGATGACAGACAAGTAGATGATAAACACATTTCAAATCATAGCAGAAATAAAGATAGCACTAGAAAATCACAGTATTCAAGGGAAAATGATAGCCTAGGACTAATATAGATCAGACTTTTAAACTAGTTTTTTTTTTTTTTTGCTCTTGAGCTTTCTGACTCTGAATCTCTGTAGCTCTTCTGTAAAATGGGAATGAAAAATTGTACTTTCTCAAGGTTACTGGGATGGTGGGAGAGATAAAGCTCAAGGTAATTGCTGATAAGCAATAGCAGGCTTTAAAGCTACTGTCATTTGTCTCATCAGCATTTATGCTACACCATAGCCACTTATCTCCTTATCCGTAAAGTGGGATGGAATGTCAGGGAAGGATGAGGAAAAGGGTCTCCCTTAACTATCAGTCAGTTTAACAAGGCTGCTTCTGACTCTATGTTCAGAATTCACCCTCTGTAACTTGTGGTTCAACAACTTTACAAAGCACTGTTGTTGACGTCATTCTTTCATCAAGTATATGACTAAGTTTCTATCCCATCAAACCATGCTAAACCAAAAATTTAGATGAAACATATGTCTTCCTAATCCCTCTCTCTCTGTTTCTCTCCTCCAACCTCCCCCAGTAGCTTCCCCTCTCCCCTTTTCGCTGTTATATAAGCACAAATAAACCATGCACATAACCTATGCATTTGTTTTCTTTGTTTCGAAGCCTGGCATTGGTATTGATGACTCTAAGAGTCGTCTGTGCTGCTCTTTCAATAAGCTTTTTTTCTGTTTTTGGAAAAAAGGTTGTGAGTGATCTCAACAGAGTAAGATTTGCTGTACATCAGCACTTCTTACTCCTTGACATTGTGGACCAGAAAGTTCAACAAGATGCTGGGCTGTATATGTTTGTATTGTTTGTTGCTCTTGTAACTGATCTTGGGCATCAATATCTGGCCCTCAAATCTATAAAATTAGTCAAAGGTTTGTTAATCAATACTTAGCTGAAACCAGATATCGATATTGAATTAAAACTGGAGTGAACTTATGAGATAAGTTTAAAACTGATATATTTTATCCAGAGACATATTCTCCAATTTCCTTATTGAGCATTTCAGATATTACTTTGTTTGACATTACAGTGAAGGAAGCAGCTGTTCCACATTCACTCTGAAACTAAAAGGGCAATCCCCTTCATGCAAAGATACTGGAGGTGTCTTTTCTCCATTGCCTTGAAATGTCTCTGTTTCTTTAACATCCCATTCTCAGGCTCTCTCTGTTGTTGTCTGTATTGGAGATGATGTGTTATGGGAGGCTGTTGATTTTTAGATTTAGGAACTTTTCCCTTTGTGAGAAATGTTAAGATCTCAAAGTTGACAATATCCTTTAAAATTGTCCTCACATAATGAAGAGATTCCCAAATGGAGCTTTTCATTGAAGACCCTTGGCATATGTGCATCTACATACAGAAGATTAAATATAGTACTTAAAGCTTCTTTTGTTTAATATAATAAATAGTTCTGAGGGATTAGATTTATATTTCTGTTTGAACCACCCGGGGATGAGAATAAAGTGACAAATGCATTGACCTAGAGTGAGAGGATCCAAAATGGAAGATAATTTTTTGAAGGGAGGGGTCTCAAACATAGTGGATAATTCTTATTCCTGTAGATTCAAGGGATTAGAACATTATACAGCAACATATCCTACTTTGACATATACATGTATGCATATTTCTGTTAAACAAACCTTTATTTTGGTTGTGAGCCTAGCCTTTAACGGCTGAGCCATCTAATGGGAACTGTCCAGGCAGCCACTGGTATGGCATTTCTTAGTTTTGGAAGCTGCGGACCCTGCACTTCCTATATAATCAGATATATTTATCCCTCTCAGGTCTCTGAGGTGGTTGAAGAATAGATAGCTAGAGTCTCATAGTTAAATTTTGAGTTGTTTAGGAATCAAGAGGGTGTTCTGGATCTAAAAAGATGTTTTTAAAATTGTGATGCAAGTTAGTATGAAAGCTGAGTTAGATATAGAACTTTAAACTCATGGAGATGGTTAGATAGTAGAATGTTAAAGTCAGGGGCCAGATGCATATGGACTGGACATTGGGAATCTATGCTAAGCCATATAACCCTCACAATTGTGGCCTATTTGTTTCTGTTGTTTTGTATTGTATTTATTGTTATAGGAGAGAGAACCATTTGTTGGATGGAAGGGGGGAGCTGTTGGGGGGAAGAAGATCTACCATAGACTAAAGAAAAAAAAGGATAGAGGATGGGGAGTTGAGGGGGAAGAGGGCGGAAGGGTGGGATGGGGGGAAGTAGGGAAGGGATTGTGACTGAGATGTAACTTGAAGAAATAAAAAATAAATTATATAAAAAATAAAAAACAAACAAACAAACCTTTATTTTAAAATGTGGACAGGTAAGATCTAGTGTCCTCATAATCATGGCAATGTTGGTCTGTGGTTCCAGTGGACCTTGAAGAATGATGAAGGGGTCATAACAGAACAAGGCATGGCATGGGATACTAAGCACCTGTGGGCCTGGGTTTCACCCACCCAGAATGGAGCACTAGGTGTTTACTGAACAGGTCCTGAAGCAGTGGGTGATGAATGTCACCTACAACCACAACCCAAGCTTACAGATATTTTCAATGAGTGCTGGTGGTATTTGAGACAATTCAATCCAAAGCAAATCAAAACCCAGCAGAGGTAATGGTCTTTTTAATTTTCTGTCAACTGCCTCAAGTAAAATATGAGTTCTCTGATTTGTAAAGAAAAGTGTGCCAGTCAGGTTTCTTTCCAAATTGGAAAAAAAATACCAACAACAACAACAACAAAACACTTGAGGATAAATGTAAACGGAGCAAATGCATATTTTGAGTCATGGTTTTAGAGGTTTCTATAGTATAGCCCTGGGTTTGCAATGGCATCATGGTAATAATTGTACTGGAAGAAAGAGGCTAAAATGACTGCTTACCTTGTGGTTACTGGTTACTTGGTAACTACAGAGAGAGAGAGAGATCCAAGAACACATCCCCAATGACCTTCTATTAGGCCCCAATTCCTGATGATTGTACCTCTAACACCATCACAGGCTGATGGCAAAGCCTTTAACACAGGAACATTTGAGATACAACTAAGGCCAGGTGTGGTAGTTCATGCCTTTAATCCCAGAACTCAGGAGGCAGAGGCAGGTGGATTGCTGTGAGTCTGAGGCCAGCCTAGTCTACAAATCGAGTCTAGGACAGGCAGGACTACACAGAGAAACCCTGTCTCAAAAAAAAAAAAAAAAAAAGAAAAAGAAAAGAAAAGAAAAACATAGATACAACTAAGATCAGAACTTAAGGGGTTGGAGAGATGGCTCAGAGGTTGAACACTTGTTGCTCTTCTAGACGACCTGGGTTTGGTTCCCGGTGTTCAACTGTGGCTCAGAAACCATCTGCAGCTCCAATTCCAGGGTACCTGATGCCCTCTGCTGGCTTCTGCAGGCACATGGTGCATAAGTACAGGCAAAATTCACATATCAAAATAAATATTTTTAAATGTAATTTTTTAAAAAAAAGTCCAAGCTACAACATAAATTTACACTCATAAAGGAATTTTTGATCAGTAAAATTTCTACTATACCAGAATGAGACAACTTTTGTTGTGTGAGAGGCAATAGGCAAACAAACCCCTTTGGACCATATGTTTCTAGTCCTTGTCTGTCTTGACATGTCTTCTCCCCATATCTCCCCATATTCAAGCACCTCTTCTGGAAGCCTCAAACTCCTTTTCCATAGCTTAACTTGTTATATCTGGCCACCTCCTTGACTTTCATAATTTTGTGTAATTTCCCTGCATACATATGTAATTAAATATTATTTTCTCTTAGTTTATCATACATTAATTTAATTAAGCCAGACACAACATAGGAGGGTATGGTACAAGAGATTTCCCTCCTCCTACTTGAATGAATGGAAATCCCCCAAAATATTCACTTATAAAAATTTACTCCTTTTGAATTGCCAGTAAAAAAAAGTAAAAAAAAAAAATTTACTCCAATATTAGTCATCTTGCCTACAGCTGGATCACCAAATCATTTAAGAAAGAGAGAGAGAGAGAAAGAGAGAGAGAAAGAAAGAAAGGAGGAGAACAAAAGGAAAGGAAAAGAAAAAATAATCTGAACATAATCCATAAAATATGATTCTGTTTAGTAAATTACACTCAGAACACATAGAAAAATCAAGCAATAAAAAAATAAAATAAATAATAACAATAGCCAGGGGTGGTGGTACACGACTTTAATCCCAACACTAAGGAGGCAGAAGCAGCCAGATATTTCGGATTATCTCTGAATTAGAGGCCACCCTGGTCTTCAGAGTGAGTCCCAGGATATTCAGCTACACAGAGAAATCCTGTCTCAAAAAAAGAATAATAACGAGCAATAGTATATGTGTATTGGTACTAATATTTGACAGGGACTTACTGTTTCCTATAGCATCTATAAAAAGTCTCACATCAGTGCTATAAAACCTGTTATCTCTTGTGTTACAGATGTATGACTAGGCTTAAAAAGGTAAGCTCTTTTCTTAAAGTTATACAACAGTAGTAAGACCAAGTACTGTGCTTTGAATCCAGTTTAGTTTTCAGTAGCAGCCTAAAGTCTGATTCCCATGTATATGCGTGACAAAAATTGAATGGTAATACCTAATTCTTAGCACCAAACCAAGCTGTTTCGAGGAAACACACTGTGGGTGATCAAACCATTCCATTTTCTTTTCCTCCCATTACTTCTGTTCTGAGCAGTCCTCTTTCTCAAGCCCACATTGGCTTGCTTCTGTTCAGGTTGACACCCTGACACTCTCCAAGCTGGCATTAGTCTCTGGAGAGTGGGGGAACGGATAGAAGAGTGAGGGAGAGAAAGAAGGTGGGAGAAAGAGAGAGAGACAGATAAAGAGAGAGGCAGAGAAGAGAGAGAGAGAGAGAAAGAGAGAGAGAGAGAGAGAGAGAGAGAGAGAGAGAGAGAGAGAGAGATTGGAGAGAGAGAGAATCTTTTCTTCACTCTTTGAAAACTTCACTTTCTAAAGAAAGAAGTAAATGAAAGACTGGGACAGTGACAACGGACCTCTGATAAGCTTTCCTAGGCCTCCAACCGCACTCCCGGAGCCCTCCTTCCCCCCACCCCCCAAGCTGCGAAAAGCTTCCAGGAAATGTCCCAGTCATCGCTTCCCCTCACGGGCTGGGGGCTGGGAGCGGGCGGTCCCCTCCGCCCTGGCTGCTCCGCCCGCGCTCGGGCTGGGCCAGAGCAGAACTGGGAGAGTTGAGCCCGGGCTCGCAACTCTCCTCAGCCTAGCGCCGGCTCAGATCCCACTGCGCCTGCCGTGACCTCCAGCTGCCTGCTCAGCAATGAGGGTCCTGAGCGCGCGTTGTCGAGTGCTACTGGCCTGCCTAGCCCTGCTGCTACCAGTCTCAGAGACAAACTGTAAGTATTCCACACCTCCAGGCTTCTACATGCTTCTCTACGTGCTCAGGCGGGTAGGATTTTCTTGTCCTAGGCTATTTGCTGCTTCCTAAGTTTCCAATAAGTTCCCCCAGCTACCCAGAGTGTAGGCAGCCTGGGTCTAGCCCATGGTATAAAGGTGGGACAGGATCAAAGCGTGCGTTGCTTTGAGAGTCATTGCCCACAGGACTGATGCAAGAAGCTAGGTGACGCTAAATGTTAAAGAAATTGAGCATAGTCCTAAACATTGCTAGGAAAGTTAAGGCAACCCGTGTTGCTCTCCCTTTTACAAAACAGTGCCCCAGCCTGCACCCTCCCTTGCAGCTAGCCTTCCTTTTGCACTTTCTGGACTTTGAACTTGATTGACTTGTCTCATATTGACAACTATTTGATTACTGACATTTTACATATCATTTTCTAACCTTGGTATAAGAAATGGTTATTGGATATTATCTTGTACCAAGGATCATTTTGTGCTGAGGATTTGGACTGCTACCGGTCTGGGTAGGTGGCAAGAATTCTTTGCACCTTATTTTTGTGTTTCTTGATCTTTCCACTTCCATTCTCAGATCCCGATCCCAGGCAGCATTTCGAGTTTTCTCATAGAAATATCTAAAGAATAACAAAACTTTAGAACATTTTAATTGTCAATTAAATTGTTTTCCCAAGTTTAAATATGTTCATAATTAACAGTGCTTTCTTTTACTCTGTTGTATTCCCAGAAACTGGCATCCAAGCAATAACTGCTTAACAAATGCCATTTAGGCCACCAAGAGCACCGAAGAAACTTTTCAAAGATGGTAATTAAAGAGAACTATGCTACAATTCCAAGTTCTTACTCATTAGTAAGGAGGAGAGACAGGTATTTTAAAAATTATAACTAACTTAAAGGCCAGAATGTAACTTGTTCATTTTATTATATTGAAGATAAACAAGTTACAGTTACAAAATTTCAACAGTCAAACCCTTATGACAAAGCTGCATGTGACTGTAATGCCTGCACATGATCTATCTTGTTCATTAGGACAATCAAATGCTTTTCAGGTAGCAGCAGGGCAGTGGCAGCACATGCCTTTAATCCCAGCACTTGTTAGGCAGAGGCAAGCAGATCTCTGAGTTCAAGGCCAGCCTGGTCTACAGACTGAGTTCCAGGACAGCCAGAGAAACCCTGTCTCAAAAAAAAGAGCAAGAGCTTGGGAAAAGAGCAAGAAACAACAGTGGCTAGCTGCCCACCCAGAAGATAGACAAGTTCATTCTACAAGGACATCATAGAAAGAATATTTGGACTTATGATGACCATAGCCTTTCTGATTGTTGCTTAGATTCAAAATCATCTCTGGTTTATTGATGAATAAACAGACACCCATGAGCTGTTTCTCCTCCCTAAGATTTTGATTTTGTGTTTTGGGGCCTTGTTTGTCACCGGGTTTCATTGTGGTACTGAGAATTGAGTCCAGGGGCTTTGTGCATGCTAGGGCAGTAACTTACACTTGCAAACTCTCAGCTCCAGAACATTTGAAATTTGAGATATAATTAGAGTTTTAAACACCTTATGGATAATTGATTGTATGGTTCTAGAAATATTGCTATAATAAGGGAAGCTTTACAGAGAACAGTTATTTTTGAGAGGGTGTTTATAACAAAGGAAACAAACAGCAGAAACCAGAGTCCCATTCTGTAGTTCTGACTTGTATTTACCCCTCAGTAACCTCCTGCCTTGACCTTTTTTTATTTGTTGGTTTTTCAAGACAGAGTTTCTATGTAATAAGCCCTGGCTGTCCTGGACTCGCTTTGTAGATCAGGCTGGCCTCGAACTCACAGAGATCTGCCTGACTCTGCCTCCTGAGTGCTGGATTAAAGGTGTGCACCACCAAGCCTGACAATTGACTGCCTTGACCTTCTAAGTAATGGGATTACTGGCAGGTGCCATTATGCCTGGCTTTCAAGCTCTTCATTTTTAACAATAAAGCAAGTATTCAGCTACCAGCTGACTTTACAAATGTATTTGGATGAATAAAAACCACAAAAATAAAAATGCAAGAAACACACACACACCCCTTGTATTTAAAATTTGCATTGTGTACTTATTTTGCTCATCCCTCATGAGAGCTTGTGCTGAAAAGGGAAATGGGAAGAGGAGGATATCTATTTTGGGTGGGCTAATTTGGCCTTATCTAGACTTCCCTTTTGGGTGGATGCAGTCTACTCTGTGCACTACTGACCCATCTTTTCTACATGCTTTGCATTCACCTCTGCCCTCTGATAACTCTTCCCTTTGCTATGAGTTTATCCTTGCCTTTCTTTAAATTTCCTTTACTTCAACATCCATACTGCTACACTTATGGAGCAATTTTAGCAAGGCTAGTTTACATTTGGGGTTTGTGCTGCAAGAGTTGGTTTCTGATACAACAATGATGATAATAAAATCCATGGTTTAATCTTGTATGATGAATTCTATGCCAGCAAGTACAGGGATGTTCTTCACATGGGCATTTTCTGTCCATTAGGTTTCATATTTTCTTTGCATCTTCAGTGCACTATTTAAATATGTAAGCTTTCAAAACAATATGAGAAACCTATTTATATACATTAAATATTAAATGTATTGTGAGATTGACATAACTTTTGAGGCTCAGGAACAGTGGTTTACTTCAGATCTTAAATGTACTGATATGTGTCAGTATATATAAAATATATATTTTTTATAATATATATATATTAACTAAGAGTAACAATAATTAATTTTTGTATACTAAAGGAAGGAAGGAATGTCTTAGCCAGGTTTAGTCATTATGACAAAATACTTGAGGAAATCAACTAAAAGAAAAGGAAGGGTTTATTTTGAGGGTGCCATACTTGGGAGTCATGTGTTAAGGCAGAACAATGTAGCATCGAGAAAGTACAAAAAAAAAAAAAAAAAAAAGCTCATTTTTATGATGCAGACGCTCTCCCCACACCTAAGAAGTTGTGAATTCAAAGCATTGGGCAAACGTTTTCTTGGCCTAATGACTTCCCAAAAACCCACTTCACATAACTTCTTCCTTAGAGCCTAAGTGCTCAATGTACAAGCTTTTGTTTGCCATTTAACCTCTGAAATATAACTTTGTCCACGGATCTCAAAGACCCATGGACATGTCACAGTGCAGAATGCATCAGGATGCACTAACCTAACTTTAGGAGTCTTCATGTAATTCCATCAGTTCTCAAAAGCCAAAGTCCCAAAGCTTTTCCAGAGGACCAAAGCAAATCCTTAGATATGAACTTTAAAATCCAAGAACAAGTTGAAGACATCCATATGCCAGTGTACATGGGAAACAAATGAGAAAAATTGTAAAATAGTGAGACCGAATCCTGTACATTTAGCTTTTACTCATCTGAAGAAATTGTCATCTTGGAGGCTTGCCACCTCTATCTGCTAACCTAAGCCTAGTTCTCTAATCTAGGTCTAGAATGTTTTCAACCTCTGGGATTTACTGCTGAATAAGCTCACCTTTCTTGTTCTTTCTGAACTCTGGATGACTGGTTTAACTCAGCTCTTCTGACTCAAACTCCTCTCCAAACTGATTCAATCTGACTTCTCTCGGCCTTTGACTGAATTGCTCTTCTTGCCCTCAAAGTAACTCTAGCAATTTGCTTTAATCTTCTGGCTCCTTCTCATTTTCTGACTCTCTATCTGTCGTCCCTGTGTCTAGCTTGTTTTCTCTTCAACCTGTCTCTGTAAAACTCTCCCGGTAAAATCGCGTCTGGATTCCATGAACTGAACTGCCATGAATGCACCT
The DNA here is from genome assembly GCA_907164525.1 of Lophiomys imhausi. Classification (NCBI taxonomy): domain Eukaryota; kingdom Metazoa; phylum Chordata; class Mammalia; order Rodentia; family Muridae; genus Lophiomys; species Lophiomys imhausi. Next base: position 377,050 of record CAJQZJ010034004.1, read on the forward strand.
CCACTGCACTGCCTCTCACCAAACTAACTGAACAGCATCCAGAGATCTTCATGTCTGTCTCCTAAGGGCTAGGATAAAAGTGTGTCCCATCATGCCTGGACTTAAGCTTTGCTTTACCTGAAACTTGCTCTATGCCAGGCTGGCCTTGAACCCAGAGCTCTGCTTGCCTCTGTCTGCTGGGATTAAAGGCGTGTCTGTATTCGCACCAGAGTAGTCATGTTGCTGAATTAGAAATTCCTCTACAAAATCCATCTGAAACATTACTGAAAATTTGAAGGGCAAACATTGGATTTGATAGTCCCATATCTGCCATCAAAGGTACATGATGTTATGCTATGAGGTCTAAAGGCCACTTCCATGGCTATACTGACTTCACACCTTATAGTCATTCTCTTGGGTAGGCAGTGCTTGTTATCTGCAACTCTCTTTGGTGGGTGGCATGTGCCACTGGCATCTTTGATGTCCTGATGTCATCCATGTTCCTTGGTATTTCACAGCTTCAGGACCTTTGGGGTCTGCTTACAAAAACATCAACCACGCCACAAAGTGTCTAGACTCTTAGATTTTCCTTTGAAATCTAAATTGGGACTCTTGCATTCCATACCTATACACACAGTACCACATGGATATCATCAAATCCTGCTAATAGCAAGATCAATAGCCACCTCCCTACCCTGCACCACGGCTACAGTGGATTTTTCAGTGATTTCATGAATAAACAGGTGAAATGCAGAGGAAATAATTTCTTATCTGTGAGACCAGAACATCTGGAAACTCACTTCTCAAATGAAAGGTTTGTATTTGCCCACCTTTGAGCCCATGAAGGATGGGTCTTCCTGATTCATCAGATGACCTCAAGGCATTATCTTTCTAACTATCCGGGTAGAAAGTGCCTGGATTATTTTTAATAATGCTAATCTCTTTTATGTGCACGTGGGCATCAGCCTAACTTTACAGGGCTTTCTTTGTTCGTCAACAGCAAATTTCTCAAGTCTTTCTGCTCTGATTTTTTTCTTCTTGAGTCTTATTGTAAATCAAGCTAAGATCAAACAGCAATACTGAACCCACATCTGGATACCAAGATGTTTTGGAATTTCTTTAAAAGACCTAACAACACTTAGGTCTTTGAGAGACCTAAGTGTTGTTAGGTCTTTGTTGTGTCATTTTTTTCCATATATGACATAATATTTATTGATTTTAGATCTGTGCTTATTCTATGTTCTTAAATAGACATTTTAAAAATATTCTCTAAACTTTCCCCTTTGTTTTTTTTAATATATATATATTTATTTATTACTTCAGGTTACATCTTCACCACAGTGATCTCTTTCCACCCCTCCCAGTCCCACCCTTCTACCCTCTACCTCCTATCCCTTCCATTCCACTCCTCTGGAGTGAAGTGTCCCTACATAACAGTCCCCCGACCCAGTTCAGCAGTCATATGAGGGCCAAGAGCCTCCTCATACACTGGGGGCCTACAAGGCAGCACCACTAGGGCAAAGTGTCTCACCAACAAAAAACAAAGTCTATGTTCCTGTTCCCTTTGGTACATTCGTTGTAGTCTAATTATCCTGTACTATATGGCTAAAACCCAACTATAAGTGAATAGATGCCATGGGCATGCTTCTGAGTCTGGGTTAGCTCACTCAGAATAAGCTTCTCTAGTTCCATCCATTTGGCTGCAAATTGCATGAGTTCGTTGTTTCTGATGACTGAGTAGTATTCCACTGTGTGCATGTACCACAGTTTTGTTGTGTCATTTTAAGCCCCCCTTCATACACAGTTATAAAATATGGGGGGGATGTAGAAAAGTTCTTTTCCAAAATGTAGTATAAATGACCTTTAGTTTGTTTCCAAAGTAGTCTTTTACTTTCGTTTTGAATCTCTCCAGCATGGTCATTACATTAGATAACATTTTGATCTTCTGAGGTTCTTCCAGAATTACCCATTAAACCCCACTTACAATGTACACCTTTTCTGCCTTGCTTTCTCAAACTATTTCAAGCTGCTCTAAACTGCATCATTTATAATCATAGCAATAGCCCCAATCCCAGTATTGAGCTTCTTGTTATCTTGCTATTACTGTGGAAAAAGTGTGCAATAAATTCAACCAGGACAAGGAAAGATTTACTTGGGTTCACGGTTTCAGGCTTTTTAGTCCATGGTCATTTGGCCTTGTTTCTGTGCCTGCAGTCATGGAAGGATACTATAGTACAGAAGCACTGTTCACCTCACTTCGTTGAAGTTAGAAAGCAAAAGGATGAGCTTTTTTCAAACCCTGCCCCCCAGTCTATCTGTCGGTTAATCCATTGATGAAACCAGAACACTCTCACCAATCACATACCAAAGACTCCACCCTGAACATTGCTGCTTTGGGGACCAAACGTTTAACACCTGAGTTTTTCTGGTATAGTTAAGGGCTAAACCATAACAAGGAAGAAATCAGAGAAGGTTGAGAAAGTTACATTGATTGATCAGAAGGCTACAGAATGGTGCGTGGTCAGCCATGCATAGGGAAAGCAAAGATATGAGCATTTTACATGATCTATAAGGTGGAACTCACGTCATATTACTTTAGGGACTGCCTTAAAATGACTAATTTGATCTGCCTTCTAGTCCTATGTGAAGACTAGAAGTCTCATGACTTACAGTCATATCAAGTTATAACTTGAGGCACTTTTCTTATGACAATCCTGGGAAGCTCACATAGGGATTTGTTCTTACATTTTTGCTTTGTTTTCCTACAACTAGGTTTTTCACTCATATAGAAATTTGGAGACGTAGAAGGAATTTATTTATAAGAGAACATACTATTTTTCTACCTTATTAAAAGCTAGGACTAATGTATAATCATTTGATGTTCATATGATGATGATTTGATCATCTGCTAGAATCCTATTTCAAAATCAGTAAATATACTTGGGAGCTGAGAGCTAGGTCTTCAATCGTCATTAAACATCAACACGCCACAGTTGCTTTTCTTTCTCCTTAATTCTTGACCTGAATCTTTTATCTGTAGCTAAGCAGCAATATTTACTAATGATTGTTGATGCAAAGAGTATATTACCTTCTTTTTTGTCACTGAATTGCAATTTTATTGAAAGTCAATTACAATGAGAGGTTGACTTTAATTTTGTGATGTTACAGAGTTGAGCAAATATGACATTTCATGAACAAAAAGACTGGCAATAAAATAGCCAGGAGACATTTTAGAGTCATCTAATAATTACATCAGAATCTGTTTCAATAAAAATGAGAAAGAAAAGCAGCAGGTTAGAGGCTGAATAAGACCTGTCTGAACACGCTCTTTAAACATTCCCCAGGATGTTTCCTGTACTTTCTGTACATGTAAATCACATTATCTGTTCACAAGGAGTGTCTGGAATGCTCCTATTTGTTAGGGAGATCTCCAGGGCACAGTCTTTGTCATAGAATATGCATCTTTGTTGTTGTTTTTCTTTTTTCTCTTTTTAAATTGAAAATTGATTCTTCTCTCATTGAATACACCCACATCACAGACCCCCAGTTTCCCTCCCTTCACTCCTCCTAGCTCTCCTACTTTCCTTGTCCCCCAGATCAACTCCCCTTAAGTTTCCTTTCAGAAAGGGCAGGCTTCCAAGAGACAACAACCAAACATGACAAGGCAGGATACAACAAGGCAAGGCAAAAGCTCTCATAAGGAGGCTGACAAAGCAACCAACAGGAAGGAAAGAGTTCCAAGAACAGACAAAAGAGTCAGAGACCCAGCACCTCCTACTTTTAGGAGTCCAGTGAAAACATGAAGCTAACAACCAACCATAGCATATACACAGAGGCGCTGGGGAAGACCCATGAGGCCTGTGCTTGCATCTTCAGGCTCTGTGAGCTGATGTGAGCACTGCTTAGTTGATTTGGTGGGCCCTGTTCCCCTGGTGTCCTCCATACCCTCTGACTCCTACAATTTTTCCTTCCCTGAGCTCTGGGGGGAGGGGTGTGGGACCCAATAGAAACCTCCAACTTAGATGAAAAAAATAAACAAACAATAAATAATTTTATTAGTTCTTTGAGGATTTCATATAATGTATTTTGATCATATTTACAGTCCTCTTCGAACTCCTCCAAGATCCACCCCACCTCCCTACCCACCTAACTTTGTGTTTCTTAAAAAAAAAAATAAAACCAAAAACAAAAACATGAAATCAAGTTTGTGAAATACACACTCTTGTGTGTGTGGTCATCCATTGGAGAATGGTCAACCCACCAGAAGCCACACCCTTAAAGAGAACTGACTCTCCCTTTCCCAGCAACATGAGTTGATGATAAGATCCCATCCTTAGCTGGTAACTATGCAGACAGTAAATGGGAATATTGAAAAATATTTGATCAATCACTCTGTATAACTAACTCCTAAATATTTGATTATACAATAAGACCAGTGAAAACTGAAAAATTTCCAAGTCACATTACTGTTATTCTTTAGTTAGAGGTAATGTTGTATGGGTATCAGATACTGATTAAGTATATTAATACTGGTGATGGCAGATAAACTAAGCCCAAATGCAGAATAAATGTCTGTGGTATAAGTCATTTATCCTCCACAATAGAAGAGCCTTAGTTCATCCACTTCTCAACCCTTTTGATTTCAATATATCCAATTTCCTAAAGCTTAAAGAATACGAGTTGTAGCCGGGCGGTGGTGGCGCACGCCTTTAATCCCAGCACTTGGGAGGCAGAGGCAGGCGGATCTTTGTGAGTTCGAGGCCAGCCTGGTCTACAAAGTGAGTCCAGGACAGCCAAGGATACACAGAGAAACCCTGTCTCGAAAAACAAAAAAAAAAAAAAAAAAAAAAAAGAATACGAGTTGTGATGGTAATAAGGGTGTTTTTATTTCGGTGTGAACTTGGATGTGCAAAGCCTACATGGCCGAGCATCTATGTAACCATCTTTATATTTGGGATTGTCCGTTGTCTTCAATGTTATTTTTCATGTGTTATTATTGTGTGTGTGTGTGTGTGTGTGTGTGTGTGTGTGTGTGCTCTCGTGACAGAACAATCAGGAGGAATTGATTCTCTCCTCTTGTCCTTAATTGTGTCCTGGGGATCATACTCAGGCAAGTGTCTTTACCTTCTAAACCACGTCATTGGCCTTGGCAGCCTTTTCTTTTTTTTTTTAAATTTTTTTTATTTTTTTATTTTATATAAGTACTTTATTTTTTTTCTTCAAGTTACATCTCAGTCACAAACCCTTCCCTATTCCCCCTTCCTGTCCCACCCTTCCACCCTCTTCCCCCCCCCAACAGCTTCCCTTTTCAATCCAACAAATGGTTCTTTCTCTTATAACAGTAAATTCTATACAAAACAGCAGAATTAAATATTCCACATTTATGAGAGTTAAATGACCCAGTATACCTTCCCAATGTCTAGTTCATACATATTTGGCCCCTGACTTTAACCTTCTACCTTCTAACCATCTCCATGAGTTTAAAGTTCTATAACTGACTTAGCTTTCATACTAACTTGCATCACTATTATAACCATCTTCTTAGATCTAGAATGCCCTCTTGATTCCTAAACAACTCAAAATTTAGCTATGAGACTCAAGCTGTCTATTCTTCAACCACCTCAGAGAGCTGAGAAGGATAAATATATCTGATTATATAGGAAGTGCAGGGCCTGCAGCTTCCAATACTAAGAAATGACAAACCAGTGACTACCTGGACAGTTCCCATTTTCTTTCCATACATTCCAGCATCAGTCTTCAGCCTTTTGGTCCTGTTTCTCTGACAGACATTTATTGTAGAGCAGGGATTATGAGGGACTAACCTACCCTGTCTTGGCAGAGCTAGGCTGTCAACTTCCCTGCTACCAAGTTTTGTCCTTTTTGGACAGCAGTCTGTCTGCAGTTGAATTGGCAGCCTTTTCTAATGGACTTTGCCAGAGTCTGTGTTGATGTCCGTAAGCCTTGCTGAGGCCAGGGGCCTTGTCTGGGTTTGCTGTGTTACTGCAGCCAGGGGTGATGTTTCTGGTCTGGGCTGTTTTTT
>CAJQZJ010034004.1:383099-397936 GCA_907164525.1 Lophiomys imhausi
ATGATGACTGTAAAGGGCAACAAAGCTACTTCTGCAGTGATAACAATGGTTGTAGAGAAATAGTTGAGAAAGAGGGACATGGAAGACTTATGAGACACCACCTACACCCCAACCCCCCTCCCCATGCAAACAAGTAGCAGGCTAAACAGGAAGACATCAAAGAGAACTCTTAAAAGTGTGCTAAGGGGGCTGGAGAGATGGTTCAGCAGTTAAGAGCACTGATTGCTCTTCCAAAGGACCTGTGTTCAAATCCCAGCACCCACATGGCAGTTTACAGCTGTCTAATTGCCAGGTGTGGTAGGTGCCCACCTTTAATCCTACACTTGGGAGGCAGAGGCAGGCAGATCTCTGTGAGTTCAAGGCTAGCCTAGTCTACCAAGTGAGTCCAAGACAGCCAAGGATTCACAGAGAAACTCTGTTTTAAAAACAACTCCCCCCCCCAAAAAAAAAAGTGTGCTAAGGCTGCTGAAATAAGCTCTGTATAATTGATGGCCTCTGACTGGGGTGTGGAAGGGGGAGGAGTAAGTTCTACTTAAGGGGCAGGCCATTGAGAGTTTGAGCACGCTCCACTGAGTATATATATATATATGACAAAAACTGGAGTTGGTTTTTTCTTTTCCTTTTTTTTAAATTTTAATTTTTTGTGGAGAGGGCAAGGGGAGGTCACAAGAGTAGGGGACTGGACAAGGACGGGCTGGGAAATAAGTGTGAAGGTGGTGCATGATGTGGAATTCCCAAAGAATCAATAAAAATATTATGTAGAAAGGAAAGAAAGAAACCCTAAAACCTAGAATTGGAAATTTGAAGATCATCTGAAGATTTTGGAATTAATGTGTTATTATTCCACAACCAATCTTATCCTAAGGGAAGTTTGTAAAACTTTAAGATAATGCCTGTAACAGATACCAGCAATATGCACCTGTGTTCTTTGGTTAATCCTAAGAATTCAGGAGTTCCTATTAAAGAAAAAAGTACATAAATAATCATGCAAAGTCTGGTGTGTCTCATATAACTCTCTCCCATCTTACATCATCTTGTACATATGACCCCAACATATTTTCAATAGGGAGAGCAACCGAGGAAGGAGCTACCTTAGTGAGGAAGGAACAAGTCTCACTTTTACTTACTGTCCAAAGAGTTTCACTCCAAGGAAGGTCAGGGCCCATTCCATGAATTTTGTCAGCTGTCTCTGTCAGATCCATTTTTCCATTGAGCTTAAAATTAATTTTTCTTCACCTAAGGGAAATATGAACACCCAATACCTACTTAACCTTTGTCACCTTTTCATACAAAGTGAGAAGCTATTTAACTATCTGTATAAAATTTGTGGTAGACAGAATAATTAACTGTGTCTAGAATATACATGCCAGATAGAGACTTAGAATTGTTACACCTAGTAGGTGTTAATATAGGAGAATAAACAAAAAAATAGCTGATTTTGAAGCCATTCTTGTAATGAGGACTCTGTCCTCTCTTCTAGATCCCCCCATTGATAATAGTAATGAGTGTGGTTTATGATATCATATCCTGTTTGTTAATCATAATTACTAGTCATACTTTAAAAATAACTTTTGGTGCACTTTCTAGACTATTATCTTTTTAAAATGATTTCTTCAGTTAAATATTATGGTTCATAGCTGTCATTTCCAGCACTCTGTGAGCACTAGACAGGAAGATTGTTGAGATTTCCAGAGTAACTTGCGCTGTTGTGAGGCTTTGTAATGATAAAAGGATATGATAAAACAAGATAAAATAAAATTTCCCCTCAGCCAAAAATTTATTCCCCTTGTGTCTGTAAGTACTCTCATGGTCCTTTTTTTGTTGCTCTCAAATACATTGGGCTTCTGTGTTTGAAGATCTTTTCCTTGGATGGTAGAGTTCGCCAAAGTGCTGCTTTTCATTGGCAATCATATTTATTTAGGGAATACAGTGTGTTATTTCTGTGCATGTATACTCATGAAATGACTAAATCATGGGGGTTAGCACGAGTTGCTTTTAGTGCTTATCATTTCTTTGTGGTGAAAACATTTAAAATTCTCATTTAACTGTTTTGAAAAACCTCACTATCCCATTAATAACATGGGGTTTCCTTTAGACCTGTTCAATTTACTTGCTTAAACTTCTTTTTAGAAAATCTGAAGTTTATTATTATTACTATCATTATTATTACATTTTACTTATTTTGTGGATACACATGTACTGGTGTGTGAATGTTTGTCCTATGGTTCACATGTGAAGGTTAGTGGACAACTTTGTGGAGTTGGTTCTCTCTATTTACCATGTGGGTCCTAGAGAAAGAACTCAGGTCCTCAGGCTTGGCAGCCAGCAACTTTATAGACTGAGCCTTCTCGCTACTCCTAAGTAATTCAAGTGCTAATTGAGAAAGTATCAAGCCATGAAACAATGGGACTTTATAAGTTTCTCAATGTGCATTCATACATTTTTAGATAGAAATATATGTGAGTTGATATTCATCATAAAAATGATACTTATTTTATGGGGTTGGAGAGATGCTCAGGAGTTAGAAGCAGGTACTGGCCACGCAGAGAACGAGAATTTGGTTCCCAGCATGCACGTCAAAAGGCTAATGTAATGTAATGCTTGTAACTCCAGCTCCAAAGTGTCTGATATCTCTGGTTTTTCGCAAACTCACACACAGACACACATGCCTACAAATAACTAAAAATAAAAACCAAAATTTTTAAATATTATTTGTTTTAGATACAATGAGTCATTCCCATACCATCATTTAGAAGACACATTTTTTCTTAGCTTGTGTTTGTTGTAATTTTCTAGCCAGAGCAGTATTTGAAAATACTCAGTATGCTTCCAAACACTTGCCTCTCTCAGTCATGTTGAGAGCCATAGATTCATAATACTTCTTTGGATATGGCCATGTTCTTTTTTTTTTTTTTTGGTTTTTCGAGACAGGGTTTCTCTGTTTAACAGCTCTGGCTGTCCTGGACTCGCTTTGTAGACCAGGCTGGCCTCGAACTCGCAAAGATCCGCCTGCCTCTGCCTCCCAAGTGCTGGGATTAAAGGCGTGCGCCACCACCGCCCGGCTGGCCATGTTTCATTTTGTTGGTGTGATTTCCTAGAAATAGAATTGAAATCTGAATGTCTAAATAGTATGTCTGTTTGGAAGGTTTCAGATACATATTGTGAAATATTTCCTTGGAAATCTGCTCTGAATAGTTGATATTGCTTTCACCTTTGCCAACATTGAACATTAACTGAAAAAAAAATCTTTGTAAATGCAGTAATTGACAAATAGAAGGGGATGACTTTTGTGGGAAGTGAAGGAGTAAACTGTGAGCTTGACTTTAGACTTATCCAAAATTCTTAAGAAATACTTGAAAATATTAGAATTTTTGGGTCACACATTCAGCTATGCTTGTTATTGTAGACTTTCTGTTTATCTACTTCCTGGGGAGGCTTCAGGAATTCTAATAACATTTGTATTCAACTTCTTTTAAAATTTGTATTGGACCTGTGTTTTCTATTTTGAAATGTCTATTGATGTTTCAGTTTTGTCTATTTTTAATGGGTTCTTTTTCTTATGAATTTATGAGTTCTATGTATATGTCAAAACTTTTAAGCCCTTTTTATTGCATTCTCTAGTTTTCATCTTGGCTTTCTTTTAACTTTTATTAAATTTATTCTTTGACGATTTCATACATGTATATAAAGCATTCTGATTACTTCTGCCTCTATCCCAGGATAACCCTGTTTTATCATTCCTTTTTGTCAACCTCCCCCTCCTCCCTGCAAGACCTTTTCCCACATCCCTGGGGGTTTGTTTAGCTTTGTCTTACTGAGACAGATTATGTGTTTTGGTGAACAAACATTTTAGTACTTATAAGTCAAATTTATGTTTATATGGTTTCCTTTTTTGATTTGGATTTGAGTTATCACGGACGCTCTCACTTCAGTAAAATATAAACAAGGGAAAATCTTTCCAAATCCTGTGGTAAAACAGTAGAAAACCCACGATTTTATAAAAATAAGTTGCATCAATTGGCAGATGACTGAATGAGGCCAGTGAACTTGTGTGACTAGCTGACGGGTTTGAAAGCTGGCTGCAAGAACTTAACTGCTACAGTGTGGGACCACTTGGTATACATGTCTGCCCAGCTTAGATATTGGTAAAAATAACTTTTTAGCCCTGGTACCTACTAGGTATTTAACGACAATGGCCAGCAATTCTGGAAGCCCTGCTTAGTGCAATTTAAAGACACTGCTCCATAAATCATGGGTGGTGGTACATACCTCTAATTTCTGATCCCAGGACTTGAGGTGGTGGTGGTGGTCGGTATCAGGTCCTTAAGACCTTCTGTTTTGTTTGTTTGTTTGTTTGTTGAGACAGGATCTCACTATGTAGCTTTGGCTGTCCTGGAACTCACCATGTAGACAAGACTGGCCTCAAACTCACAGAGATATTCCTACTTCTGCCTCCTGATTGCTGGGATTAAAGACATGTGCCACTAGTGGCCCAAATACCTTAAGACCATCTTTTAACTACATAATGAGTCTGGGGTTGGCCAGCATGGGTTGGCCATCATGGGTTGGCCAGCATGAGGCTCTGTAAAGTGAACTTTATGAACAATTTATAAAGTCAACAACAGTTAGGATTTTAAGTGAAATTACATCAAGATTACAGAATAATTTGGGGATATATCTTTTAAAATACTTGGCTTTCCTATTAAGAATTATTACATGACATATTACTAAAACTTTATTATTATCTCCTAAGAATATTTTATGGTGGTATGTGTGTGGCATGTGTATTATGTATGTTCTGTGTATGTGTATTGCTCTGCACCAAATTAATCTTCAGACTACCATGTTTTTGTCATAATGACCTCCAATGTGCCTTACTAATTTATTATTTAATAGTAATATTACTGCTGATATTATGTTTCAACTCTCTCCATATTTTGTGTCTGATTTTTATTTGTGGTAGTAAGTCTATTTTTTCTATTTTTATTTGAAAAAAAATTATAAAGTTTGATTATATTTTCTCTTCCACCAACTCCTCCAAGAACCACCACAGCCCTACCCACCCAAGTTTATGTTCTCTCTTTCTCAAATAAATAACCCACAAAAATGAAAATCAGAATAAGCAAAAGACCAATAAAGTAAAAAAATCTCCAAACAAAACAAAAAGTACACACACATACACCAAACAAAGAAACGAACAAAAATAATCATGAAATTTGTTTTGTGTTGACCTTCTACTCCTGTGCACATGGCCTGCCCTGGAGTGTGTTTGATATATCCAGTGGCACTCAGTGGAAAAACATGATTTTCCCTTTTCCAGTTGGCATCAATTGCAGATAGCTTCTTAGGGATGGGACTCCACGCCTACTTCCCTCTCTCTCAGCTTGACCCAATGCAAGCCTTGTGCTTGCTGCCATAGCATCCTTGAGTTCATGTGTACCACAGCCAGCTGTGTCTGGAAGACACTTTCTTTGGAGTTATCCATTACATCTGGCTCTAACCAATTTTTTACCTCTTCTTTTTCATAGATCCCTGACCCTTGATAGATTTAATGAAGACATCTTATCTAGGATTTTTTTTTTTTTTAGAATTAATTTCTTTCTAGAATTGTTAGAATATTGTCATTAACACTAATTGATTTTCAGTCTTCTTTGGATATCCCTGATAACCATCCATGTTATTGCCAGGACAGTTTGGTTTTGCTCATACAATACTTCCTTCATTGTGTTAAAATACACAGACATAGAACTTGAGTTAGGCTCATCTGGAGGGCACTTGCCTGGAAGAGGAAAGACAGACCCCAACCGATTTGTTATTCTGCATAGAGTAATCTAAGCAACTTGATGGATATTGTTTCTTTTCTGAGGATAGGAGAGATTTTATTGTGCTGCCTGGGCTGTCCTCAGATTCCTCGACCCTCTGCCTCAGCCTCTGCAGTGGCTGGATGCTTATTCTTATTTTCTCTTTACTAGACTGTCATATGATGTCTCTAGCTTGCTTTCTTCAATTCAGTTGCTGTCTTTATATGAATCATAGTGTTTCTCCTCAGTTCTAGAAATGTCTCTACTTTCACATCTTATTAGTTTGCACCTCAGCTATCACCCAGTGCCCCTGTGTGTGCTTATACAATGTCTTCCATTCTTCCATCCTCTGTCCTGTCTTCTTGGAAGTCTACAGAATGAGTCTCTTATGATTTTGATCTCTGAATGGTCTGTCTTTGACATTTTAGTTTAGGTTCCAGAAAATGTTTAATTTTCAGTGCTTTTCTGTTTTGGTACATTCATTGTTTTTTGAGATTGAGTTAGTTGTTGGTTTGATTTTTTACCTCTCTCATGAATGTATTATCTTAAGCCATTTTGATGATGTTCATTACTTTTTAGAGTTTTTTTTTTTTAATTCTTTGAGTTCCCTAGTTTTCCTAATCAAGTCCATTTTTTTGGTATTTCTTTTTTTTTCATTTTATTTTATTTGACATTGGATGTCACTATGTACTTTAGTCTGGCCCAAATTTATTACCCTCCCTCCATTTTCATGTGTTGGAATGGTAGGACTGCACTGGATCTTTTCTCTAAATATTTATCCCAATCTTTTTCTCCTACTTCTCTAATAAGTTGTTATTTGATTCTATTGTTACTTAACTTACATTAGACTTTGACCACCCCACAGGGAGTTCTAAGAAGCTGATACAAAGTATACTGAGTTGCAAACATCTAGCAGATGATCAATCAGTATTCCAAAAACTTTACTTCCATGTGCATACTTTAAAAGGCCAACAATATGTTGGGTCAAAGGGGAACCCACTGAGCACTGTAGTTCTGTTTTTGTAATCTCCTTTTGTATATGTATTTTGATCAAGTTCAAAGCTCATAAATTGCACATTAAGTTGGAATTCTTTTTAGCTGATCTGGGGGGGAAAACCCAGTGGACTTGTCACTGCTAAATGCATGTTCCTCTCCTAGCAGTACCCTAGAAGCCTGAAAGCCTCTAAGCACACTTCATACTTGTTGACTTCAGAGGTCTGGGGGAGACTGCAAGGAGAGGAACATTACAGAAGGAGGCCAGTCTTCAGTGTTGACTTTGATGTCCCCAAACAGTCAGCCAGTTATTTTCCCAGACATAAGCACAGACACAGGCCAGTGAACTAATAGTACTGATGTCATCTTAACAAAATAGGTCAAAGTGAACAAAGACAAATTTTTTTTTTTCATTCATTCCTTGGAACATGACGTCAAAATCAGGTCGTGGTTTGGTGTTCCTAACAGGCCCATTAGAGTGACTGGGGAGCTGACTGTGTAAATATCTTACTCTAGCCATGAAAGGGCGCCTGTTCTAACTTCATGAGTTACAGCATAGCAGTTGGTAGAACAGCAAGACCTAGAGAAACTTTCTGTCATACCTTGCCAAATTCTGAACTTCAAGTCTCTTCAAATAAAGCATCTTCATCTGTCTCTCAACTAAAGCAAACAAATTAAAGAAATGGACAACACAAATTTGTTGGTTTTTTAAATGGGTGACAAGTTTGTCACTTTAGAGTGAATAACTAACCCTTACTGCTTCTTCTCTCCTGGATTAAATAGAAGGATCCAACTTTGTGTATACAACAGCAGTGATTTATTCTGTTACCCTCTAGAATAGGGGCTGTAAATTAAAATTAAAATTACATCCTGGAGTCACGAGGTGCCCATTTCACTTCTGTTGTAGATAGACAGTCCAGACATTGTTTTCTGCTCAGTCACTGAATTGTTCTGGAGTGAAGGTCAGTAGTGGGAACATTTTTAAATGATACCAGTGGCTCCTCTACTTCTAAATAAATGCCAGCTTTACTCTGCTATTCAAATGTTTTGGTGTCACCTTTGCATATATCACATACAATTATTTTCTCTTTGCATTCCTCCTTCACGTCCCATATTCAAACCCTAAACTAAACCTATCTTATAATCTCTAATCCTTTAAAAATATTTCCCATCATCTTATTTATGGTTCAGCCCTTTGGAAGTCTTTATGTATAGTTTACATTTCCAAGATATTCTTTAGCCATTGTTTAAACTTTAGCATAGGGGTATGAGAAGAAATGTTTTGTCAGCAGCACAATACAAAATACTAAACAAAATGTAACATTTAGAGGAAAGCAGCTACAATGCCTCTCATTTAAAGAAAATACTGTTTTTGACAAGATCAAAGCATAAGACACACGAAACCTAGCATTGCATGTGAAAGCTGCACAAGCCTTCCTGAAATATGTGAATGATTTAAAGGATTAAAAGCCTACTTCAGAATGCCTGCTTTAGCCAGGCATGGTGGTTTATGCCTTTAATCCCAGCACTCAGGAGGCAGAGGCAGGCGAATCTCTGTGAGTTTGAGGCCAGCCTGGTCTACAAAGCGAGTCCAGGAAAGCCAGGGATACACAGAGAAGTCCTGTCTCAAAAAACCAAAAAAAAAAAAAAAAAAAAGAATGCCTGTCTTTAGATTTTTAGATTTTTTTTTTATTCTTGCAAAAACTACTTTTTTCAAAATATTCTCCACATTACCAAATAGGGCTCTCTTGAAATATTCATGAAAAAATTCAAAATATTTATACTTTAAATCTAATAATTTTGAGTGAAAAATTTAATATCTAGTCATCATTATTAACTCAAGATTGTTGTGTGCTAATGAGGTTTTGCTTTTCATAAGCTTTGAGGGAAATGCCTTTCGCTGTGAAAGCTCTGCACTTTGACGTTGTTCTTCGCAGGGCTCGATGGTTGAAGTAGAGCATTTCCCTCTTGCATGAGACACTGAATCACAAACACAGATATGAACACTGCCAAGATTCTCCCCTCCTACACATTTTTTCATGAACAGTTTTTCATTTCTAGGATGCTCAGTAAAAAGGACCCAGGGAGAGGGAAAGAGGGCAAACTTAAAACAGGGGCAAGCTTGGAAAAAGGAGTAGAGAGCCATCTTTGACAAAGTCAAGGCATCAAGTTGGAACGGTTGTAGAAGAGTAAATGGGTCATTCTAGAAGCTGAAGGCTATCCACCTGTACCCTATCTCCTGACTGTTTAGTAGGTTTTGTGTGGAAAGTCTTTGAGAATGCTGGCAAAACAATTCAAACATGTACTTCTTCAAATAATAATACCAAAGTCTTTACTACTGAACTTAATAATTTTAAATTTTTTTCACAGTTTCATACATTTATACAATGCATTTGGTTACACTCATCCCCCACCCTTTCTTTCGTTTTTTAATTAATTTATTTGTTAAAGTTACATCTGGATTTCAGCTCCCTTCCCACCCTTTCTTAACCCACTCCCACTTCCACAACCCCCTCTTGCCTTTCTCCCTGCAAGTCTCCATTCCTGCTTCCTCACTGCTGGGTTTAACTAGGGCTGCCCCTATGAATATGGGTCAGGAGCTGAGCACTGATTCATCACCAGTGGCTCAGCATTGAAAATAATGACTTCCTCTCCCTAGCGACTGACAAAAGCTCCGTATTCACAATGGTTCAATGACCCCCTCCGGCATCTAGCACTGAGTATAGTAATAGGAGTTTAGTCTTATGCAGATCTGTTGCAAAAATTCCTTATTCTTGGCAGACATGAACAGTGTCTATCCCTCCTCTTTCAAATGTCCTGAGGACAATGAGGCATGATCCCACTAAAGATAACTGGAGGAACCAATGAGTTTATCAGCCTCACTGATAGAGCACAGTGAGTACCTCCAGTACCCAAAAAAGGTTTTTACCCAGATGAGATAATGGTTTTCCTATGGCCTCCTAGGTGGAGTCTCATCCTCTCCCGGTTTTTGTGTTCTATATACTTTAGTCCTTCCCCGAGACCAAGTGCGATTTGGACAAAATTACATATAACAGGTGGTATGGAAAATCCTCAAGCCCCTCTACAGTCAGCAAGCCCAGCTGTGATAATTTTTTGCAAGAAGGCACAGCTGAAGTTGACAGTTGTTCATCTTGGATTGTCTCATAGAACATTATCCTACATAGGGTACTCCCTCTACTGTAAATTCATGAGTGCCTTGGCCATGTGATGCTCCTAAGGCAGCATTTTACTTCTTCCCAAGGTTATGCTCTTTCATTCTTTCTGTAGCTACCTTCTGTGAGATTCCTTGAGCCCAAGATTAGTATTCTTTTTAAAACATTATTATGATTGTGTGTATATGTGAGTTTTTATGATGTGTGTGTGTGAGCACGCCTCAGCACACATGTGTGGAGGCCAAAGTACAGCTTTGTGGAGTTTTTCTCTCTTACTACATTTATGTGGATTCTTGGGGTCAAAGTCAGATCAAATCATATAATCAGACGTACAAATAAATTGTTTTTACCCACTGAGACATCTTACTGGACAGCCCACATGGATAGTGTTCTTAATGGAAGAATTGCTGGAAAGTAAGTATTTATGACTTTTAAAAATGTGTTTCACTTTGGTTTTGTTGCTCTCGTTGCTATTGAGCCAAGGTTTTCATTGCTGTATGAAAACTTTCCTCAGGCAGAATTACACATTTGCTTTGAAGTTCAGAAAGTCAATAAGTTTTGCTCTATTTATTACAAAATAGCATGGTTTAGCACTTCGAATTAGTGAAGTAGCTGCTCATGTGTTATTGACAGTGTGGCAATTTATCAGTCAGTTATCCACTTGGCAGGTAGCATGTTCATCGTTATCCTTTGTGCACACAAAGTCTTGTTTGAGTCTTTATCTTCTAATGAGTGGTGATGAAATGGCAAGAGATAAGAGTTATAAATACAACCCAAACTGTTTACTTAGCCATCACATTTATATTCTCTTTTGGAGAGTAAGAGACCTGAAGCAGAATTATATAAGTTACTTTTATTACTTCTTTTTTTTGTGAGATAGTAATATAATAATATAATATAATAAAATCATTTCTCTTTGTTTCCTTTCTTCAAACCCTCCCACATACTCTTCTCTTTCAAATTCATGGCCTCCCTTTAAAAAAATTGACATACATACATATATATATACACATATATGTATTCCTGAATATAACCAGTTTGGTCTGTATATTGATACTTGTACGTATGCGTCTAGTGCTGACCATTTGGTATTGGTGTGCTCTTGAGGAGACAGAGTGTTTTTTATCATGAACCACATTCCTTAGTTGACTATAGTTCTTTATCTAGGGTTGAGGTCTCTTGGACCATATCCCCTGGCTGTTGACTATAGTTCTTTATCTAGGGTTGAGGTGTATTGGGCAATCCCCTGGCTGCTTTGACATATCAATTGTTGTCCTTCTTCAGCTCATGGTTAGACAGTCATCTTGATGAGACTTTATGGATGTACTTTCTGGCATTGTAGGAGACACAATCTCCCAGCAAACTCTCAGATCCTCTGACTCTTACAGTCTTTCCATGCCATCTTCCATAATGTTTCCTGAGCCTTACTTATATGCTGAAGGTGTTTGCTAGGTGTATCCATTGGGACTAGGTTCCACACATCTGCATTTTTGATTAGTTGTCATTTTCTGTAATAGTCTCTGTATGTTACAGGAGTTTCTTTGATGACTGGTAAAGACTATTTTGTGTGTATAAGGCAAATATTTAGAATGTAGTTATAGATTATGCCGGTTTAGTAAGGTGGTGCGGTGTCTGTGTGTATTCATTTATAATGGCAGGTTAAGGACTAATAGCCGCCGGCCAATTAAAGATAATATAAATCCTGGGTAAATAGTTTAATTAGTAATTTTTTTCTGCATATGGTGCCCAGCATATGTCAATTAGAATCCATGCTTACAACCTGAGAAGGCCCGGGTTAAAAGTAACTTCCTAGCCAAAGAGCGAGGGGAGGGGGGGAGAGCTGCTTTAATAAAAGCTACTGCCTTACAGCAAAGGTGGAAGCTTAGCTCTCTTTATATGCTAAATAACTGACAGCCTTCTAAACAGAGCTTGAGAATGGAATTAACTGCCTAAATTAAAAAATGAAAAAATTCATAATGTCTCAATATGTTTGGATTCTAATTGAGTCGTTTTTCTTAACATACAGATAATTTTTACAATGACAATTGTGGTTCTATGTATACTTTTTGAGAAAGATTTGACTAAGACAGGCTTAAGGATATCTGTAAGGGAGAGAGTTTACAGATGTAATGCTAAGCTGCTGACAATAACAATGGGGGAAAGATGGAGGCCTGACCTGATACAAAAGATGTCAGCAGGAATTCACAGGTGCCTGAGAACTAGGTACTTATCAAGAGTATCTGGGAAAGGCCCACCAAGAATATACAGACAAAGCTAGATTTCAGAAATAATAAACAAAACTGTAATTACAACATGGGATGACAATTAGACCAAGGCTTTCGGAATGTTCTTGTTTCTTTGCTTGATTTTTGTTTAGATGTCTTTGATTTTCCTATATCGAGAGGTAAAAAGGCTATTTTTGTCGTTTAGCAATGATAAAATATAAGAGATTTTTAAAGATATAAAGAGAAAGAGGTCACAAGTCAGTCTCCTTAGATGTGGGACATCCACTGGAAAACTGTTTTCAAGAGAGATATTAGACCCTAGGGGAGATATCTTAATCATTGAGTGGGATGGTACATGCCTTTCATCCCACCATTTGAAAGACAAAGACAGGTGGATCTCTGACCTTTTCCAAGATCAGCTTGGTCTACAAAATAAATCCAAGACAAGGATATACAGAGAAATCCTGTCTCAAAAGAAAAAATAGAGACATATGTTAATTGTGAGAAATTATATATTTTCAGAGCAAAGGTACCAAACACTAAAGAAGCCAAGCCAAGCCAGATGGTCCAGCTCACAGACTATTCCAGCCAGGACTTCAATGAAGCCCTGAAGTTTCCCATCCAAAGTTCAACTTCAACTACAAACTGCTCAGAACATTCAAATTGCTGAGCACATAGAGACTGGACAACAAATGTTACAATTAACTGCTTAATCATTTTTCCATTTTATTTGGGCCCCCAAACAGGTTTTCTACTACCCAATTAATTCAGCAGGAAGCAATTTTAAGAGAGCAACGCCCCATTCCCAAAAGGTGGGGGGGATAATATTTTGGTCATTTGATATGTTATAGATGTTGTTTAGGGGGATTGGTTACAAATTGTTAAATGGACTTATTAAACAAGATATAGGAGGTTAGACTCAAGGACTTTTCTTTTTTTTTTTTTTTTTTTTTGGTTTTTCGAGACAAGGTTTCTCTGTGTAGCCCTGGCTGTCCTGGACTCGCTTTGTAGACCAGGCTGGCCTTGAACTCGCAAAGATCCGCCTGCCTCTGCCTCCCAAGTGCTGGGATTAAAGGCGTGCGCCACCACCGCCCGGCTCAAGGACTTTTCTATTTCTTTTTCTTTTCTCTATCTTTCTTTCCTATATAGGGAAGAGGGAATTAAAAAGAAAAAGAAAAGGAATATATGTATATATTATACAAATGATAAGATATAAGGATAGATTATTGAATCTGCTCTGAAACTTAAAACTGTTGTTATTCTTAAAATAAGGTTATCTTTTGATACATTGATATAGAATTTTGTATATTGATAAAAACAAGATTAAATTTGATAGAATTTTACAATTTGCTTATTCTATGTATGATAGATAGATTTATAAATCAATAGATGTCTTCAAAACCTTCAAAGATGTACAGAAAATGGCATTTAAAGATATTATTATTTTAAGAATTGTTTGACTTAAGACAGTCAGCTCCTGACAGCTCCCATTTGACTTGGAAGAAAACAATGAGCACAAAAAGAAATCTCCCATCAGGAGATAATTTCTACTGGACAAAAATGTCCCTGCTCTCTCAACAGACTATATACAGTCCAAAGATGGACTAGAGCTTAAATGCAGGTAAGTTGATGTCCTGATTCTGCAGAGAAAGAATGGGGAAAATCCTTATTTTCTGCTGCATAATTATGTCTGTGAGCTTGGCCAGAAGGCTGAAGATGATGCTCCAACGGTATGGAGAGATACTTGGGACTGTCTAGGCAGCAAACTGTCATTTTTTTTTCTTTTTGGAAGCTGCTCTTCTATGCTTCCTATTCACTCAAATAATAACTTTATCCCTTCTTATGTCTTTAATAGGGTTGAAGACAACATATATGATAGAAAGTATTTAGGTTCAGAACTTTAGACACACCAAGATAGATGATTTTTTTCTTCTTCAAGATTGCCTGATAGAAATAGGCTAAACATTATGTATGTACCTTTTATCCTTTTTATTAGACAAAAAGAGGGAAATGATGGGATGGCGTTAAGCATTCTAATGTTAATTGGTCCTGTTTGCTGTCTGTTACTTAATTGACTCTGATTGGTTAAATAAATGCTGAGGCCTAAAGATTGTGCAAAGACAGAGATAGGTGGGACTAGGGACTTTGAGAGAGAGAAAGAGAGCATCTGGGGAAGAAGAAGGCCAGAGGAAAGCCAGGAGTAAATAAGGAAGACACGCCATGGGGTAGATTAAAAAGATTCCTACCATGTGGCCTGGAATATTGGCTAAGTGTGGAGAATAATAGTCCAAAGGGACGTATGTATGTATGGGGTCATATTTGAGTAACAGAGTTATAAGCTAGCTTAGATGGGCTAGGATTGCACAACCCAGGCCCAGGCTTGTTAAGCAATATTTGCTTATCTAAGTATAAGAGATAGATAGGGCATCTTCAAAAACCTCAAGAGATCTGCAGAATATGGCATTCAAAGATGTTTTCTTAACTTAAGATTTTTTGATATCGAGACATGTCAGCTCCTGACAGCACCCCCTATATTACTCCAAGTAGAAGATGAGCATCGAAGAATCTCCAGTGGGAGATGATTAAATTGGTGGTAAGCCATTCTCTTGGCAAGAAAAACCACTTGCTTCAACTGTAGACAGACT
>CAJQZJ010034004.1:399810-421632 GCA_907164525.1 Lophiomys imhausi
GTGTGTGTGTGTGTGTGTGTGTGTGTGTGTGTGTGTGTGTGTGTGTTGTGTGCCTAATATAAAAGTTTATACTGAGGGAATAGCATTCTAAAATTTGCATTTTAATTTTTATGTTAGCAGTAGTTACCCAAGAATATTTTCTTTTTAAAGTTCCATGTTATTCTTCAGTACAGGCATTACAGCTTATTTTTTTAAATCTATCTCTCCTCATGTGTCTGTAGAATTTCTTTTTTTTTTGCTCTTATAACAATATTCATATTATTTTCTTTATATTGCTTATATTAAGTGATTTCTTTTTGTATACAACCTTGCAAACATTTTTTTCCTCATTGACTTTTTTTAATTTGCAAAAATAACAAAAACTATAGTTGCAATTTGTTTCCTTCTAATTTAACATTGAAATTGTTTATATTATTTTTGTTGTTAATCACCTGATCAAACTTTTGTGTAACCAAAGTTACTTTTCTTTTCTCTTTGTCTTCTATAGTATGTACTTAGCAAATTTCCTTTTTCCCTAGATTTTTTTACTTTGCCATGTGTACGAAGGGTCGAGTGTTTTTCCTGTCAACTCTCACATGGCTGATTGGATTTCACATCTGTGTTTCTCTATCTCCGTAGAGATTCTAAATGTTTTCCACTAAAATTGAGAAAGTTTCTTACTCTTGATTGAAAGCTGGTGTCACAGGTTTTTGACACTCATTTTAGCATGTGATAGCCACAGTTAAGGAATACGTTGAATATCATCTAATGTGTTTGGCCTCAAGCATGAATTGGATAATTTATATAGATCATATAAAATGGCTCTATCTAACTGTATAGACAGGCATGCACTGAATCTGCTACTTGAGTTATTAACCGATTGGCTTATGTATCTATGTATTTTCTGAGATCCAGTGTCAATTTCAAATATCATGTATTTCATAAGAAGAAATTTATTTCAACTTTTATTGTTTAATAAGGTGATATATCTTAGGGCAAAATAGACATTTTTATTTATATAAGCTTGTGTTTCTACAGTTTTGTCCAAGGAACATGCTTCACAAGTCCTGGTGAGGAAGCGTCGTGCGAATGCCATGTTTGAAGAAACTAAAAAGGGCAATCTTGAAAGAGAATGCATCGAAGAAGTCTGCAATAAAGAGGAAGCCAGGGAGGTCTTTGAAAATAATCCTGAAACGGTGAGACTCCATGGAAACTGTACAGCTACAGACTGAGCATTGCCAGCTTTGGTTTCCTTGGTTCCATTTGAAAGCTAATGATTTTGTATCCCCCTTTCTATATGCTGCCACTGTTATTTCAGGATGTCTACCAATGACCTGAGCTCTGGCCTAACTAGAGTTCCCTTAAGTCTCATCAATGCCAACTAATATTGACTTTGTGATTTGTAACTATTTTATTCTAACCAAAATTTGATAACATTGAGGGTTCAAGAGAAGTTGTGTATGGAGTGTAAGTGACTTCGTGTACTTGTATCATCACTGGGCTTTTCATTTACTTTGATTTAGTTGATTGATTTTATTTGAGATAGTCTCCTACTTGTAGCAAGCTACCATGTAACTCACTATCCTCCTGCCTCTGCTTTAGCCTCCCAAGTACTGGGATTATAGGTTGGTATGCACCATTGTGCACAGCCTCACCATTTATCTTTGGAAGGTTATAGAAGTGGGGCCACCTAATTGAGACTACATATTACAGTGTCATGTATGCTGAGTGTAATTTGTAAAGTTTCCCTAGGCTGCTGAAATCAGCAGTGATCTTTAGTCTATACAAATTTACAGGTTGGGACTGGAGAGAAGGCTCAGCAGTTAAGAGCACTGGCTCCTCTTCCACAGGACCTGGGTTCAAGTCTCAGCAACCACATGGCAGTTCACATCTGTCTAATTGCCAGATGTGGTGGTGCACACCTTTAATCCCAGAACTTGGGATGCAGAGGCAGGCGGATCTCTGCGAGTTCAAGGCCAGCCTGGTATACAAAGTGAGTCCAGGACTGTCAAGGAAACACAGAGAAACCCTGTCTTGAAAAACCAAAAAAAAAAAAAAAAATTTACAAGTTATCCATCCCCCAAATATAACCATAAAAATTTAGACATCACACAGCAACATGGAATTTACTACCCATTCTGTGTTTTAGGAGTGTGTGCTCTGGAGCTAGCAGGAGTAGCATTGATATATTCAAGAAGTGGTATAAGCTTGACCATGAGAGGCTAAATCTCATACCCTTCAGGGTTTCCTCAGATATTTTTCCTGAGATAAAGTATCCAATCCAGAGTAAAGAGGGAGACAACATGTACAAGGCTCCTCCTATGCCTCTGCTACCACTCCCAGCACCTGGACAACAGTCAACTGATAATGAGCAAGAACACTTTGTCTAGAGTTAGACAATCTGTCCTGAACTGTAGCTACTTGTGTTCTTGGAACCCTTTTTATCCCTACATGTTTGGATGGGTTCAAAGAAGAAAATTTCCACAAATACCCAACAATTAATTTTTAATCCACTTATAGTTGGGACCAAAATGTGATCAAACATCATGAGCAAAAGCAACTTGGGGATTGAAGGGTTTATTTGGTTTACATATCCTGAATTACAACCCACTGAGGGAAGCCAAAGCAGGAATGCAAACCAGGTGGAAACCTGGAGGCAGGGGTAGATGCAGAGGCATGGAGGCCTGCTGCTTGTTAGACTGTTCCTCATAGCTTGCTCAGCCTTGCTTTCTGACAGAACCCAGGGCCACTATCCCAAGCCCCCCCCCCCCATATCAATCACTAATTAAGAACATGCCCTACAAGTCTGCCTACAACCCTATCTTATGGAGGCATTTTCTCAATTGAGCTTCCTCCCTCTCAAATGATTTTAGCTTGTGTCAAGTTGACATAAAGTTAGCCTGCACAGACAATAAGAATACAAAATTTGGGGGCTGGAGAGATGGCTCAGAGGTTAAGAGCACTGGCTGCTTTTCCAAAAGTCCTGAGTTCAATTCCCAGCAACCATATGGTGGCTCACAATCATCTATAATGAGATTTGATGCCCTCTTCTGGAGTATAGGCATACATGCAGGCAGAATACTGTATACATAATAAATAAATAAATCTTTAAAAAAAAAGAATACAAAATTTTCTATCCTTTGTAATGTAGTAGACTGTCTTATTGTATAGCATTTTACGTATATATATTCCATGTTTTACAATTTCATACTAGAAAGGAATGTGTATGTACTATTACTAAGAATATGGTATATATTAGATAGATACATATATTCCTTCCCACGATGAAAAAATTTAAAAAGTAGAAATAACAATCTAATCTAATAAACCCCAACACACTGCCTCCCTCCAATGATGACCAAGTGATCTAGTCTCCCGTTTTATTTTCCTGCCCACCACATCTATTCATACCACATGATTATGTCATCCATAAGTACTTGAGTTTATGTTTGTGCAATGTACATATGTTCTGAGATAATGTTCTGTCAAGGGTAATAGGAAAAGGTGATAGAACAAAGAAAGGAAGAAGACGGAGAAGGAAAACTCATTCATGTTTCTTCACCTTCTCCAACATTGATTTTGCTGAGAGATTCCACCCCACTTCCTGTCCATATTCCTTATACTCTTAATTCATATTCCCAGTGTTCACCATCTGGTTCACCTCTTTACTGTCTCTAATATATTCTTGTCATCAGCATATCACCAATTCTTAAACCCCACTTGTTGCTCCTTATTATTTTGGTTCTGCTTCTGCCGTAAACAACATTGCTGTCTGAATGATTCAGTGTCAGATTCCTTTCTCATAAGTCAGTGGAACCCTGTAGTACAGGTTTACATGTGATAGGCAGAAAGAATCAGGACTGTGAGTTAGAAAAAAAACGTATTCTGCTGACTCAGCCAGAACTTCGAATATTTTTTGTACAGAAATTTTGTTTCTGCACAAAATATTCTTGTGTTATTTTAGACTACATATTAGGTATATTATGAGTTTACTGTCAGACATTTCTAACATGTTGTCCCTTCATAAAATCCATTCCTTTGTCCACATTGTGATCACTATTTTCGGTACCCAGAAATTTACATGGAAGGTGTTGCATGTAAATTAGATGCAAATAAGGTAAGTGATCAATTTAGTTCCCTTCAAATTATTTCATTGTTGACCTCAATGTAGATAATCATCATGATATAAAATGTATCAAATGAAGGCCAGGTGTGGTGGCACACACCTTTAATCCCTGCACTCAGAAGGCAGAGGCAGGAGGATCTCTGTGAGTTTGAGGTGGACTGCATAATGAGTTCCAGGATAGCCAAGGCTATTTAGAGATATCAAATGTGTATCAAATGGATTTTTAATCACCATGGAAGAATTAAGGATTATAAAAGAGGATATATATTGTTATATTTATCATCTTCAGTACAAACTTTTCAAATTAGATGCTTTAAAAATGTTATTTAATTGTACAGTAGTGTTTTAAGCCTATGTATATATACTTATCAAGTATTGGCTATCCATTTATTCTTAAAGTATTTTCACAGAGAAAAATTAGAATGTGAAAACACAGACCATAATTTATTTCCATGTCAATATAAAAACAAACTAGAAAACTAATCTTTAACTCTGTGGTGAAATTTAGGTTTGCTAATATATCTATTTTTTTTTCTAGGATTATTTTTATCCAAAATATTTAGGTAAGTTTAAGTATCTGTAGCATAAAACCTTGGAAATTGAAGGGAACTTTGATATGTTCAAACCTCACTTTCTGCTCATATACCCATCCAATACTATTTTATCACCCTTAAGAGGATACAAGAACTATGATGCTCTTGTATTTAAAGTCATTTGGACTAATTTGGAATGACTCTTTATTATGTTGGACTTTAACTTTTAGTTTTCCGTGTCTTCTAAAACATCTTCAGGCTGATGCCATTTGTCTTCTGATACCCAGACATTATGTACAGATATGTTTTCATGGACTGTCTTCCATGAAATGAAAGATATCTAAACTCACCAAGTAGCATGATGTACACAATTATCACTCAGCCATTTATAGAAATCATTCACAGCTGCTCTCTTTCTGACATCATCTCATCACTACCTGCAGTAGTCCAATCATGATGCTTTGGATTCCTGGATTGTTTTTCACAGTTTTTATTTGTGACACCTCCTGAGCTTGGGTGACTGAACTATACTGTATAACACTCTAGTTTGTCCTGTTATCAATTGTAAGGATGAGTTCTGTGGTAGCTCTCTATAGAGCACATCAAAACTTAGCTTCCCAGTGTCTCTGAGCTGAATTGTTACCTGTATGAATGGGTTTCCAGCAAGTTTCCAAAGTACTTAATAAAATGTATGTCTTTCTTTGTCCTCTTCATTTTTCTCCCCTGATGTGCAGTTTCTGTTTGCTTCTTTCTTTTCCTCTTCCTTCCAAGTTTTAACCAGGGTGGACCCCTCTTAACTTCCATGATCAGATGAGATGGGATGGATTCAGGGTGGTAAGGTCAAGTCCTTTCTTTTCTTATCTAGCTACTAATACCAGTGTTGAACATTTTCTTTCAAGAGTGCACAGTGAGCAGTAGTTGGGAGTTAGTATTATTTATGTCTATAGATATGAACCGTAGCAAGGTTTTGGCAAACTCCTTGCTTTTGCATTTTAAAGAATAGAGAATGGATAAAAACATTCATCTAGATCTATTTTTGTACACATAATGAGTCACCAGTTTCTAAAACAGAAGCCAAGGATTTACATTACTGAAGTAATTGAGAAGGGATCAAGACTATTCCAGCTTCTCGTATTTAGATGGGAATTTGAATATTTTATAATGAAAAGAGATATTATTCGATACTAAAATTATAAAGTTATATTAACCTTGTTTCTTAGGGTCATGTAATGAGGTGGTGTTTTTGCAGGAGCAACAGTGTAAAAGATACATTCTTTGATCACAGTATATTTGAATAAAAATAAGTAATGTTTTCATATAGAACTGTGTGTTTGGGAGGGGTTCCTTCAATAACAATTTTTTCTCCTTTTATCTCTTCTTTTTTTTTTTTTTTTTTTTTGGTTTTTCGAGACAGGGTTTCTCTGTATAACAGCTCTGGCTGTCCTGGACTCACTTTGTAGACCAGGCTGGCCTCGAACTCACAGAGATCCGCCTACCTCTGCCTCCCAAGTGCTGGGATTAAAGGCGTGCACCACCAACGCCTGGCCTTTTATCTCTTCTAATTTTGTTATTTTCTGGATACATCTTTCTGGATACAACTTTCTCTTTCTCTAACTTCCTTGGCAGCATGGTAGAAGACTAAAGTATAAGACAAAATTCAGAATCTGAGATGTGGGCTCCAGTTCCAAAATAACCCTTAGCTGGCAATGTAACTCTCTAGATTCTGTTCTGTTGTTGTTGTTTTGCTTTTGTTGTTGGTCTTGCTGTTTTAACTATTTTAAAGGGACTCTACTTAGCTTTTTTACTGTTAATGAGATAGAAAATGAACTTATTGCTAATCTTTCTTCTAATGGAAGGTGTTACTATTTAAACCATTAGGTGGAACAAAAATGCTTTTGATTAAAATTTTATATTTGATCTTGCATGTATAAGTGGTAAGTTCCTCTGTTGAAAGGGAGAAAGAAAATCCCGTATCAAAGTTCCACATTTGGTCATTGGCTATGCATCAGGGCAGTGTTGCTAGCTAGAGAACTGCAATGTATGCTTCCATTCACAATAAACATATTAATTGTTTAATCATCCACAGCTTATGCAGGGCTGTCCTGATAAGGAGAGAAGGATTTTCAGCAAATTAGACCAAAGATGTCACAGCATCTAGACCTATAATTTCAGGGCCATATAAAGCACTTCATTCAGTTACCTGTGCCATCTGCTGCCCTTAGAACATACAATTTAGAAAAGAAATACCCTGGATTCACTGACATTTATCACATAGATTGAAATAATGATGTAATGAGTTTGCTTTAAGAAATAAAAACAGACCATGCTCTCAAAGAACTAACTAAAATATAGTTTTGCCAGGTGGCACAAGCCTTTAATCCCAGCACTCGGGAGGTGGAGGCTAGCGGATCTCTGTGAGTTCAAGGCCAGCCTGGTCTACAAAGTGAGTCCAGGACACCCAGGGCTATACAGAGAAACCCTGTCTCAAAACAAACAAACAAACAAAAAACAAAAAAGTAGTTTTATTATAGAAACATGTATTTATATATAAACTTATAAAATCAAGTTTATAAACATGTCATAAACTGCTAGAGATTGAACTCAGTCCTTGTACATGGTAGGTCATACTCTGCCACTGAGTCATACCCCCAGGATATCATTATAACTAAAATTCCTTTTTTTTTTGCACTCTTTTTTTCCCAAGGAAATAGAGCAAATAAGTTTACCATCTATATAAGAATTTGAAAATATCACCTGGAAAATTCAATGACCTTGTGTATAAAGAATAGATTTTCTGGAGAATGGTAAACTTTGAGCCTAAATATTAGAAATCATTCCTTTAGGGCTGGAGATGTAGCTCATTGGTAGACTGCTTCCTTGACATAATAAAGACCTTTGGTTTAATTCCTAAACACACACTCACACACATACACACACACACACACACACACACACACACACACACACACACACACACTTATATACACACACCCGAAAACTAAAACCAAACAAAGCACTTTAGTTTTCAGCTCCCAGTAAGCTGGTAAATGAATACAAATGTCTTACTTCATCTCTTCAAATCATCTCTAGAGAAACATTAGGATTACCTGTGCTAATGATAACAAACATTTAAAACAAGATGAAGTAGACTGAAATCTGGTGAGAGACAGGGCTGTAGACTAAGTACAGTGAGGTAGCGAGTAGGTAGCAGTGAGAAGACAAGGCCTAAGTGTCCAAATGAAAAAAGAAAAGAAACAAAAACAAAAACACAAAAAGCACAATAGTGTAAGCACCAAAGAACAATAAATAAAAATATGACTAAAAGTACATGAAATTGAAAATAGCAAAGATTGATAAAAGCAAAATTTATACTTTGAAAAAGTTTGTAGTTCACTATGGTATCAGGAAACTAAAGCCTTGAGTGACTTCAAGTGAGCTTTTCTATCCACCATTGATAGATTGCATTTTTCCAAAGATGGCACAGAAGTGTCTCCTGCTGCTCATACTCTGTATCATTTTTCTAATCCATTATCAGGAGGTAGATGCTATCTTCCCCACCCAAACATCCTTGGGTGGATACTGGAATTGTTTACATCATAGTATGTGGTGGCAGAGGTTTAATACCCCTTACGGGGCCTTGCAGCTTCTGCTTTCTCCTTAGATGCTAACTGCTATGTAATAAGGACCACTTTTAGACAAGTATGGTGAGGAAAACTCAGTCACATTGAGAGACCCTGGTATATGACAATCTATATGCTGGTAGAGGTGGCATGTCAGAGAGCATAAACTGTCATGACTGAATGAAAGCTCATCTTGGAATGGCTCCTTACCTTAATCTGACACTCTGGCTAACCCCAAATGCCACAGACAGCTTTAGTTGGATGAACGAATTGTTTCCCAGATATTTGACTCCAAAATCAAGTCCCAAATAGCCATTATTTAAACTAGTAACTTTGGGGATGGCTTATTATTCTGCAAAGGTAACTAATTGTTGATAATCTGAGCAAAGAAGTAATACATGCCATTTCTTTTATGTCAATTAGGAAATAGCTTTGGAGAACTGAACAACTCTTAATAACATTGAAGTCCCTATTTCTATTACATCATGTGTCATTTCTTGGTTTGTTAGTCATATAAACTATTAGTCATATAAACTATTGCATTCAGAGACTTGTAGTCAGGAAGAAAAAGAATGGGCTCAACCATTTTGTGATATTGAGAAATTATGCAAATATTATTGTAGTAGTCTCTGTGTAACACTAAAGGACTTGGAAGTTGCCTGCAGCAACCAGAAACTCTGACTCCTATTGACCTTACTGATACCTGCTGATTAAGTCTTGAAAGTTTCTTTGCTACAAATCAAAAGCACAGATTTAAGTGACAGTAGATTTCTCTGTTAATCCCAGATTTTTTTTTTTTTTTGCCTTCAGATTAAGGTTCTTATCCACAGAAAGAAGGAAGCGTTGATAAGCTTATTTTCCCTGACTCTGCTGTCAATTGCAAACTGACTTATAGATGTTTAACTTTCCAGTGAACTACAACAAAAAAGCTAGTTGTAAGAGCTGCAAATAATGATGAGTCACAAAGACGTGTCCCAGGCAAAGGAAGACTCCACAGACAATGGGAACCAAATGCAGCCAGTCCATTACTTTTAAAGTTGATAGTGTAGAAAATGTTTTTGAACCACAAAGTAGTATAGCAAATGAATGAATTCCCTTGGTATCTTATCAGAAATGGAAACTTTAGGGTTAGGACAGGGGTAGTGATGCATATCTGAAGTCCCTTAGCACTCATGAGGCTCAGGCAGGAGGGTCATGAGTTCAAAGCCAAACTGCACTACGTGAGAGAATAAATAGAAGGGTTGCAGAAATTAAGAGCATATATTGCTCTTGCAGAGGACCTGAGTTCAGGTCATGTTTTAGGGGAATCTGATACCTATGAATCTCCAACAGATACCTGTGCATCCACCCCCACCAGATACATACACAAACAGATCATTTAAAAAAGTAAAAATGACTCTTAAGAATAAAAAATAAATAAAAAGGAAAGCGTCTCTAAAGACACAATTCTTCTCAGAGAAGAATTCTTTTTCAATGAAAGTTTCAGTATCTAGACAGTCTGAAGAACTGCCTAGTTAGCAACATTGACTCCCATAGGGACCACAGTGTTCTCCACACAGCTACATCTGCACACACTTGTCCAAAGCAAAATAATCCTGACGTCCTCAGGAAAACAGAAAAGCTCACAAGAAATAGAAGTTGAACACTGACAGAAACTTAGGAACCAGCCTGTAAATTTATTTTACCAAGACAGCACAACAAGAATCAAATGAATACAGTGTATTGTGTGTTCCTTTAACACAGAAGTTCTCAACCTGTGGGTCGCGACCCCTTTGGGAGTGGAATGACCCTTTCACAGGGGTTGTCTAAAACTATGGGAAAACACAGATATTTATGTCATGATTCATAACAGTAGCAAAATCACAATTTTGAAGTAGCAACAAAAATAATTTTATCGTTGAGAGTTACCACAACACAAGGAACAATATAAAAGGGTCACAGAACCTTTAGGTTAGGGAGGTGGAGAACCATTGCTTGAACACTTTGGAGTGAAGAACCTGCCATAAGTCAAAATGAAAATGGTGCTAAGAAATCACCCCACCCCCAAAAGAAAAAAAAATCCAAACGGCCTTCCAGTAAAAGAAGTTCCACCATGTGAAATAAAGGAAGGTCAAATGACTCTACTACGGAATGATGCATGCTCTTCATGTCAGAATTATCTAATCTGGACTGAAAGATTGACTTATGTGACCCTCAGTGAGACAGAGAGCTAGAATTGGGCATTCCAGGTGATGCCACAGGTGTTATTCACAGAGCAGTTGTGAAAACCTCATGAGGAAAAGACTAAGCAATTGGAATTGCTCCTAAAGGAGGCTGCTTTAGAGACCTGAATAAATTTTGGAACAGGGATAGTGTTCAGATAGGAAATAGAAGCCCATTCAATAGTCTGAGCAGACCTAAGCACTCTGGCAGGCGAAACAGTGAGTGAATCAACAAACGTAAGGAAGCAAAACTTTCAGAAACAAACTGCCTCAGTTTTGTGTAGAAAGTAAATCAAAGCAGGCCACAAATGGCAGGATTGAAGCTAGAAACCACATAGCTCCCACGAGAAGCGCAAATGGGAAGAGGATGAAAGACAGGATTCTCTATGATGCCGGAGGAACCTGATAAATGAATGTTTGATGTTGGAGATTTCAGAGTTGAAAGTTCTGTTAAGTCATGCTCTGGTCTCCCGGTGTATGTTCTGAAAGGCTTCCTCAAAGAGTGCTCCACAGAATGAAACATATGCCTGGCATCACCAATCTGGTGATGGTTGGGGAGCTCACGCTCCCTAGGAATGAACCTACTACTATTATTTTGATAAAGAGACATAGTATCAAACTGTGCTCTAAATTCATATCTCTCTACTCCTCATTTCCTGCAGCCCGCAGACCTAATTAGAGAAGTTTCTTTGCGCACTGAATGGTGATTAACGCAGACACAGAACTGCCCAAATTGCAGAGAATAAATGGCTGTGGCAGTCCTCAGCCAGAAATGGGATTTTTATTTTTTAATCACATCCCCTCTCTGAGGTTCAAGGCCCATGCCCAAAGCTTGTTAAAGTCAGAGGTAGGGGTGTACTGAAACAAAACAATATGTCTTGCACATGACAAGACCAATGCACTCATGAACACACAGCAGTTAGGGATGCTTGCACAGGTTCAAGCCAGTCAATGTTTTAGCATGGAGTGGGAAGGGGGTGGTGAGCTCCCATCCATAGCTGGGGTGCTATGGACAGTTGACACACACACACACACACACACACAGACAGAGAGAGAGAGAGAGAGAAAGAGAGAGAGAGAAGACTGGCCTCATATCAAGGAATCTATGGGCTGAACAAAGTGAAGTTAGAGAATTTTCATATATAATATCTCAGCAAAATGGCTGCCTGAACAAGACCTGAAGAAACACAACATCAATAGACATACCGACATAAAAGAGGGCAGTCTCATGGGGCCACCCATAGACAGAACTAAAGGGAAGAAACAGTCCTCTCCAGGAATGAAATCCATAGTTGGTTATCCAATACCAAGTGGGCACATCTAAGTAATATTATATAGACTGGCAGGTTGTAATTATATAGTTAGGCCATAATTTTGAAGGGAGTAAAGGGGAAGTGGTGAGGTACATAGGGATTGGAAGGAAGGGAAATGGGACAGATGATACGATTACATTTTTATCTAAAAATTTAAAAAATAGTTTTAAAAAGTACACTTGATGTTGGTGAGATAGAGAGATGGGGTAGATCTTGGGTTCAGGTGAATTTGAGGTGAATATATTCAAAATAAATTGTATGAAATTCTCAAAAATTAGCAAAATGTATTTTTTTAATAAGAAGACTTAGAACAATTGTATGTTAGCACTACTGTTCCTAAGAATTGCTGCAATGGGCTCTTAAAGACAGACTATGCCATGAAAAGGTATTGAGTCTCAGAGAATCAAAAGGTGAACATGTCAACATTTTAAAAATGAAACCAAAAGGTGAAAATGTTAAATAGACTTTATTCTCAGTTTTTCCTGAAAGTAGAGCCATGCCAGACACATGTCTTTTGTGGCCTCCTGGTCACATTTTTTTTTTTTTTTCACCTATGTGGTTCCACAATGGGAACAACCAGAACTTTTTTTTTTTTTTTCAGTCTACCCAAAAGCCAGGTAAATGGCTGGGCAGATGAAAGAGCCTGCATTCAACCCTGAGGCTCTTTCAGGTTCAACTCCAAGTGCAGTGCCCAGAACCCATGTGGAAAACGCCCCTGGGCTGGCCATGTCTGCAATCCCAGCTCTCCAACAGGGCGATGGGAGGCAGATGCAGAATTGCCCAGAAGCCTGGAAATTTTAGCACAGCAGCAGAAATAACAAGATATCTTGCCTCAAAAACAAGGAGGAAAGAACTGACTCCCAAAAAGTTGTTCTCTGTTCTTCACGTGTCATAGGTCATAGTTAGTGAGCATGCGTACATTAGTGTACTTACATGAGCATGGGTGTGTACACACACACACAGATACACACACACAAAGTATCTTTAAAAACATATGCAAATATGTTCCTAATATTATCATTGCTGTATTTTGTTCACTTTCGTCAATCCACTTACATATAACATTTACTATATAGCATTCGCCAAAGTATTTTTTAGATAAAATACTGTTTCTCAAGGGAAGAGGAAAGAAAGCTTGAACTTGAACCATCAACCATATAACAACAACAACCAAAACAGCTGGGTCTTGTCCATCTTGTTAACAATGCGTCGAAACTGCTGTGTTATCAGGAGCTCAGACTCGACTTTTAACAGAACAAAAGGGGAGATGGAAACCTTTAGGGTGGCACATTTAGAGCTAACTCTTGGGAAGCAACAGGAACAGAAATGTCCTGGCTTCAGGGTAATTTCCATGGTGAGTTCAGATCAAGGCTGCTTGATACAATTGCAAATTTCCTTTCTGGCAGGTTGTCTGGGCACATTCCGCACAGGAGCCTTCAATGCAGCCCGTCAGTCAGTTAAAGCCTACCCTGACCTCAGGAGCTGTGTCAATGGTAAGCTATGGCTTAAAAACAGATAAAACAAAATATAAGCCTTGTAAGTCAAATACACCATGCCGATATAAACTAATGATTAGAATTCAGTAACTAAGCTCTGAAGGGGGTTATGCCAACCAGAGATGTATTTTTGAACTGCACAAAGAAGCATATTTTTCAGTTGTAAATGCATCTATTTAAATTAAAATGAATTTCCCCTAACATTTCAGCTCAATGCTGGTTAGTAATAGTAGACTTTAAGTTACTGCTACAGCAAATTTTATTTCTAGCATCTTTATTTTGGCTAGAGTTGTGTAATCACATAGTAGGACCAAATGTTACACTTTACTATTAGGTCAGAGGAGAGCCATTCTCATTCTTTAAAAACTTTTGTTAAAAAGTTAAATATGAAAATATATGTTTTATGACAACCTTTATTCTCTGAAGTTTATACAGGGCCTACAGTAATTACTGTGTCATTGTTAGGCTCATTTTCCTTCATTTCAGCACCGGATATTCCTACAACTCACTCTCCAGTGTTTCGAAACCATTACGTCATGTATTTTAACAAGAATTCTACTTATTTAAGGCAAGGGTTACCTTCTGCTCCATCCTCATCCAAGTTGGAATTGCCAAATTCTATCATTGTCATACAATGAATAGTGTGCTTGTTCTGCCTTCCTCATGGGATTGTTATAAGGCTCAAATCAAGTGAAGTATTTGCCCAGCTTGATGGTGCATGCCTTTAATCCCAAAGCTTGGAATACAGAGGCAGGCAGATCTCTGTGTTCAAGGCCAACCTGGTCTACATAGTAACTTCCAGGACAGTCAGAGGTACACAGTGAGGTCTTGTCTCACTTTTTCTTTTCTTCCTTTCTTTTTTATTTTTTGAGAGGGTGTTTTATGTAACCCAGTCTGGCCTTGAACTGCTTGTATAGACAAAGATGGCCTTGTAATCATGACCTCCCACTCCACCCATGAGTGCTGGGATCACAGGCATGTGCCACCCCATCATGTGACACACGTGTATGCAGCGTTTGGATCATATCCAGAGTTTTGCTCGTGCTAGACAGTCACTCCTAGGCCACACCCATTCTTCAATAAACACACTCAGGCCACACCCACTTTTCAATGAGCCTGTGCTGTTTGAAAGAAAGCATCGCAATTGTACTTTACTACTTCTGCTACTCCCTTTTCTTGGTGAAGTAAAAATTATAACTAGAGATCTTTTTTCTTTAGCCATCCCAGACCAATGTGACCCTATGCCATGCAATGAAGATGGGTATCTGAGCTGCAAAGATGGCCAAGCTGCTTTCACATGCATCTGTAAGCCAGGCTGGCAAGGAGACATATGTCAGTTTGGTATGTATGAAAAATTCACACCCCCCTGGCTTTTCTGGGAGAGCCACATGACAAACTATCTGAAGCTGGTATTTCTTTGAAAATTCTTTATTTTCTAATTGTAGATGTAAATGAATGTAAAGATCCCGCAAATATGAATGGAGGCTGCAGCCAAATTTGCGAAAACACTCCTGGAAGTTACCACTGCTCCTGCAGAAGTGGCTTTGCTATGCTCTCAAATAAAAAAGACTGCAAAGGTATGAGCACAGAAAGAGAGTACAAATGTATTATTCACTGTGTGAGGCCAAAGCTCAGGTAGAGGAATTTCCCTGGGAAACTTGTGGGAAACAGTCTGATCAGAAAGTACTTGTAATAAATGTACCACTGTGTCTAGGAGCCTATGCTGTGGTATTCTGTCTTAGTTTACATTAGAGTATTTTATTTTCTTCTTGTGTGTGCACATGCATAAGTGGATATTTTAAGGATTCATTTAGTGATAAACAAAAGTACTTAAAGTACTTCATTCAAAAGAAAGGCATCATTGCTACCGACTTTGCAAAGACATTGTCTCGTTTTTAGAATCAGCTATTATCCTATTGTTCCATAAGATGAACAGCAGCTACACAAAGAGATTTGCAGCTCTTAATAACCTCACTATTATATTTTATCTTTGCTTTTCAAAAATATCGTTCTGGTTTACAAAATAAACCCTTTATTTTGTGCCCCATTTCCAGTCATGGTTTTGAGAAAGATGAAGAATCTCTGTTTTTCATTCTCGTTACACATTGGCTATTCTACCATTGCTCCTAAAGCTTTTTTTTTTCTTTGAATTTCAATAATTTGTCAGGTTAGCCTTTTGTACCTTTGTATGTTGCTACTATATTTCTTTTGGTTTTCTCTATGTATCTTTATCTCCTAAAGTTTTCTCTTTTTCTCCTTGCACACCTTGCTTCACTGAACTGTTTGAATTAGCGTAAGAACCCTACAAATATTCAGGCTAGGTGTATGGATAGCTCAAAACAGAATTCTGAGCCTGCTGTGAAATCTTTACACAAAGCAGAAACCTTTAAAAATATTTTTTCTTCCTTCTTTGTTTAGTTAAGAGCTTAAAAATTCAGTAGTTTAAGTATAATGTTTCCTCGTATAAGCCTTTATTTTTATCTTAAAAAATCCCCTATCTGAATTCATATTTAAGGAATTTTCCATCTGCTTGGTAGTATTCAGTATTGTATAGGTCACTAGAGTGAAGTTTAAAGTACTGTGGAATGAAACTGAGATGAAATGCATTTACTAACAGTTTCTTCCAAGCTATTATCTAATTTGTGACTATATTTCTCTCTTATCTGTCTATTTGAAGGTTTTAGTTTGGCTATTAGAGTTCATTAGAAAAGCAGTTATAGAAAGCCATTATAGTTCAAGATACCACATACATTACATTATAGAGAGTGTACCCATTCCTATTTTAACATTTAAATACTTGAATAATATATCCTTATTCAAATTTTGTGAATTTTTATATCCACATTGAATCATTACGTTCATGTACAATTATAAAAAAATAAGTTTTTGCTGGGAATTCAGTTCAGTGGTAGAGTGCTCACTCAGCATGTGGAGCCCTGGGTGAGTTTTTCAGTGCCACCAAACAACCAACAGAATGTTTTTGAAGATTAGAGCATATGCCTTTTGCTCTTTCTTTGCATAGTAATGTATCTGAGATATGCAGCAAAGCACAGAGTTTACAGAAAAATAAGTAGAAAACTGTTACAGTGGGACCTTGGCCATGGGATGGACAAATACTGAATCCAGTTGGCAGTTATTGACTAATTATGAAAGTCTAAAACCTTACCAGGCAATAGATGTGGATTCAGAGTCAATCCACATCTTTGTCAATGTGCTGAACCTAAATTCTTTAATCTATATATTTCCCTACAAATATGCCTAAAGGCAAGTAATTTAAGTAATGTGTTTTTAATTTCTTCTAAAAATATGGGCTTTAAAAAAACTTTTTGAACTTATTTTTTTAATTAACTGAGGACTCATTTTTAGAGATTGTAAGTATTAGATGGTTTTCTCCAAGAATATTTATATAATCCTTGCATAATTTCACATATAAAACGGTGTCATTGACATACTTAGGAAGTAGAAATGTTTCCTTACCTCAGGGATTCATTTTATAATTTGGGAGAGAACACAAACTTGCCAATTTTCAAAGTGGGAAATACATTTCACATTCAACTTTGGCTTTCTCCATTGACCTACATGAACAAGGCTGAACATGAATTGCATCTACAATCCTTTGTTTGCTTGAAAGTGCCTCCTTCTACCCCCCCTTGTAATCTGTCTTTTGCTTCCCACTCCACTATGTGATACAATAAATACATCTGAAATTTCTGGAATATCAACCGAGAACTAAAAGATAAGAATAAGTGATGTTTGAGAAATACATTTAGGGCTGGAGAGATGGCTCAGCGGTTAAGAGCACTGGCTGCTCTTCCAGAGGTCATGAGTTCAATTCCCAGCAACCACATGGTGGCTCACAACCATCCATAATGAAATCTGGTCCCCTCTTCTAGCTTGCAGATATACCTGCAGACAGAACACTGTATACATAATAAATAAATAAATAAATAAATAAATAAATAAATAAATAAATAAGAGAAATACATTTAGACTTTATTCAGTTCCACCTTAAATGTAAATCATTGTTGGTCACTTTAGGTAAGAAAGGTAAAAAAATTAGGTATTTGTCTACTTCCAACTAAAAAGAAACAGACGAGTTGGCATTTCTTAAATATTTGTAGGGAGGCATTAAGTGAATGTATATTTACAACCAATTTTTGACATATAAATTTAGAAGTACATTTAAAGAATATTAAGAATATAATTGAGTCTCTTCTTTCATGTGTTTTCATACTTCTCCTTGGTAGATAAGAAAATAACTAAATCTCTTTCTTTTTGTAACCTAACTATAAAGGAACATCAGTCAATTTCCCATGAATTCATGTAAAAATATATTTAGGGAACTAAAATATGATGATAAATTTATTGTTTTCCTGTTCCAAGGCTACTCTGTTGATCTCTCTCTCTCTTTCTGTATGATTCAGGAAACAAATCAGTGTTTATTTGATATTTAAACATATTGATTTTATTTTTAGATGTGGATGAGTGCTCTCTAAAGCCAAGTGTTTGTGGCACAGCTGTGTGCAAGAACATTCCAGGAGACTTTGAATGTGAATGTCCTGACGGCTACAGATATGATCCCTCATCAAAGTCCTGTAAAGGTAGAACGGTGATGGTATCACTGCTTGTGGTGGAGAGGGGGGGTTTGGACCCTGAGTTAATATTAGAAAAAGCATTGTTTTTGCTAACCCATGATGTAGCTTGGTTTATTTGGTGACTTACTGGCTTCTTATAGAGCAGAAGTACCAAATGAGACTCATGATCTTTAGGTTTAATATTATTCATGCCATTTAACCCATTAAGCATCATAAAACATACAGACCCCTTTTATGATAAAAGCAAAATGAACACATTTTGATAGCCTACAGATAACATTAAAAGAAAATTTGAAATTGAAAGAAAAATTTCATATAGACAAAAATGGCACAAGCTTTAATTGTGGGGCTGAAACCATGAGCCTTCTTAACACCTTAGGTTGTATTTCAGTACTTTTCTGAGCATGTACAGATTATTTTAAAATATGAGATTGGCACTGGAGAGATGACTCAGCAGTTAAGAGCATTTTCAGCTGTTGCAGAGGGTCTGGATTCAGTTCCTAGAGCCCATGACATGTAGCTCACTCCAGTTCTAGTGGGTCTGACACATTCTTCTGGCTCTCCAACTCCTGCACATACACGGTGCACATGTATGTACTCAGGCACACATGCATGCACACAAAATAAAATAAAGTAAATAATAAAAAGAAATGTGAAGTGAGATATTTGTTATCTCTGCTTTCAAACTTGTTCATCACCCCAAGGAGAAACTGTTAAGGAGACAACAGCAAGCTCTCAATGGTTTTCTTGTTACAGACAATCCCTGTTGCTGCAATAAGCCTTTCTGTCTTTGAATTTATAGAACTGGATAGTGATTTTTGTAACATACGACTTCTTTCTAATTATTTATGGTGCTGTTGAAATGTTGATGGTTTACTTCATTCTGCCCCCCACACTCATACATTTCTACTTTCCAGTATACCTCATGGAAGTTATTGCAGGAAACCTAGGAATTCTTAGGTTCATTGAAACACGGATAAGCAGGGTCCTTGATTACAACAAAGACTTTCTAAGTTCAGGTGGGCTTAATGAAGGTGCTAGTTTATATTCACAGAACTTTACAAGTCAGGTTCTTGTCTTGTTAATTCAGAGGCTGAACTTCATGGACCACAGGGAAGTTAAATTTCTAGAAAGGAATTTATGATAATCTCATAGGTAGGTGTTTAAGAGAATGCAAACCAACAAAGCTTCTGTGGGGCAGCAGCCGCCCCAGAATTGGGGTAACATGTGTAGGTCTTCTGACAAGAACTGGTGACTAATGGAAGTCTGTCCAGTCAGTCCTCTGCCCCAATGTCTATTCCAGGTGTCTGAAGTAGAGTTTTGGCCACACCCTTAGATATAGCTTCTAAGCAGATGTGTAAATGGAGAGGCAAGTTAACAAGAAATCAGACAGGAAACTAAAGCTCCCAAACACAACTGGCATTTTTTGGTCTCCAGCAATGACAAAACTTTGGACATTTCTAGCCTCTGGCCTAAGATAAGAATCAAAGTCCTTGGACTGGGTGTGGTGGTGCATGCCTTTTATTCTCAGCATGGGTGGGCAGAGGCAGACTGATCTCTGTGAGTTCAAGGCCAGCCTGGTCTACAGAGTGAGTTCCAGGACAGTCAGGGCTACACAGAGAAACCCTGTCTCTAAAAACAAAAACAAAAAATCAAGCAAACAAACAAAAGGAATCTAAGTCCTTGTTCCTAATCTTCCCGACTAGCCTCTATTATCACTCTTATCATTATTATTAGCCACTTTTATCACCTAGATTGTAGTTTCATTTGCTAGGGGACAGATTTTTAAATGTTTTATTTATGATTACATATATATCTTATTTTAATTCTATATCATACAATTTTAATACATTTAAAGTATCATTAACTCTGGAAATGTATTTTAAAGTATTTAAGAGAGCATATATTATATGATAGCATTAATAAGAACTTCATAAATTTATAATAGGGTATATCCAAGGAAATGTCAAGGACTTTCTGTAGCCCTGAAACAGTTCTTTCTTGGCTTAGACATTTTATTACAAATTAGAGAGTTGGGAGCAGATCAGTTAAAAGATTTCAAATTATGGAAGGTAATAGCACAGTGAGGTTTGAAAAAAAAACAAAGAACATTACTATATTAACATACTACTATGTGTAGTAACTAATATATGCTACTCCATGGCATTACTTAAATTTATGGCCACAAGTTCTTAATATCACGCAACATGATCATTACAAGTATTCATCATTCAATATTGTTTATGGACATACTTTAACAGTGGAAGCAAAATGATGAGCCAAATATACATACTGTCTCCACTTAGAAATTTCAACTGGAGACACAAGATTAAATCAACACGTATTTAACAACATGTGTTATGATCTTCAATGTGAATTGATGGGAGGGTAAGTTACTCTAAAATATAGAACAGAAGATATTAATTTGCTGGGAGATGAAGGACTCTTCTGAAAGAGGTAGGAGTGTTTTGATCAAATCATCTCAGTGATGTGACTATGAGAAAGGCTGGCTAAGAAAGCATAATCACCAGGAAAGAGGAAATAAGCTTATGAGGCCAATGCATTGGTCAGGGATATAGAAGGACACTGAATCTGAACGGAAGAGGTCAGTGGCAAAGGTCATGAGGAGGACAGATAGAAAGTGAATGGGTAGATAAACTGTCTAGATATGCATGGTAGATACTTCTGTGGATCTGAATTCCTGGAAAGAAGCTGTAACTACAAAGTGTGATAGATAGGTTAAAACTGCAATGACTATGAAAAGTTCTAATTGTTGCAAGTCCAGAGCTTAATTACAATTTATCTTGGGCTATCTTAGTCCTCTAAATAGCCATCCCTTGCCTATCTCTATGTCAGAGTAAACATCCCTTGAATAACAGATAAAAACTCTTTGGAATTTATTAACTTAACAAAACCCTAGTTTTCAACAAACAAAAGACAACATCTGATGCCTATCCTCTTTATCTACTTAATGTTTTCACTGGTGTATGTAACAAGCACTTTGATTTATGAATATCTTTGATCTCTTACTATAAAAATTTCCTAAAACTGCTTCCATGTTGGAACCTGGGATTAATGGTAATATAAATCTGTGTTCCTGGGACAGTATTACTCCTGCTTGGCTCCAGAATAAATCATCTCTTATTCCTTTTGAGTCAAAAGCAATATGGCCAGTATTAATTGTTGCCTCATTATATTATTATAAAAAGTTGAGCTGTTTTTGATATTGTGGTTTATCCATTGTGTTAACTTTCAGTTGGTTAAAGTCAGCTTTCTCCTCCCTTTCACCACCTTGAGGAGATTTTAATGAAATTCCTGTAATCAGAAATGATAATGGAGACCCTACATAATTTTCCTCTTTAAGTTGAAAATCAGAAAAAATAGCATAATTACTACACTATTATTAATTGTTGAAAATTATAAAAATTGTTTGATATATACATAAAATTGTATTTGGAACTCCTTTAAGATTTTAGGACACACGTTTAGGTAAACTGTCATAACATCTCTTTTCTAAGGCACTATACCTATGCCTATTGTATTGGACATTTAGAAGCTATGAAGGATTCTTCTTTTTTCACCTCAGATGTGGATGAATGCTCTGAGAACACATGTGCTCAACTGTGCGTCAATTACCCTGGAGGCTACTCTTGTTACTGTGATGGGAAGAAAGGATTCAAACTTGCCCAAGATCAGAAGAGTTGCGAGGTAAATCTTTTAAATTTAAAACTGTTTGAGTTTCAGACCTAGGGCAAGCAGCTGTGATGCCTTTTCAACCAAAGTGAACCACCAGGTTCTCCCAGCATGCCTCAGTCTCTACCAGTTACAGGGCATGCTGGCACACCCGGCTCTCTATACTGAACTTACCTCCCCTAGAAAGCTTTCCTATATAATCCAGGCATTTTGGGCTCGCTCTCTCTCTCTCTCTCTCTCTCTCTCTCTCTCTCTCTCTCTCTCTC
>CAJQZJ010034004.1:421642-440990 GCA_907164525.1 Lophiomys imhausi
TCTCTCTCTCTCTCTCTCTCTCTCTCTCTCTCTCTCTCTCTCTCTCTGTCTCTTTCTGGCTCTCCCCTCTGTCTCCCTCTCTCTCCTCTACCCTCTCTCCTCTCTCTCTCTCTCTGTCTCTCTCTCTCTGAGTGCTTGCTTACACTCTTCCACCTTTTCTCTCCGTCCCCACAAGAGCTTCATCCAATAAACCTGCCTTATATACTTTAGACTGGCTTGGTTTTGCTGTGGAGAATGAACCCTGGAGGGGACGAGAACTCCAAGTGTGGATCAACAGACTCAACCAACCTAGTCCCCTAGAGGCCTACAGAGACTGAAATACTAACCAAAAAAGAAAAGAAAAAAAAGCATATATGGACTGAACCTAGACCTAGGCCCCCTACACATATATAGAAGATAGGTAACTTGGTGTTTATACATAGCTTAACAAGTGGAGGCGGGGAGGGTGTCAGACACCAGGGACAACTATCCCTGAAATGGATTCTGTTGTCTGTTAGTTGAACGCCTTACCCTAGCGGGACTGCCATGTTGAGGCCTAGCGCAAGAGGAAGCTTTTAGCCCTCATGTGACTGAAGAACTGAGGGGGGTGGATGTGTGGGGGGCTCTCCTCATCTGAGGAGAAAGAGGAAGGAGGGGCGAAAAGGGTGGGACTGGGTGTGGAGGAGGGAAGGAGCTATGATTGAGATAACTTCAATTAAAAAAAAAAGAATAATTTATCGAAAACTTCTTACCAAGCTGGACATGGTGGGGCATGCCTTTAATTCAAGCAAGTGGGGGTGGCAGAGGTAGGAGGATTTCTGAAGCTTGCTCCGTCCACAGAGTGTGTTCAAGAACAGCCAGGGCTAAGCAGAGAAATGAGAAGAAAACAAACACAAAAACTTCATACTTCTTTTCTGAAATGAGAGATCCAGGTGTTACCAGATCCCTGGTCCCTGGCCTAATGATCTTCACTGAAAGAATTCAGTTGAAATACAGAACGCAATATGGAAGATAGGTGTTTAATGTAGAATAGGAAATCATATTCTAAGACCATGTGAGTGGTTAAGTGACCTGAGTAAACACTGCAGAACTGATGACAGAGCTGATGGCTCTCAAGGCTGAGACTGAAGAACATTCTTACAAGGTGATAGTAGACAATGGCTAGACAGCACATGGTATCCTTATGCACTTTAATCTCCTCCTCCTCCCCCTCCTCCTCCCCCTCCTCCTCCTCCTGATTTATAATCTCTACAGCAGACAACTTTCCCGAGTGCTATTTTCCTGGCCAGATGATTGGCAAGCCTATTTGGTTGTTTCTCACTTGAGAGGCATTGGTATGCCTTTGTTCTTTATCAGAAAGCTTCCAGCCAGATTGTTATCCATTATGAACTGTTAGGAACCTGCAACCAGGGTTAGATAATTATCAAGAAATGATGACCTCTCTGCAATTCATTGTGACATGTCTCCTTCCAGTCTCAGAGACAGGACACAAGTCTCATTTCTCTGACCAGTAATTAAAGTCTGGCAGTTCTAATTTTTGGCTTTACAAGGGTCTGATTATGAAGAAGACACCCTTCTCCAATGTTCTCCTGTCCCACTAAAAGAATATTACATAGAAATTCTAGTGACAATATTTTCTGGTGTCCTTCTGTATTACGTTCTAACAAGCTTGCCTACTGCTTTTTTGTGTTTATAATTGATCATAAATTTCCTGATGGAAACAAATTTGTCACAGGAAGATTTAGTGACATTAAATGTATCATAATTCAGAGACCAATTGTTTTCATCAGTGTGTCTCAAACACACTTTTCAACACTCATATTTAATGCATATTTGACCCAAGAAATCAATTTAAAAAAAGGTTTTCTTTATTGAATAAATAAGCCAGCATTTGACCCCCATCACCTTCCTCCTTTTTTTTTCTTTTAGAAATAATAAGACACACATGCTAGTGATTCTTTCTATCCTTCCATTGTAAAACATGTAAAGGTGAAATTATATATGATTATGAGGAAGGCTTTTTAAAATTCCTAAATAATGATTTCACTGTGTATCACTGTACCTACATGTACACATACACACACACACACACACACACACACACACACATGTACACACACATACACACCCCCCAAAGATGAGTCAGTATCTGCT
Organism: Lophiomys imhausi; assembly: GCA_907164525.1. Taxonomy (NCBI): domain Eukaryota; kingdom Metazoa; phylum Chordata; class Mammalia; order Rodentia; family Muridae; genus Lophiomys; species Lophiomys imhausi. The sequence goes on from CAJQZJ010034004.1 coordinate 423,776, forward strand.
CAGAAAAAAAAAAAATCACATTAACCATGTGAAAAAAGATCAAGAAAGATCTGGAGGTTAGTAGATGTTGGTAGTAATTCTGCACCTACTCAATTGAAAGTGTGTGTAGTAGAATTTCTTATTTTATAGTTTAAATAAAATTATTATTATTTTGGTGTGTTCTATAGAACATACTATTATCCATCTTGGAATGGCTATGAAATGTTTTTTTTTTCTTTCTTTCTGGGGTTCTATTTAATAACTGCACAATTCATTGCAAAATATCCTTCATCTCATCTCCAGGTAACTTTTTACTTTAATGTTCCTGTTCAGGTTTAAGTAACAAATACTTGCCTGGCATGGTAGTGCACACCTTAAATCCCAGCGCTTGGGAGCCAGAGGCAGTTGAATCTATGTGAGTTTGAGGTCAGCCTGGTCTACAAATCGATTCCAGGATGGCCAAAGCTGTTACACAGAAAAATTCCATTCCAAAAAACCAAAAAAAAAAAAAAAAAAAAAAAGAAGAAGAAGAAAAAAAGAAAAAGAAGAAAAAAAAGAAACCAAAAAAAACTACGACTTCAAATCATTTTCATGCAAATTTCTTAGAGAACGAGACACTAACTTATGTTTATTCCCTCCCAAGTTGTCTGTATTCTTCTGAGTAGATAACATATTTCTGCTCACAATATTTTTTTCTTAATAACCACATTAATAATTTTTGGATGTAATTAATACAAGGCACTGTACAGTTTATTGAAGACTTACTTTCTGGGACTTGAAGAAAGTTTGTGTTTAGTACTGAGGTGTGTGAAAGAAATAATAATCTAAGGCTACACACATATTTTTGTAGGCGTTACGTATTGGTTTTTGCAAAGAAATGGAAGATATTCATTGTTGTTTGCAAAGACATTCTCATGCCAGAGTATTTCAGAGGATATTTGGTAACTACAGAGAGAAGACAAGCAGCAGACAGTGATCCATACATTTTGTTTTCTCCAGGGTATTCCGGTGTGTCTTCCCTTGAGCCTTGAGAAAAATTATGAATTGTTATACTTGGCCGAGCAGTTTGCAGGAGTTGTCTTATATCTGAAATTTCGATTGCCAGAAGTCACCAGGTGAGGAACTGATGTAAGTGGGAATTCATACAGGCTAACCAGTGGAGGAAAGAAGAGAAGATGGAAGACAGACCAGCTGTAGGCTTGTTATCAGTGTGAGAACTTATGTATATTACCATTTAGATGATCTTCACACATGTAATTTTCACACTAAAGCCTTTTCAAATCTACCAAGGCTGACTTTGCCAATGTAAATATACTTTATCCCATCATTTTCCATTTCTCAATGGTTACATATTTACTAAGAAGCTGCAAAAGAAGATCTAAACTACTTGTGAGAATTTCACTCTTCTTTTATACATTATAAAAACTAAGAGAAAATCAGGGTATTGATGGAGTTTCATTACATTCAAAGCTAGTAAGGAAAATTAGCATGATTACCAGTAATATTCTAAAGAAATGGTAACTTAGTTTGGCAATTTGAATATCTCAACTTTTGTTCTTGTTAGTTAGATTGACTGTAAGGAAAGTTTTTTGTTTGTGGTTCTCAGTCATGATTTTGACTTCTCAAATTTTCTCCATGCATACATGTTGAAACTAGAAGCAATAAATTAGAATTTCATTGTTATAAAGAGAAGGAAAAATTATTTGAAGTTAAGTTTAGAGACTAACTTTCTATGTATATTAATTAAATAATCATGAATGTTTAGAATTTAATAAAACACTGATTACTAACCAATTTAACTGAATGTGTAGAAGTCTTACATGAACAAGCATTAAAACTTATTCTAAATAGCTGGGTGTGGTGTGTCTACCTTTAATCCCAGCACTTGGGAGGCAGAGGCAGGTGGGTCTGTAAATTCCAAGCCAGCTGGGACTACAAAGTGAGTCTAGGACAGCCAATGCTACACAGAGAAACCCTGTCATAGAAACAAAACCAAACCAAAACAAAAAATAGATTCACTTAGGTGAGCTTCAGTGTGCTTCCTGGACATTTCATTTTCCTTAATGTCTGATTTCATCACAATAATTTCCAAACAAATATTATTATTTATTATTTTTTTTTGGTTTTTTTTCGAGACAGGGTTTCTCTGAATATCTCTGGCTGTCCTGGACTCGCTTTGTAGACCAGGCTGGCCTCGAACTCACAAAGATCCGCCTGCCTCTGCCTCCCAAGTGCTGGGATTAAAGGCGTGCGCCACCACTGCCCGGCTTTAAATATTATTTTTTGAGTGAGTGAGATTATTGGAAATCCTACTTTGCTATAAGAACAATGAGCATGAGGGAGAAAACTGTAGCAATGTATCTGTATATACTTTCCCATTATTTTTTATTTCTTTATGACAACTCATTCTAACTTGATACCTAACATTGGATCAGAATTAGCAATACAATTTTCCCAGTAGTCTTAGTTTTTCCATTGATTTGTTTATTTTATATTTTCAGAAGTATAATATATTTCATACATTACATATTAAAGGCACAGCTTGACGAATATTTATAAAGTGATTTGCTTAAAGCAAATCTCTTCACCTCTGCTTTCCATAACCAACTGCTTCCCTTTGCCCTGCCAAATGTTGACAAATTCTGTCTTTTTTCAACTCTACAATACTTTTGAAACAGAACAAATTGATCCCTGATGTAATGAGTCAGGATGTGATGATATATTCCAGAAAGAACATACATATGCAGAATATGACTCTTTGAAATGCCATTTAGCTCCATTTTAGAAAGAAAAGGAAATTATCTCCACAATAGGATCAACTTCTAGAAGATTGTGACCAAACACAGATTGAGTTTTTGCCTAGATAGTTTATTTTTTCACATCAGTCAAATGCTCAGACAATTGTGAGGAATGACATAAATCTTTAAACCAATTTCCTTTTTTTCCCTTAATTTATATATATATATATGTCTGCATATTTTTATTACAGTGTTATCCATCAACACAGTTCACATTTTATCTCTTTCAGATATGTACTTGGAAATTCAAAGTATGGGAATATTTGTTCTGCCTCTTTTTCTTTGTTCTTTTTGAAGAATGTCTATCCCTATTACATATACTGCCTTTGTGACTATTAATAAGCTATGGTGGGTTTTCTATATAGATCTTTGTGTTGACTTATTAGCAACAATCAGAAGTCCTGAGTCTTTTTTTTTTTTTAAAGATTTATTTATTATGTATACAGAGTTCTGTCTGCAGGTATATCTGCAGGCCAGAAGAGGGGACCAGATTTCATTATGAATGGTTGTGAGCCACCATGTGGTTGCTGAGAATTGAACTCATGACCTCTGGAAGAGCAGCCAGTGCTCTTAACCGCTGAGCCATCTCTCCAGCCCAAGTCCTGAGTCTTGAACTCAAATTATTTGACTGAGTTTCCATGATAAATAATTATACAACTATTTTTCCTTTTTGCCTTTTGTGTTTGCTTAGAAAACTGTTTTTGTTCTCTGTGCCTGGGAATCTTTATGCTGATTCTCATTAACACATTCTAAGCACAGGTTCTCAATCAACACCTAGTATCTTAAGATTCTCCTTCCCTGTAATAGCTATACTGTACACATGCCCAGTCTTGATAATAACAAGCTTTATTATCAGAGTACACACTTCTCAACAACTAGAGTTGTTAGGTTTACTTCTCAGGTATCCTTCTTCAGTGATTTTTGCTATTACAGTGTTTGGAAAGCTTTTCTCTTTTTCTTTCTTCCTTTCTATCTTTTCATTTTCCCTCCTTCTCTCTTTCAATTCTTTTCTGTGAAACTTTTTATGCATGTGAAGGGGAATGGGGGCTCAAACCTTCCTGTCAGCCTTTCTCCTCATGATGGCTAAGCCCTTACTCAGCTCCTCTAGCTTCCTTTTGGCCCTACTGTGTGTTCCTGTGCTCTTCCTGATGAACTCAAAGCCTTTTTTTTTGTTGTTGTTGTTCATGGGGTTCTCAAGCGACACAGCAGCATGCTTCTTAGCAGGAACAAAGACACACACCATTCTGATCATGTCTCTCACAAATGTGGTGTGTTATGTAAATTGCTCAGGGCAGCTACTGTGGTTCTGCGTGGTCATGTTTTTTTGATCAGCCCTTGAGGCTCACAGTGGTGTCCAGAAGTAATACAGAGCCATGATGCTTCTCTTTAATGATTACATGAAAGTTTACCTATATTTTTAATAACCTAAAAGCTGTCTTGTGGAGTCCTGTGACTGTTTCCTATCATATGTGAAATTACAGGGAGCATATTCCTTTTGCTAGATAAACCATTGTAAGATCTTTTATCAGTCACTTATGGATTCTGTAAACGCACACACGCACACACACACACACACACACACACACACACACACACACACACTCCTTCCTCCTACATTTAGAGTGTATAAAAGGTTCCTATACCTTTTATTATATTAATTTTAGTATCTGAAAGATGCCTTCAAAACATATACCATAAATGAAAAAAAGTTTTTCCAAAGTATTGATTCAGTGAGAAAAAGACTCCAAAAGTAATCAAGAAAACGTACTAACCAGGTTTTGAAATATGTATGGAACCAGAGACAACCTATGAACAATTTAATGCTGTTCTTTTAAATCTTAAAAAAAATCTTCTTTTTAAATCTCAGTGAAAATTTTTTATCTTTTAGTATAGTACTGTTTTCCAGTCCAGGATGTGTGTGCTGGAGGACCATTGGCCCTTCTGAATTCCTCACAAGAAGAGTGTCTCTTTGCTTAGATTTTCAGCTGAATTTGATTTTCGGACATATGATTCAGAGGGCATCATACTATATGCAGAATCTCTTGATCACTCAAACTGGCTCATGATTGCACTTCGTGATGGAAAGATTGAAGTACAGTTTAAGAATGAGTTTTCAACCCAAATCACAACTGGAGGCAACGTTATTAACAATGGTGTATGGAATATGGTATGTTTAAGATTTCAAAATTAATCTCCTTACTTTGATGCACTTTTTGTAAAATTATACTCTGATTTTCAAATGGTAGAAACTAAAATATGTTGGGTCAACCAATTTCATGTGACATGCATCCTACACACTATCAGTCCTGGTAGCAACTTGAGAAATTATTCCTTATTACTTATTTGAACTGCTCTGTTTTAAAATTTTTACTCTTTTAGTAGCTGCTTTTTGGGTGAATATTGGGTCTCCCCAGTAGGCCAGGAATCATTAGCAGGCATAACTAATATAAAGACATTCCTGATGAAAGAAAAACCACCCTTAGTTTTCATCAGTATTTTTTTAAATTACAGAAATGCACGTAATAGCCAATTTTGAAAAAATCATACACTTAGGATATTTAGAAACCAGAGTACTTTTAGCATTTTCATGTATTACTGTTAATTTCTACTAATCATTGAGGTCATCTTTTTAATCAGTTCGATTAAAAATGGGAATTTTCTTGGAGAAAGATTGTCCGTTGTTGATAGTGGGGAGAAGTGTTGGAGAGCCATGGCTTCTTTCGTCGTTCTGCAGCTATTTCAAGAGTCCCCACCTTAAATGTGGGGCTCTTCGAGGATTGGGCAGCAGTTTCCTTTCCGTGTTTTATATATAGTATTTATGATTGTTGTTAAACTACTATTTAGTGATATGTTCATGTTTGAATTTAAATTGCCCTTTATAAGATTTCTGCAATATGTGTGTGCATAAATGTGAGTGTGTATGTGTGTGTATACATACATATGCATGAGTATTAGCCTACAAGGTGATATGTGCTATGGTATCTTCCTCTTGCTTTCTACTTTATTTTTTTATTTTTTTAAGATTTATTTATTTATTATGTATACAGTGTTCTGCCTGCAGGTATACCTGCAGGCCAGAAGAGGGCACCAGATCTTATTATAGATGGTTGTAAGCCACCATGTGGTTGCTGGGAATTGAACTCAGGACCTTTGGAAGAGCAGTCAGTGCTCTTAACCTCTGCGCCATCTCTCCAGCCCTCTACTTTATTTTTTAAGGTGGAGTCTCCTACTTGAAGCTTACTGATTTGGCAAGACTAACTGGTCGTCAGATTCCAAGCATCTGTCTGTCTCTGCCTTCCCAGTAGTTGAATTATTGATTTACATCACAGTAACCAGCTGTGTGTTATGGAAACAAACTAGGTCCTCATGCTTATGTGTAATTTTAATTGAAAAGCAGTCATTGAAATTAGTCTATAAACTGAATATTTATTTGATAGCATTTCCTTCCTTAATTTTAAGTTATTTCCAATTTTCAAACTATACTTTGAAAATAAATGAAAATTAAAACACATGATCTATCCAGGAATGTTAGTGCACACCTTTAATCACCCGCACTTGGGAGGCAGAGACAAGAGGCTCTCTCTGTGAGTTCGAGGCCAGCCTGGTCTACAAAGCCAGTCCAGGACAGACAGGGATACACAGTGAATCTTTGTCTCAACCCACCCCTCCACACACACACACACACACACACACACACACACACACACACACACACATACACACACACAACAAAAAACAAAAACCCACATGATCCAAAATTCATTTATAATTCATAAGAACTACACAGGCTGTGTAGTGATTAAACAATTATCATGGCTAAAACTTAAGGAAATAGTGCTGCTTTACAAGTGATTTTGTCACCTATTTTGTGTGATCCCAATACTGGTATTGTAACTCATTCAACGGATATTTCTTAAGCCCCTACATTTGCTAATCCTTATCCTACCAGGTAAGGATACAATATCGGATGAAGCAGCCATTGCTCTGATGAAGCTTACATTCTAACACTGAGTGACAAACTGCAGATAGATTTTGTCTGGTGCTTACTGATGCTATGAAGAAAAAGGAAAGCGAGGCAAGGCAATAGTGTGGCACTGACTGTGGAGGTAGTCAGTAAGCATGTGAAATCAGAGAGGCGAACCTGACAAGATTACATCTGGCCAGAGGCTTGAGAGAACAAGTCGTGGAAAATATGGGCAAGATGGTTAGATAGTAGAATGTTAAAGTCAGGGGCCAAACACATATGGACTGGACATTGGGAATGTATGCTAAACCATTTAACTCTCATAATTGTGGCGTATTTATTTCTGTTGTTTTGTATAGTATTTACTGTTATAAGAGAAGGAACCATTTGTTGGATTGAAAGGGGGAGCTGTTGGGGGGAAGAGGGTGAAAGGGTGGGACAGGAGGGGGGAGTAGGGAAGGGATTGTGACTGAGATGTAACTTGAAGAAATAAAAAAATAAAGTATATATAAAAAAGAAAATATGAGCGAGATTATAAAGTAATTCTGTGCAATGTGAACAGCAAGTTCCAAGTCTCATGGGAGAAGATGTGTTTGGTATGTCTGAGCACAGAAATGAGTGTGGATGCATTGGGATGGGAGAGGAATAGTTTAAACAAACAAACAAAAAACAAACAAACAAAAAACAAAGTCAGAACTGAGTTCTGTAATCTGACCACGTGGGTAAAGGTCTTTGGGAACCACAGTGAAGACTTGGATTTTGTGCTATGTGGGATGTCCCTGGATAGTTTTGAGAAGTGACAGAATGTGATTTACATTTTACAGATAATTCTGATCAAAATATGATGGCTTTTTGGAAACTAGTCAGAGGAGAGTAGGGAGGGGGTTTCGAGAGCATATTAACCCCTAATAAAGAAGACTGTAGCTTTGATTGGACTGCTCATAGTGGGGTGTGGAAAAGTGGACACCTGTGGATATTTTTTATTGTAAGTCTTCGTTCAGAATTATGTTCAAGTTTTCAAATTGGTATTCACTTCAGTAATGTGAATTCCCAGATATAAGCAGGATATAATTAGAGTTATAAGTGATCCCAGCTTATTTATGCAAATCTCTACCCACAGGGGTCACGTGTGCACATACATTAATTAGAAGCATGTGTCTTGAATTATGACCAAACTTTTTTTTAAAATGCAGAAATACAAAATTCCATCTTGAAAATATTGAAGTGGTTTACACACTTCGAAATTAGATGTTGCTTATAACAGAGATATGTGGCAGCTGAAAGAATCAAGTGACTAGCAATTAATTCCCAAGAAATCATAGTGGCCAAGGAGACCGTCACTGGGTCTATATGCTATTGTTTGCTTTCTGTTATTGATTAAATAGCCTTTGTCTAATGAGAGCAGCACTCTTAGATAAAGCGATTGTACCAACTGTCTTCAGATTGTCTAGGATGACTTTTTTATTCATGCTTACTGTTACTTTCAACCACTTTCAAAAACAAGCATTTGATTTTAAAGGGCTAATTTTAGATTTTGAAAAAAATACGGTTTGTATATGCTACACAGAATGCTGGGCATTACTGATATATGACAAACTTATTATTTCATTGACTCTGTGTGTATAATACATCAGCTACAAAATAAGAATACTTAAAATTTACCTCAGGGAGTAGGTCCATGTTTCTTTTTAAACTATTACTTTATTGCACAAAGGGATTAAAAGTATATATTATAATTGAATGTTAAAACTCAAGAATAGTGCCGGGCGGTGGTGGCGCACGCCTTTAATCCTAGCACTCGGGAGGCAGAGGCAGGTGGATCTCTGTGAGTTCGAGGCCAGCCTGGTCTACAAAGCAAGTCCAGGACAGCCAGAGCTGTTACACAGAGAAACCCTGTCTTGACAAACAAAACAAAACAAAACAAAAAACCTCAAGAATATTTTTTATATTATTTTTAAAAGTAAGATATAATTTTCATTTGAGATCGAATTCTATCACCTTAAAATGTGTTTTTGTCACACTTGTCACAATTAAGCTCTCCAAGTGGGTTTGACCAAATTAAAAATTATGTTACACTTTTATACAAAGTTATTTAATTGAATACTGTGATTTTTTTTTAAGTTCAGTATTTTGAATGGCTATGCAATGATATTTGCTTCATCTTTTTAATTGTAGGTGTCTGTGGAAGAATTAGATGACAGTGTTAGCATTAAAATAGCTAAAGAAGCCGTGATGAATATAAATAAACTTGGGAGCCTTTTTAAACCAACAGATGGATTTCTGGACACCAAAATATACTTTGCGGGATTACCTCGGAAAGTGGAAAGTACACTCATTAAACCGGTAATGATGTGGGTTGCTCCTTTATCTTGGGTGGGCTCCTTTGTCTGTTTGTAGGTTTGAAGAGGTGTTTTCATGACACTTGATATAAGTAATTTTGCTGAACATACCAAGGGTGAAAATTTGTATTGAACATGGGAAAAAAAACTTTAGAGCATTGAAATTATAGTAAGGAAATAAGAAAATGATTGTTGTGTCCGTTTACATTTCTGGGTTGTTCATTAAGCAGTGGGTTTGTTAAATTCTCAAGTCGTCAACTCAGTGTTCACATTGTAAGATATACACTCAGCCACTAAGTGTACAGAACTATACATTTAATCCCAAAGTATATTGTGAAGCCAAAGATCTTTCTCAGCTTTACTTTAAGACTTAAATTTGCAGGTTAAGGATAGCACATAGGGTAGATGGAACACATAAGAAATGTTAGTTACAACCGATGAATAAAATATTCTGAATACAAGGCTTTTCAAATAACCATTGAATAGAGTGCAAGAAGTTCATCACATCTTTTTAATAGTTTTTTTTAAAAATGTCACTTGAATTCATGGCTCTGCCAGATGATAAGGGTTGATCTAACTTAAATATTTACAATTTTATGTCTGCTTTTCCCTTTTCACAACTCATAGTTGCTTTAACTTTTTTTTTTTTTTTTTTTTTTTTGGTTTTTCGAGACAGGGTTTCTCTGTGTAACAGCCCTGGCTGTCCTGGACTTGCTTTGTAGACCAGGCTGGCCTCGAACTCACAGAGATCCGCCTGCCTCTGCCTCCCAAGTAAGTGCTGGGATTAAAGGCGTGCACCACCACGCCCGGCGGTTGCTTTAACTTTTAATAGATTTCTATGTGATATTAAATTGGATTAGATGAACCACGCCAAAATGAATATTGATGAATTATGGTACTTTAATGAGACAGCAAGTTATTCAAAGAGTCTACCATGCAACTTGAAGCTGCCTGGATGCTTTGGAGAAGCCTAAAGAATGCAAGGCTTTTGTTCCTGAATAGGATTAGAACCTGCACGGGCCTCAGGAACCTATGTTATAAATGCATACAAAGAAAGACAGGAAACAGCTTGGAGCCCCGGGCTACCCCAGAAGCACAGTGAGAAATTACTACTGGATGATGTGGGAGTCACAGATAGGATGTCTAGTTGTAAATATCATCAGGGCCTCACTGGAGGACTGCAGTGGTATAATTTCATTTTATTGACAAGTATTATCTATCAGAAAGGAAAAATTAGATCCGATTAAAAGTATTTTAATATGCTATCAAAGAAAGGGCTTTCTATCTAAATGCAACTCATATTGAGGATCAATTAAAGCTATTTATCATTACTACATAAGTTTAATATGTACTCCTTGACTTATATCTTATTGTATTAGATTAATCCTCGTCTGGATGGATGTATCCGAGGCTGGAATTTGATGAAGCAAGGAGCTTTAGGTGCAAAGGAAATTATTCAAGGAAAACAAAATAAGCATTGCTTCCTCAAGGTGGAGAAGGGCTCCTACTACCCTGGTTCTGGAATTGCTCAGTTCAGCATAGATTATAGTAAGCCATTTCTGTTGTATTTTTCTTTTCTCACTAATTATTAAATTCATCCCTTGACAAACTGCAATGATTTATTCTGTTAACATCACTGAGTAGCTATTATGACAGGTATTCTCTTATTTGTGTGGCTAAATACTTCTCATATAAGATTTCAGGTATTTTGGGGAATGTATACAGACTGTTAAATATGCTTATTATTGTTTAAAGTTTACTGGCATATAGCCTGGTTCATTGAGAGTAGATTCAATTGAGCACTTTCTGTTTTGTTTTGTTTCTAGAGAGGGTTTCTCTGTGTATCCTTGACTGTCCTGGACTCACGTTGTAGACCAGGCTGGCCTTGAACTCCAGTTGAGCATTTTTAAAGTTTACTGGTTTTGCAGTCAGTTTGAGTTCACTAATCAATGCATAGGAGGCATTAGTTTTCATTTCTATCATTTCTGTTGATCTGTGTTAAAATTCCTGGCTCTGCTAAGTTTGCCTATGTATTTACATGTTATGTAGCTCATCCTGACCCTTCAATATACTCATAGTACTAATTTTTTTTTCATACATCTGCCTTTATTGTAAACAGCAGGTAGGATACTTGTAGTAATGGTAAAAAATTAATTTACAAAAGCAGGAACTCGGTGAGATGCCTGGTGGGTACCTTTGTGACTCATACGTAGATACCAACCCAGAGCAGGAGGAAGAGGACTCCAAAGCCCATGAAGAGTGAGGCCACCAAAGAGATGAGGAGCTCTTTGTAAATATCGCGTGTGTACTTGGTGGAGGTGACCTCGTAAACGAAGAACCAGGAGGTGAAGAACATGCCAATGGCCAGAAGTACCACAGTCAGATGTGGGAAGACAGCCGGGTTCACCAGGCTGGTATACCTACTCATGGCCTCAAGCTCCATTTTGCCCCACACAGGATAAACCACCGGTCTGCCACCAGAATCCATAGTACTAATTTTAAATTGAAGCATCTGTGTTCATTTACCTTTGGCCATCTTGTTTCTTTATTGTATATTGCTTTTTCATATGTCTTTGTGTGTCCTGTAATGTTTTGGTTTAGGGGTGGGTATTTTACATGCAATAGTAGAGACTAAAACAAATACTACTTGTGTCTGAAAATGAACACACTTCATTTGGATAAGGCTTTTTTGACATGGATATTGAGGGATATCAGTCAATTCAGTGAGGATTTGAGCCATTTGTTGAGTTGGTACTTGAGGGGGTGAGTCAGGTGGGTTTTATAAAGAGCAAAGCCTTTTGTGAAGGACCCTGTTTCCTGGATTCATTTCCCTTCCTGAGATCTTTCCGTATGGTCCTGCCATCTACCCTAAGCCTCACAAGGGCCACCATGATGTTATTTAGACATCCAGCTTATACAACTGTGAGCCAAATAAATTTTTAAATGTATTACCTAGTTTCACATATTACTTTTTAATAGCTTTGGAAAGTGTACAAATACATAGGGGCTGGTTTACGAGAAGTTAGGTTATTTATTTATTTATTTGTAGAGTAGAAAGTCTTATCAGATTGGGGTCATAGAGAAGTCTGTGTGCATCTTTACAAATAACTGCTGCAAGCATCCCTGAGTATACATCTTGCACTTTGTGACCTTAAGTGTGATCTAAAATGAGAGAGTTTTAGAATTAGATTTTCTCCATCAAAGATCCTGCAGATAGATAATTAGTATGTGACTGATTATATTTCTCTTCTAAAGATTATTAATTGCAACTCTTACTAAAAGTCAAAAGTTCATGCTCAAAATAGTTTCCAATCTGAGAGATCAAACTTAAATTTTATAGTTTTAAATATTATTTTCCTCATTTCTACTTAAGTTGAATACCTTTCTATATATCAGTAGTGATTACTTGGGTGACCTTATTGGTTCTTGGATCCAGAAACAGCAGACAAGAGTCTGGACCCTAAGTGGTAAAGGCACTGCTTTTTTGTCAGGCTATCTGATTAAGCTGGATGGAAGATACAGTTCTGACCATAAATGAGCTAGGTAGCATCCCCTGGGACAAAGGAATAGGTGTATTGATGGAGGACAGATTCTTGCCTGCAGTTCCTATTCAGATCCTTTTCTGCAAATTAGGAATTCAAACTTGCCTGGAATGTCTGGGCTTGATAGGGCAGTGTTCAGTCTCAGTGGTGGACAGACCATTGATCAGCTTTTACTTAGGAGACAGCAGGTACCCAGGAGGCTGACCCTTTTAGCAAGTGACTAGTTGAGCTCTGCTCTGCCTGCACAGAAATCAAAGGTGGGCAGCAAAAAGCTCCTCAAGTCCTGATCCTTGGCAGCTTTTCATCCTTTGGTGTTTGACAGTAGTAAATGGTGACAGTGGGAAGGCAGCAGGAGTAGCAGCAGGTAGCACCCATTAGCATTTGCTTCTGTAGGTTTTGAGAGCTGGGACCCTTAGTTCGTTAATCACAGAGAGGAAGCTGAAATTCCCCAACCCTTAACAGCAGCTGATGTTTTAGTTCCTGGCTCAAGGGTATCTGAGTCCCTATGGCCCTAAAGGCATTAGAGCTTTTATAACCCCTCCAGCAGCCATGGCCTGCAGGGCCTCTTCTCTGGCTTTTTCCAGCCTTCTAACCTTCATCCTCAGTTCTCCACCCTCTCTGCTTCTGCCCCTGTGTGTTCCTGCCCTGACTACTCTCTTAACTGTTCAGCTACTTTTTCTTCAGCTTTGTCAAGCAGCTGGTTGCCTTGCTGCTTTTCCAGCTAAGACTGCTGGCAACTCTTCTGTTGTCCCTGTTGCCACTGCAGTTCAACTGCCTCTACTTCGCTGCCACATTGATGTTGTTTGTGATGCTTCTTTATTCATAATAGCAGCTCATCCCACAGTGGGAAATGTAGGCAAGAAAAGACCACTTCAGAGAAGCCTTTTGATAGGCCCACTGTTTCAACACCAGAGGAAGCAGCAGAATGAGCCAAACAGCCTGCTTTTATAGCTGCAGTAGGAGCCTTTCCACCAATCACAGTGACCAGGGTCAGTGTCCCTCCTCTGGTCTAAGTGGAGATCATTACAAGGTCATCCAGAGTTCAGCAAGGGCTGTGATAACAAACTAGCCCTGGCCGAGAGAGTGTGCCTTTCCAGAGCTGACCAATTAGCTTCAGTTGCTGTGTAATCTTCTCAGAGTATTATGCAGTATTTTTAATAGCTGGTGCTGCCATAGGGTTACTCCAGCAGGCTACTGGTGTGACAGACCTTTTGTTTAAGGCAAGAAGAGGAATCAGGGAGAACTCAGCAGCTTCCAAGAAGACTCTAGTTACTAGAGGTCAAATGGTCCATCCTCCAGTATTTTGTTTATTTACAGGAAAATGAGCATCAGAAGGATTTTTTTTTTTTGCTAATAAGAACTCAAATTATTTTTAACATTAATAATTATTTTAATTGAGTTTTCTCTGTATTATCCTTGTAATTGTTAGACAACCTATATTCCAAGGCCAGTTTGAATAGAGCTTTAATCTTCCTGATGAGGCCCTTCCTCTGTTACATTGCAGGCTCATCCTTGTAATAGGATGTGTTTACAGCTGTAGCAGTTGTAACTCTGGGGTTGTCTGTGAGCTCTGGCTTCCGGCTCATGTCCTTGTTTTACTTTCCTGGGAAAAAGCAAAGCAGCAATGATCCCTGGAAGTCCCCTTCCCGGAACTTGACTTGTTAAAAGGAAATTTTCCAGAAAAAGAAATTTAAATAAGTTCCATTGTAGCTAAAAAATTACTTTCTTAAGTTTTTTTGTGGATAATTTGGAAACAACTTACTTCATAACTAATACTTAATGTTATAACATAACTTCCGCACATTTGAATATTCATTTTATTAGAAATGTGATATCCTTTGCTTAATTTATTTCACAACAATTCCATATATTCTTTCTGGTAAGATTTATAATGAGAAGTATAGCCTCATTATATGCAGCTAAATGGAAGAACATTTAGCCACAAGAGAAACATTTCTTCATTCATTTTTTACCCTTTCAAAGACTCCAAGAGGTATATGAAATTTGTTACATATTACTTCGCCATAAATGAAGAAGACTTCATTTATATTATAAACTAACTTTTAAAAGTACTTAAGGCTAATTTAAGGTAGTTATCTGTGAAGCTTATGAGTGACTATGTTCTGAAAAACATGTCTGTTCTGGTTTCATTTCCAAAAGCAACTTAGAGGAGAAAGGGGTTCATTTCTGCTTACAATGCCAGGTCAAACTAGGGAAGTTACAGTACCAGGAACCTGAAATAGTCACATCCATATTCAGGCATAGAGAGAAGAGAAAGCATTCATGCACACTTGCTTGTTTGTTTATGCTCAGCTCAAGGTATCCACACTTTTACATCTTAGGACCACCTGTCTAGGGATGCTGCCTAGTAGTGGGCTTTTTCTTCCTACATCCTTACCTTAATTAAGACAACCCCTCACAGATATGCTCACAGGCCAATCCAATATAGACAGTCCCTCGTTGAGAATTTTCTCCCAGTTAATTCTAGGTTATGTCATGTTGATGATTAAAGCTAACCATCACAGTGTCAGTGGGCAATTTCATCATTTGGCGACATCACAGAATAGACTTAGGTAAAGCAAGCCAACTGGACCTTCACTAGGAGACATAATTTTAGGGGATCATTGTCATATCTGTTTCCATCATTGACCAGATTATAATTATGTGGTGCATGACTGTACTTTGAAAACATAAATTCAGTGAATATCATTTAAAATGAAAAACAAAATGATGAGAGAGACACATACGTACTATTGCCTGCACTCAACTTTGGTAGATAACCAGCCTAGTAATTTAAAGGATTAAAGTATTAAAACAAGACGATCACAGAGCAAGAGTCTCAACCTAAGTTGAAAATTAACTGTGGACTTCACTGTATTTCTCTGCTCATCTTACCCACCTCTCCCTGTATAGAGAGCACATTTCTCCTTTCCATTGCTGTACGATGGGTAATGATGCAGTGTTGATGGCTTCTGTACCCACTTTTTTTCTCAGAAAGAATACAGTAAATCTATCAAACTTCCTTCTAAATGTGTACTATAAAGTCTGACCACTCTGAAGTCTGAACATTAGTGAATTTCCATAAGATGAACAGTTGTCAAGGAGAAAACAGGTCAAGTATGGAGTACTCCGTAATATCACAGTGAAAACTTTTCCTCTTGGAGGAATGGAAATGTGGGGAGTACACTTGCATTCAAAATATAAAACAGCCCTGTTTTGTTTGCTTACTTGATGTGTGTCCCTGAGAAAAGGCATTAAAGTCTTTAGTGCTTCAGAAAGTACCTCTGAATATTAATCAGATTATAATAATTGATAATTACTATTTTCTCTATTGTAATTGCCTTAATTATCTTCTGCCCCACTTTGTTTACATTTTAAATAGATAATGTAACCAATGCAGAAGGCTGGCAAATGAATGTGACCTTGAATATTCGCCCATCCACTGGCACTGGAGTTATGCTTGCTTTGGTTGCTGGGGACACAGTGCCCTTTGCCTTGTCGCTGGTGGACTCCGGCTCTGGAAATTCTCAGGTAAACTCATTTCCAACCTAGCTGAACCTTAGTTTTGTTTGACTTTTCTTTTTTCCCCCTGGCTGGGTGGCTGATTTTCAAGGACTAGAAGGAGACAATCTTGGGGAACAGAGAAACCTTTGCATCTGGAGTTATAGTTAGGTGGACTCACACACAGGCTGTTTGGATACCTCAAAAAGTGCATGGAAATCTACCCATATTCAAAATCTGTGAAGTATTATGGGAATTCATCTGTACACAGAATAAGGGTGTGATAACAGTCCACTCTCAGCTGTTTATTATACCGTTGTAATTATTCTCTCTTGCACTTGTTAATTTTTACCCCACGAGTAAATCAGAAAAAAGAAAAAACGGAAACTATCCCACGTGGTTTCTTTATGCTACCTGCAGTTTGGAATTAGGAAGAACAGAAAAGTCTTAGATACACAAAAACACGAACTTTATCAGGAGCTCTATTCTATTCCAATTCTTAGTAGTTCTAATAGCTAACAGCTTACTGCTTGTGGCTTTGTGGATTGCAGCAAGTTTCTGTAAACATTTTATTTTATACCAAGATTGGAATTTTTGTTTGTTCTGTAATCAACAAAAAGGTGGGATTCATTTTTCAAATTAGAGTGTACTGTGAAGTTAGTTTCTGTTGAGTAATAACCACCACCCCAACCCACCCCACCCCACTCCACCCCTGGCTGGCTTGGAACTCACTATGTAGACCAGGCTGGTCATAAGCTCACAGAAATCCACTTGCTTGGATTGAAGGAATTCACCAAAATGCCTGACTTGGCCTTCTCTTTTAATGAATAAAAGGTATGAATATTTGTAAGGAAGTATCCTAGCATCTCTCTATATGTGGGAAGTATCCTAGTATCTCCCTCTATCTGGGAAGTATCCTAGCATCTCTCTCTATCTGTGAAGTATCCTACCATCTCTCTCTAACTGAGAAGTATCATCATAGCATCTCTCTCTATGTGGGAAGTTCCTAGCATCTCTCTCTATGTGGGAAGTATCGTAGCATCTCTCTCTATGTGGGAAGTATCCTAGCATCTCTCTCTATGTGGGAAGTAT
>CAJQZJ010034004.1:441000-451966 GCA_907164525.1 Lophiomys imhausi
TCTCTATGTGGGAAGTATCCTAGCATCTCTCTCTATGTGGGAAGTATTGTAGCATCTCTCTCTATGTGGGAAGTATCTGAGCATCTCTCTCTCTGGGAAGTATCCTAGCATCTCTCTCTATCTGGGAGGTATCATCATAGCATCTCTCTCTACTTTGCTGTCATTTTCTATTTCCTCTTTAAGTTAGCAGCAGAGGTCATTCCGAACCAGTTGGATACTTTGAAAATTCCAGCAAAATAAAACACTTCTTTTTTTTTTTTTTGAGATTCTTTTGCTGCCTATGTAAGTATGGCTCACAGTGCATGGTCTCTTTCCCAGGCCTCTTTATCCACATTGTCTTGGTCTGTATGATTACTTGGATTGCACAGACAAGCTTTCCTGCTTTGAGACTATAATATATATATATATATTATATCCATATATATATGGATATATATATATAAAACACCGTATATATATTATAGTCTCAAATATATTTATATTTGGTATTTATATGACATTTGATTTTCTATATCAAAAATAATATGTATACATTTGGTTTTTAAAGGATTAAACGAATTTAACTAGAAGGTAGGAGTGTGTACTGCAGTGTATATATAGAATATGGAAGGACTAAAGGACTCAGAATTTTTCTCAACAAAACAAGTAAAGAGACTTGTAAATATAAATATCACTTTGGCACATCATGTTAGTTTCTTTTATTTGATGATACACCTCAGTTGATTTAACTAAATATTCATAAGTCAGTATATATTTACATCTTTATTAAACCTAGAGCTTGTAAAACTAATGTATGTTTGAAAATTAATTGTTAAAATTAGTAAAAACTTTACATTTAAATGTAGAGGCTCTATTTTATTCCTTGTTGAAGTTTAAGTTTTGAATTTCAAAAGCACAAAGCCATTCCTACATGACTTTAATCTCAGTGCTTCCTTATGTGAAGTCTTTTTTCTGTCCTTTAGGATATTCTGGTATTTGTTGAAAATTCAGAGGTGGCTCGAATAGAGGCTGTAACTCTGTGCTCTGACCAGCAATCCCAACTGAAATGTAACATTAATAGAAATGGACTGGAACTGTGGACTCCACTTAGAAAAGACATCATTTACTCTAAAGATCTTCAAAGGCAACTCTCTGTCTTGGACCGAGCAATGAAAGGAACTGTGGCCACTTACCTGGGTGGCATCCCAGGTATTTCCTTACTTTTTCTTCAGTTTTAAAATCTTGTTTTGAATCAAATATCTTCTTTTTCTTTTTCTTTTCTTTTCTTTTCTTTCATTCCTTTATTTTTTCTTTTCTGAGACAAAGTTTCTGTATATAGGTCTGGCTGTCCTGGAACTCACTATGTAGACCATGTGGGCCTTGAACTCAGAGATCCATCTACCTCTACCTCCTGAGTGTTGAGATTAAAGGCATACACACTACCATGCCTGGTCAAATAATAATATCTTAAACATAGAATTTTAGTAACAAGACATTGAAAGTGAGGACAAAACTTCCAATATCATTTGCACTTGTTTTGGAGGCTTGTACCAGCACTTTATTGGAGTGGGTATTTTTAATGGTAAAGTGAGACAGACTAATTGATTTTGCTGCATTTGGTGATCTGTACCAAAAAGAATATGTCATTTGATTTCATTTTTATGATAAAATTGTAAGCTCAACACTTATTCAACTTATTCACCAATTATTCAATATTTGTTTATTCTATATTTATTTCATGAGTTAAGATCACATACCTAGATAATCAAAAAGTTTTGGTCTCTGCAAATGAGGCTTCTAAAGTTTAGTTGAGGATATAGACATTAAACAACACAATAAAGAGGTGGTATCAAAATAATTAAAATTGTGATGAATTCGATGAGGAAAAATTGAAAATCAAGTTTAGAGTATGAAAATAAGGACTTGACTTTGTTGTGATGGCCAGAATCAATCTCTCTGAATAAGAGACTATATATATATATAATATAATATATATGTCATATAGTATATATATATATACTATATATATATATATTTGATATTTAAAGATTTAAGTGAATTTAACTAGAGGGTAGCAGTGAGTACTGCACTGTATATAGGTAGAATGGTCAGTGTGTGAGCACAGGAGAATATGGAAGTATGGGTAAGATGTACTAAATGGGACAAGGGACAAGATGAATCTATAAAATGGCTAAATGGATGACATACACTTGGCTTAGGGTTTTGTTGTAGAAGACCTAGGTGTCATTACAATGTTTAAAACAAAGGAATGGCATATAAACATAACAATTTCAAATTTTAATTCTGGGTGAATACGTTTGTTTTGCTTCTGGCGAAGCGAAAGTGGGTATAGATCACTTGAGTTCAGATGCTAGGGATATTCTGAGGATGCACTAATAACAGTGTCAATAACCACAGTACACCAACTAGTGCGTGATAGTCTGGACACCATACAGAGTCCTCAAATGTATCAGTTATTTTAACATTCTGAATAGTGATGTGGGAACTATTATCTTCACTTAGCAATACGGAAGCTGCTGGACGAGGGTGGTAGCACCTCTGATTAAATCTAGTGAATCCAATAGGAATCTAGAAGTAAAATCAGTATAATTTCATGATTAAAATACAGGTAGATAAAAGGATAACCCCAGGCATCTGATATTTGGCAATCCTCATGGGAGGATTCCATTTTCAAAATGGGGAAAATTGAAGTAAACTTGGATCTATGTTTAACTTAGTTTTGGACTCATGACATTGGTATCAACATTTTTACTTTAAATGTCAAAAAACGAGACACACACAAATTATTTTGGAGCATTTGTTTTCAATCCTATGCATAGATTTTTTTCCTGTGGAGAATTCTGAATGTGATATCAGGAATCTTAATGACCTTTATTTTATCATTCTAAATGTTCAAAGTCTTAATTCCACATATATGGAGCTCCCCTCTGGTATTTTGGAGAATGAAAGGAAATGGATTCCAAAAGTTATAGGCAGAAAAGGGACATAGAATTCAAGTTACTATCAGCCTGGTTAATTATTAGGAAGCATGCAGGACTGCAGGTAAGTTGGGTGAACTACTGGACTCTACATTGAGAGTTACTCACAAATTAGCTGAATATAATTTTAGGAAATCAAACAAGCAATGAATTCATTTGCATGACAAAAATTATAAAATTTGCAATAACACAAATGGTAGCTGATTTTAAAGAAAGAATGAAGGCAACTTGAGAAGAGATTAAAATTAAAATATTAACTTTAACATAGAGCATAAACTATCAAATGAATAAATTATTTCTTCTTATTTTTTGTTAACTTGGTTTTTTCGAGACAGGGTTTCTCTGTGTAGCACTGGCTGTCCTAGAACTCACTCTGTAGAACAGGCTGGCCTCAAACTCAGACATATGTTTGCATTTGCCTCTTGAGTGCTAGAATTAAAGGCATGCACCACTACTGCCTGACTTGAATAAATTATTTGTATATAAATTAATAATGTTTAGATTCCTTTTGATGAATGAAAATTAAGAGAAATTTGAGTTTGAAGATTTTTTTTGAAACTAATTTTTATTTTATTTTTCTGTTTTTCAAGACAGGGTTTCTCTGTATAACCTTGATTGTGCTGGAACTCTATAGACCAGGCTGGCCTTGAACTCACAGAGATCCACCTGCCTTTGCTTCCTGGGTGCTGGGATTACAGACAGCTGGGAACTGCCATGTGGGTGCTGGGATTTGAACCCAGGTCCTTTGGAGGAGCCATCTCTCCACCCCCTAAAACTGATTTTTATTTATAATTAATATATAGTTATTATATGTACTGTGGGGATAAATTAGTGTCATAATCAATGATGGCATTGTGGTTAAAATAATGCATAATCAATGACATCAGCCAGGCAAGAAGAGAATTTCTAAAATATGCATTTAGCTCCTAGATATGAATTTTTATCAGTGTGTTGGAAAGCTGAAGGTAGGAAATTTGAAGTATCTATTTTTGGCATAATATGCTTTAAGGAGTAACAACAAGAGAATGCCCACTGTGAATTTAAATCCATGAGGAAGAAATGCCAAAACAGAAGGTGTCTTGGACTATAGTTCATAGGAAACCAAGGATGTGACATGAACATCTAGGATAACACTTGGTAATGAGAGTGAAAATGCAGCAAACCCCAAAGGTACTTTTGACCTCAAATGACTCACTGAGGAACAATTCAAAATGTTATTTTGTAGAATAATATTATCACATAAAAGTCAGTCTCTCATTATTACTTGCTTTTATGTTTATCCAGAAACTATTTCTTAGGAAACATAAAAATCTGTTTTCTTTCCTGAAATTATAAAAAGGCATGTTTGCCATGACATTTAGAAAGGATTTCTTAAGACACCACAATCTGGAATTGAAGAGGTGATCTAGTTACACTGAAAATTGCTCATATTTAAAGAGAAACCAACATGTATGATTTTATAGTAAATGTGGACTGTCAGAAGCATATGCTCTTTTCTCCCCTTTACAGGTGAACAGTTTTCTTTAGTTTCACTGGAAATGATTGTGCTTATGATGAAATCAGAAGAACTCATGATATACTGAGCTCCATGTTCAGTATAACATGTATTTGCTTAATAGAACCACATTAGTAATTTCTCTTGTAGGATTAGAATTTGTTTGGAATTGAGAAGTCCGAGTAATTCTTCTAGCTGTAAACAAATGAGATGCTGAGGTATTGGGCTAATTGTCAGACATTGTTTTGACAGATATTTCCTTCAGTGCCACACCCATGAATGCCTTTTACAGTGGCTGCATGGAAGTGAACATCAACGGTGTGCAGTTGGATCTGGATGAAGCCATTTCTAAACATAATGACATTAGAGCTCACTCATGTCCGTCAGTTAGGGAAGTCCAGAAGAACTTCTGAAGTCTGTTTTCTGTGCTCATAATATCTCTTTTCTTGCTGTAATTATGCTCATGTTTTTGTCACCAGCTGTCAGGTGTTACCTGTAATGTGCAATGTTTGAATATTATGTGGTACTTTGTCCTTCAGATTTTTGTTATATAAATCATATTTTTAAAAATTCTTGCTCCTGTTGGTGTCTAGAAATTAAATAATGAAACACACAAAAAATTTAAATTTCAATTTATTTTCTATCAATGATGCTGCTTTAGTTTTTTATTTTAAAAGTAAGACTCAGCATCATTGAACTAGTATTTAGATATCTAATTTTTCCCAGATGAATCAGTTAAACCCAAACAAAAGCTCATGGGATTAAATGCTAACAGCTTCAGATAGACACTCTATTTTTTTTTTTGTTGTTGTTATTGTTTTGTATTTTTGAGACAGGATTTCTCTGTGTATCCTTGGCTGTTCTGGACTGACTTTGTAGACCAGGCTGGCCTTGAACTCACAGTGATCCACCTGCCTCTGCTTCCCAAGTGCTGGGATTAAAGGCGTGTGTCACTAAGCCCGTCGACACTGTATTTTTATTGTTGCTTTTTGCCCATGAAAGCAGCAGAGTTGATCGCGTGTGAACTGAATGGAAAGTCTCAAAGCTTTATCCCAAAATAATTCCTTCAAGTGAGGAGCACCTAGCTCAGGCTTCATCTTTTTTTTACCTGGCTTTACATTTGAGCCAACATCTTTACTGAATTAGAAAACTAGGGCAGTTATTCACAGGAGCAGCAGTGAGTGTCCCCTCAAAGGCATTGCTTTCTATCAGAGAAGTCAGGTTACTATGTAACGCATGGGAACATTGCGAGAACACATTGGTCCAAGTAGGCTGCACAGGCCACACAAGGTCTGAGTCAGAAAGTCCCTAGTGGTGGGAAGGAGAGTAAATACATGGGGAAATTCATGGTTTTCCTTCACTTTGGGTTTTAAATACTGTAGGTAGCTTGAATGTGGCTGTTGAAGTTAAACTGATGAAAAGTAGAGTAGATTTTTAGCAAAAGGATAGTGATAAGAGGGATGCTGAAAATTGTTACATGCTCTATCTTTGTAGGGAAACAAGTGCAGAGGTAAGTACTTGCTGGTAGTACACTGTGTGTGGCAGGCTGTTTTGTTGTTTTTTTCCTGAATCAATCATTTCAGGTGTGTATCCAACATTTTGTTGCCATCTGAGAAGTTGAATTTTATTTTAGTGTAGATATTTTAAGTCACATGAAACATAATAAAATGATATGTATTTTTAAAATGTGAGTAATTTCTTTATTTGAAGACTTCGTTAGCATAAAATTACATAATGTACGTCTGAGTCTTCATGTAGCTTCATAGAACTCCAAGGAAAGTCTGGAAATTGGAAATAGTTGGTAAGTGGTTATATTGGCTATAGAGTGCAGCTCGGAAGGGAAGAACAGCAAGAGGAACAGTGTCTCAAGTCTTCTGGACATTGTGTGGATCACTTAGGGGATGTAATTTTTCTCCTGCTATGTACAAGGGGTGATGAATAATAGCAAGTGGCTACTGATTATGCTGCTATAAAAAGAGAAGGATGGGACTCAGAAGGTGGCTCAGGGGATAACGTGCTTGCTGTGCAATCATGAGGACAAATTGAGTTATGGTTCACAACACTCATAAAATATCATGCATGGTGGCTTGTCCTTTAACCACAGCATTGGCGGAGAGAAGCAAAAACAGATTCCAGGGGCTTACTGGGAGCTAATCCAGCAGAAACTAGGTCAAGGTTCAGTAAGAAATAATAGTATCTCCAAAAGTTAAGATGGAGAGCAATCGAGAAAGATACTCAATGTCTCTACATTCATATGACCTCACCACCACCACCATACACACACATACACTCAACACAAAGAGAGTGGTCAATATCATCAAAATATGTTGTATTCACATGCATGAAAAGTGATAATGAAACACATAATTGTGCATGATTAGTTAAAATATGCTAATAAAATGAAGGCACAAGAAAAATAGATAACTAGGAGGAAATAGAGAAATAGAAAATGGAGAAAAAGAAAAAATAGTGAAAAAGAAGAAGAAAATAAAATGAATTATCATTTTGGAGATTCTGTAGTTCTTATTTAATAATGCTATATACAGTGGCAGCTGTAGAGCTCAATCCCAAATTTTGTATCAGAAAGAAAAACCTTCCTACATATGGTATATAAGAGATTTTTAAAAATTGCAAATTTTATATATTTTGAGATACACTCATACTTACCTAGAGAGGAAGGGTCTAGACTTTCAGTTAGAATATTTGATTTGGTCATGGATTTTGGGATTTGCTGTGAAATAGAAATATCTATTTTTAAGAAATTGGTTGAGGCAGAAGGAGTGAACAACTAAATTCAACTGGATAGGAAATGATACTTACCAGTGCTTGATAAACAGCTCTCAGGTTTCCAGCTGCTGGAGTTTCAAATCATGTTTTGTTTTGTTTTTTTAGGTTGTCCCAGGAAATCAAAGCAATGCACCTTCTTTTCAGTGCTCCCGTATCAGTCCTTTGCTCATTAACAAGACTGCTTTCATGATCTTTCACATAGGTTATATGCTTTACAACTAATATCTTTATAATTCTGTAACTGCTATAGCAGCTATCAAACTGCCAGAGACATTATCTTTGAAAACTGGATCTTCGTCTACCTACTTTGTGGTTGTGTTTTCAGAGTATAAGGATAAGTTGAGCTTATCATTTTATTATGTTTCATGTGACTTAAAATATCTACACTAAAATAAAATTCAACTTCTCAGATGGCAACGAAATGTTGGATACACACCTGAAATGATTGATATCCAGTGTCCTGTGAGTCTTTATTAATATATGTATCAAAGAGTTTATCTTTTATTAAAAAGCAACATAATGTGAAAATACTTAATTATACAAATCCCATCATTATCTTGCTTATATAAATTGAACTTTGAGCTAGATATTGTCTAGAAAAACAAAAGGGAAAATGTCTTACTCCTGCTGTATTTAGTCTAGAGGAGTTTGGGACTTATGTGTGAGTAATTCAAATGTGAGTCTGAGTTTGGAAAGGTCGGTAGCAGAGAAATAAACCTCTGCTGGGGATTATGAGGAGGGAGAAATGAATCGCCAATGGAACTGTAGGGAGCTGTTCACTGAATGAGGACACATGTGGATGTCTATTAAATTTCCCTATAGTCAAGTCCTGTCTTTCCAACTGTCTCCCCTGATGTTCCTGTTTGTAAAGTTCATGGGACATCTCCCATAAAGAAGAGTTCTATAGATTGTCTGAGAAACAACACTCCAGATAAAAGTGTGAAGAGGCTGATAAGATACTAAAGAGTCTGGGCGAGAGAGGTCACCAGGCTATTCACCACGTCCATTCCCAGCCTTCTGGGCAGAAAACAGGTTATACATCTTCTCCTTTGAAGCATGTTCAACATCCTAGTTTTCCTAGTGTTTATCTATAAACACATCGACCTCTGTGCCCTCTACAAAAAGTAAAAAACCCACAGAAGTAGACAATAGGAAAAGAGAGTAAGAAAGAGTGGGACATGATGATACTCTGATAATTTATCCGCAATGAAGATATCAACCTGTGGAGATGATGTTTTAATGGCTTGGAGGTGGAGCTAATGGCCAAATATCTACTAGAGGTCACAGAACGAAAACTGTCCCTGATTCATTTTCATCCAGGGCTCCTCCATAAGAGAAGACAGGAAGCTGCGTGTCATTGTGTGAAAACCTGTGTGAATGCTGCTCACTAACTTCTTTCTCAGGCTAAAATTTCTATTTATATGTGATAATAAAGGTCAACTGAACCACTAGTCTCAAGTCTCTCTTTTCTTTTTTTCCTGCTCATCCCTCTTCTTCACAGATCCTGAAACTTTCTAGGTGCAAGAGGCATAAAGAACAATACTGAACTCATGATTCTCATCATCTATTTGTGGGGTACATACAATGTGAAAAACACTATCTTGCTCTGGACACCTGTACTGTGAGATTGAGGAAAACACAAATGTACAGTTAGCTAGATTTGGAGGTGAAAAGAATGTTAGAGATCCAACTCAAATGGGAAAAGTATCTTCTGTGGTTCTTCTTATGTCTTTATAGGTGTGTTAGTCAGATTCCATTTCAAAAAAATACATGAGATAAACAACTTAGAAAGAAGTAGCATTTAATTTGGTTTATGGTTTCAGTTCATGGTCACTGGAGTCTAGCCTGTGATGGAACAAAGCTGTGTACTTTAGCAAAGCATTGAAGGCTACGGGGTGGGCATCTGAGGTACCAATACCCTCTCCAGGGCTCTGGTTAATGACATAATATCTTTCCACTTTGTCACACTTTCTACAGGTTCCACTAACTCTTAGTAGTGCCACATGCTGGGGAATAAGCCTTCAACACATGGACTTAAGGGACACAATCATTAATTATAATAATAATTGATAATTTAAGTAACTTTATTTTAATATCTGTAATCTATTCACCTGATACATCAAAAACTAATGTTTAGTGTTGGTATTTATCTTATTTTTATTCTATTGCTGACATAAAACAACATGACCAAAAACAACTTAGAGGACAAAAGAATTATTTGGCTTGAAATATTTGGTCACAATCCATCACTGATGGAATTGAATGTAGGAACTTAAAAGAAGAACACAGAGGCAGGAAGCATGGAGACATGCTATTTGTTTTTTTTCACAGACTCATGCTTAGCTAGCTTTCTTTTACAGCCCAGGACCACTTGTTCAGGAAACAGTACTGCTCACAGTAGGACTGACCCACCTGCATCAATTAGTAAACAAGACAATGCCCCACGGACAGGTCCACCTGTCAATCCCATCTAGGCAGCTCTTCAATTGAGTTACTCAAGTACTCTAGGTTGTGTTAAGTTGACAACAAAAAACTCCCAAACCAAAAGAAATTTTGTGGACAGGTTGTGTTGGCACATGGCTTTAGTCTCAGGAGGAAGGGAAAGGCAAGAGGATCACCAGTTCAAGGCCAGTTTTGACCAATTAGTGAGACCATGTTGAAAAATGAAACAAACAGGAAAGGAAGGAATCTGAAAAGAAGGAGGGAAGAAGGAATTTTTGTGGATATGTGTTTTAAATAAGAACCTCCTGCGGGCGGTGGTGGCGCACGCCTTTAATCCCAGCACTTGGGAGGCAGAGGCAGGCGGATCTTTGTGAGTTCGAGGCCAGCCTGGTCTACAAAGCGAGTCCAGGACAGCCAGAGATATTCAGAGAAACCCTGTCTCGAAAAACCAAAAAAAAAAAAAAAGAACCTCCTGAATGGAGGCAGTTGATCACTGAGTAGTGTCTTTCAGGCTATATATGGTTACCTTCCTCTCTCCCATACCAAGCTCTTTACTTGCCAAGGCATTCTCCTATCTAGAACCTGGTTTAGAATAGTCAAGAAGCAGATGCAAAGTGAATATTCAGAAAATGGTATGTTCTGGATTAAGTCACATTCAGATCCATGTGTCAAAATCCTGAACCACGTAGAGACAGAAGACGAAAGCTTTGCTTCTTCCCTGTCTAGTGTGTCTCCATATTTCCCCATCCTTACACAGACACTAGTCATATTGAATTGGCCCCAATTCTAATGATCTCATTTTAATTTGATAACATTTATAAAAATCTTACTATCAAATGTGGTCTGTCATGTTTTGAGGTACTGGGGGCTAGGATTATCTCAACACATGAAATTTGGAAAATGACCATTCAATAGATAACAGCTTTCTTGCAGTAGAATCTTGGGAAGTTGTGACTCAAAAATAATGTTGAAAAATATGATGGACATTTAGACAGTGGAGGTATCTGTATAGATTTTATGTAGTCATTGTGATTTAGGTCGTGCCTTATAATGTATATTAGCTTGAGAAAATGTGATCTCCAGAGTGAATTAATAAAACTATAAGATAGGATTAAACACACACACTCACGATAGATGCAAATGGGGGATTATAAAATGCTTAGGTTTGACTAGCTTTAAGTTTTGGGGGGTTTATTTATTTTATTATTTTATGTGTATGAATGTTTTGCCTGCATATTTATATGTATACACACACACACACACA
>CAJQZJ010034004.1:458505-548738 GCA_907164525.1 Lophiomys imhausi
ATCTATCTATCTATCTATCTATCTATCTATCTATCTATCTATCTATCTATCTATCATCTTTCTTTGTCATATTCTATTGGTTATCTCTTAAGTACATCTATATATAATGTTTCATGTACTGTTATTTTACAGTGCCTATCTCCGTAGATTATATTTTAAGTGAAAGAATGAAAACTCTATGCACACCAGTAAAGAGCATCAAAAAAGCAGTGCATATTTTTAATAATAAGTTCCATTACATATGTGCCCTTGCTTCCTTCCTCACCTGCTAGATTACAAACACTTCAGTATTGGGAAACATATTCCCTTGTTCTTTTGGTGTCACTACCTATTTTGGACTATCTCTTTGATTTCTGAAATACTGATGACTTCATGAAAACCCTTGGCTCATCAGAATTATGAGGTACAAGTAGAGATCAGAAAGAACAAAAACTAAAGTAAAAAGGAATGAGATGTGAATTTTTGTAGGTGCTTTTTTAGCTTGCTGAGATAAAATGTCATGAATTTCATTACTATTTTTTTTCTAGAATACTGTATTAATAATGAAATCTTCTTAAATAGGGGGAACATGGACATTCTCTGTGCTTGCCTTCTGTCTTCAAAGAAGAAAGAATGAGTTATCCCTGCTTAATTAAGATCACAACTGGATGATTTAGGGGGAAACACAATGGACTCTAAAGAGATATTACCCAGCCAGGAAGATATTGACATTCAAACATGCCTCACGTTTTTCTTTTCATTCTTGGAATTTTATGTCTTGGGAAAAACAAATAAGTCATATTACTGTAGAATATCCCACACCCACAAATCATGCCAGAACTGTCTCAAAGGGAATCCTGAAGTCATGTCAACCAGGACATGTCATTATTTTCAAACACTCTTACAGAAGGAGTGTTTCATCATGAATTTGACATCCCTGGGAATAACTGAATTGAACTCAGTCAGAAAGGAAAACAATCACAACTATTTACATTTAACAGACCAATTTTCTTCTCTCTGACTTAAAAGCTACTATTTAACTCTATATTTTTGTACATTTTATACTTTTGCCTGTAGTCCTGCTTTTTCTCCCTGCTGCCTTGAAAAATAAACTCATATTTCAGTCTTAATTTTGTTTCATGCCAGTAAATCAAAGAAAACCAAAACACATGCTCCTATTCTTTGAAGATCTCTACCTTTTTTAATTTCTGTCATGCCACTCTAACCTTAACTGTATGAAATCTTTGTGCGACAGCATGGGTAAACTTTCCATACATGCTACATAAAATCCAAACTTCATATTATTGCATTTATATAAAATGTCGAGAATAGGAAATCCATAGAAACAAAGATAACAGTGGTTTCCAGGAGAGGAAAAATTTAAAAAAAAAAGGCGGGGGGAGGTCACAGCTGGGTACATTGTTTTCTTCTATAGTGACAAAATATTTTTGGATAAGTGGTTCTTATACAACTTTGTGAATATTGTAAAAACAACTCAATCGCTTACTTACAAAGGGTGAATTTTGTGGTGAATACTGGAATTTTAAAAAATTCTCATGTTTCATGCTCTAATACTGTCCTCAAAGCTAACATTAACAAGCTTAATGTTAACCAGCTACATTTTACTTAATTCTGATCACCAGTATGAGTTAAGTATAGTTCTTATTCCTATTTCACACATGAGGAAAGAGAGGCTAACTAACCTACCCCAAGTCATTCATATAGCGAGGATTCTTAGAGCTGGGCATTGAACCCAAGTAGAATGCCAGCATTGAAGCTCTAATCTTCTCAAAGCATGAAGTTATGCCCTGGGGCATTTATGATATAATTATCATTGTAAATGTTTTTTAAAAAAATCTTGTTTCTTGATATACAGTATTTCTAAAGCTTTCTCAGCCAAGAAAAACACAATAGACATCTTGTCACTAAACACAATGACACCATGTGATAAGCATATAATATAAGGGCTCTTGCACAAACTAGAGCTTCTGTCTTGTTCAATTAATCCTCATAATCATTTGGGTTCACATAGTTGTCATAGGTTCCACTAGTTCCACTCAGACAGAACTAGAGGTACAGACTGGGGCCAATTTAGATGACTAAAGACCTCTGGAAAGAGGTATGAGGTTGAATAAAAATAAGTTATGATGATGTTCTTTTTGCTGTGCATGACATAACTTCTGCTATGGTGTCAGTGACTTAACAGTATAGCCACCCCTGTATAATAAACTGGTCTTATCACTATAGTATGGAAAGATGTCTAAAGAATCACATAATCTGTTGATAAACAGTTTGTAAATTGTTTGGGCAGAGTCAGTGAGATTCAGATTGAGGTCTCCATCTGCTGTTTCTTTTCTTGTCTTTGAGACAGGGTATCACTACATAGATCTACCTGTCTCTGCCTCTGGAGTGCTGAGATTAAAGGTGTGCACCACCACACCTGGCTTCTTATACTGCATCTCCCTACTTCATAGACCTAAGAAAAATTCCCAAAGAGACCTGTATCGAGCTCAAAAAAAAAAAAAATTGTACTCATTCAGACTAAGTCAGAATCTAAGGATCCAAACCTATTAGTTTCAATCTCCTTGAGCCAAACAGCCCCTAAAGTTGCTGGGCCAGGTTCTGGCTAGTATTCAAACAGCTGCTATACTCTTCTTTTCAAGAATTAGAAGACCTCAAATATTCACCCATTCCACCATTTTTTTGGTGTTTAAATCAAGTTTCTAGTGATGACCACTGAATAACTGAAACATTTTAATAAACATAAAATGGATCTGAACACTTAAATCCCTAGACTAAAATTAATCAAACAAAAATGTAAAAACTGTTGAAACCAAAAGCTCCTTGATAGCAGGATATTTTTCATTTACTGATTACCTCTCTGTAGGACTAGCCATGTGAAAAATGTTCTCATCTTCATTCTGTAACCGCTCTTTTCTCCTCCTTTAAATGTCATGCCATAAGTCATTTGGATCTATTACTTTGACCAGAGTCTTATCTGGTTTATATACCATAGTGTATTTATTCTGAAGATCGGCCAAAGACATATCTATTCTCCTGTGAAATTCTGGATCTGAGTTTGATTTTATTTTATCAAAGTCTGCATCGTGTCTGTTTTTTATTCTTGAGAAACGATCATGTAGAGTAACATCAGATGGTTCAAAACTACTTGCTTTAACTTCATGGATTATTGTTATGATTTCCTCAGCAAATTCTTTTGTAGGTTTGTTTTCAGGATTCTGAGTTGAGTCAAGATGTTGAAATACTGGATGAAAATTGTCACTTTTTTTTTGCCAACAGTAACCAAATCATATGACATCTGTCTCTCTCCAGAATATCTCGAAGTAGACCTAAATGTATCTATTTTGTTCACGTCTACTTTAACAGTAAGTGATTTCTTCTTGACAAATGAATAGTGTTTGTCTTCATGTTTGGGGCTTGTATCAAGTTGTTTACTAGCGGATGTATTCTCTTTTCTGCAATCTTCTTTACTTATTTTCTTCTTCCATTTGTCATTGCAAGGCCCCAAATCAGCCTCCTTTATATCTGTATTAGTATAGGAAACACAGTCTTTTTTGTGGCGCTGAGAATGTCCATTTATTTGCTCATCCTCAGTCTCTCTTCCTCTTGAAGTACTGAAACAATTTGACTCTCTATTTCCAGGAACATGTAGAGAACTGTATTTTCTGTCTTTTTCCTTCAAGTACTTCTGAAATCTCCAATCAGGAAAGTCCTGCTCACCATCTGAGAGCTTATGATGTTTGTGATGGTAGTTATAGGACACTCTGGTTACTGAACTTATCTGTGGGTGTTCTTTCTCAGTGTTCTCTGTGACTCTGACCTCCAAAGCTCCAATCTTCTTTCTTCTCTTGGAAAGGTGGAAAAGAATGCTGCGGCTTCCACTCTGGGATTCTGACTGCCTCTCTATTTTCACAGCTTGCTGAGTCTCTAGGCCTTATTGACGTGTAGCCATACTTTCTGAAATCATGATTCGCAGGATACTTCTTCTGGAAAGGGTTACTTGTATCAAAGTCTTCTGAGCCTCTTGGTGACTGAGGGTGGCTTTCTTCTTGTACCCTCTGGTGTCTCAAGTCATCTTCATGCTACTTGTCTTCAAATCTAAAGGAATCTACCAGTAGCATCTGAGGTGGCTTCCCACCTCTCCCACTTCCTCTAACTCTGTGCTCATCAGGAATATACTTTCCTTGCACTTGGGGGGGATAGCCATCCCTCTCGTGCTCTGTGTAGGTTGTTGCACTTTCTGAGTATAAGGGCATATACTGAGGTATTCTGCCATCATCCCCTCTTCCATGGAAATATTCTTGGTGAGGCTTTTATGTGTCAAATTTTTTCAACAGGCTTTACATGTGGGGAAGGTGATCTATTTTCATAAGATCGATAATACGAATTCACATGAGGGGGAATCCTTGGTTTATTCTGTCCATTTTTTCTCATCATTCTCTTTCCAAGTAAAGGGTCTTTTTGGATCATTTCTGTATTCAGGAACATAGTACCCATGGAAATGTCTTTCCTTGTAGTATTTAAATTTTCTAAGTTGTGGTGATAATGACCTTTGTTTCCACCTGGGGGCTCTGGATTGTGACTGTGCCATTCTTTAGCTTATGAGCAAACTGATCCACTTTTCACACCCAGAGGAAAGTCTTCACCATAGCTGTTGCTGTTGCCAAAGTCTCCAACACAGCCCCTGCAGATCCCTCCAGGTCTCGCTGCACGCTCAGCTCCCGCCTCCTGCTCCAACAAATACCTAGCCACCCCTCCTCTCACTTTTTCTTAGGACATAGTTTTTATGGGTGAAATTCATATAGCATAAAATATTGATATTTAAGTTCATCCTATGGTGCTTAGTGTTCTTACAATATGTTTACTAATTTCTTTACACTGCTGTAATTCATCTCCTGAATCAACAGAGAAGTAAAACCAATAGAATTATCTATCATCTATCTATCTATCTATCTATCTATCTATCTATCTATCTATCTATCTATCTATCTATCTATCTATCTATCTGTAATGTATCTAAATATCTATTTATCATCTATCAATCAATCTATCATCTATCTACCTATCTCTCTATCAATCATCTATTTATCATCTATCTAACCATCTATCATCTCTCTCTCCATATATATATACACATACATACATTCATCTACCTACCCATACACACATAAATATAAATACAGATACTACGCATAGGTCGGAAGTGATTTATATGGGCATGACCCAAACAATAATACAACTATTTTCTCCCCATGATAAGCTGCTAAAAACCTAGAAAATGCAGAGGTGAAATTAGATAATAGTCCCAGTGAGCAGACAGTACAACTGCCAGTTTCAGACTGATGACCTGAGATCAGCAGAGGTCCTTTGTGTAAATCCTGGAAGGCACAGAGCTTGGAGCTCTGATGTCAAGGGCAAAAGATGAGTCAAGACGACTCGTCCTTTCTCCACCATTGCTCTATTATAACCTTTCATGGACTGAATTATGATGCTCGAATTGGTGAAGGTGGGCATTGTCACCATTATTGATTCAAATGCTGAGCTCTCCTAGAAATATTCTCACAAACACATCAGAAATAATGTTTTACTCCAGTTTAGAATGGACAGGAGTTTATCTCTGTAAGTTGGCATGTCAATTTACTGGCAAGGTCAGGTCTTAAGATGGCACCTTTGATTCTATGTCCTTTACTAGTGGAAAAGATAGGGGTGGAAAAGGGCTGAAGGGTGGGTGACAGCTTTTACACTAGGGCCTGGATTCTCAGTTGCTCTTATGTAGGTTTTAGTCAGTTAAACACAGCTAGTTTTAGACCACGATTGTTAGCTGTGTCAAGTACAGAAGTTTGCATTTCTCAGCACTCTTCCCAGACATCTGGCTCTCACATTCTTTCTGCCTCCTCTTCTGTGATGTGCTCTAGGCATTTCTTATGGGAGAGGAGAAGGTTGAGGAAGATGCTTTATTTAGGGCTTAATACTCAATCTCTCATTCTTAGCACTTGGACTGCTCACTTTTTGGCTGCTACCACTATAAAATAAAGCTTTTTTTTGAACAAAATTAGGAGCAGCCCAGGTCTATGGGTATAAATGTAAATATTTAGAAGGCACTTTAACAGTCTGACCATTTAGCAAGCACAATAGTAGGCTCTACCCTTGGCTTATAAACTCCCCAGCTGTGGGCTTTTGACTAGTATTACAGCATGAAATGTCCCTGTGGAGCAGGCCTCAAATTCAGTAAGAAATTAGTTGGTTACCCCATAGCAGTCATGTCACTATTGCACGAGTGTACATATCTTGCCTGCTAAGTCAGTATCATAGCATGTACTATCCAGTGGTGGATAAAACAACTGATATCCTTTCTCTCTAGCAGCTTGTAGAGTAACAATGTCTAGTACTCTAAAAACTAGGCATCAGGGAGGAATTTTCCTGGTTGACTAGATATTGATTTCTCTTTTTTATGCCATGCAATCAAAATGTGAGATGCCTTTCATAAGGGTATTACCACGTAGTTATGGTGAGTAACCCAGGGCAATGGCAATAGCCTGTGTTGTTTTGGAGGCCCATGGGGCATCCCTATCCTGTGCCCTGCACTGGCATTTGTATTAAATAACCAAGTCTTCTAGTAGCAGCATTGTCCACCCAGGGAGGGTAATTCAGTTCCAAAGTTTTTGTTAAATTTTTGAAATATCTTACTATGTAGTGGGTTTCCATAAGGGATTTCCATGCACACTTGGTTGTGGATAAGTTATCCATTACCCTCTGTTCTCCAGCATTCTACCACCCCCATTCACTCTCAGTACAATCACTCCCATCTCACACTTAAAAGATCATCAATGACAGCTCCAGTTGTTAACCTTCCAAGGCCATACCTTTTCATCCTGTGCTACTGATAAATAAGGTTGAGTATATTAAGCTGGGGAGACCATTCACAACATAAGCTATGCTGTTGGCCATCCACTAGGTCAGTCATGCATCTTGTAGAGCATGGGAGTTGTGAATTCCCAAACATCTCCTGCTCTCTGCTTATGTTGGCTGAGATGCTTCACCACCTTCAGTATCTCCATCACAAGTTGGTGGGAGTGACTTTGAAAACAGGAAGAACAAACTTTTATTATTTTAGGCAACAAAGTTTGTGATATTTAATTATAGTCCCCCCAAGAAATAAAAATAAAGCCCATACCATTTCATTACAAAGGCAGCAAATAAGAACCATCTCTTTCAAATTGGTCAGAATTTAAAAAATTGTCTCAATTTCTATATGTAATCTCATTGCATATTTTGGATCACTTATTAACTGTGACAGTATTCTTGTAAACATATAATAAATGCCTCTTTGCTTAAGCCATCTCAGGTGAGTTTCTGTACTGGAAGCCTCCATTCTGCCTCTTCCTTAAGCGACAGATGTGTCTACGAGGCTACCTATTCTTCCTGCCTTGGATAACCTGGAGTGAGATTCTTGGAAATGTACATCATGTCCCTGATAAGCATTGTAGATGCAGCATGCTTTCATTTTGTAGACCTTTCATTTACAGCTATCCCTTTCACTCACGGGGACTAAATGAAACATTTCTGCAATTGGTAGACAATTGTCTGAGCAGGTTTTAACTGCATCCTTACCACCCTTCATTACAATGTCATGTTCACTAAATTTTGTCTGCTTGTTGAATGTATTTTGTTTTTCATAATAAACACTCATGACGAAGTTTAAGTGCTCACTTCGTCTTGTGCTACATACCCTCTATCTGTGAGCAGTGTACTTTTTTCTTTCTTTAGTGGAATGGATACACTTATTACACAGTGTTTTTTTCCCCCTTCCATTTCTTCTTATATTCCAATGTTAATTTCTACCAACGATACTGAGAATCATGTTCTTTTATGTAAAAATTTTATAAAGCGATCTATATGCTTTAAAAAGTCACTATATTAAATGAAAGCTGTAGAATTAGAGAAAAATTTAAGACCAAAGATTTACGCTTAGGTTTATGTTCATGCTAACTTTATTTCTGCTGAGAATCTTACATCTATTATCTAATAAACCATTTATGATTGATGTTCAATACGGAAAAGAAAAGAATAAAAAAGTGAGTTAGAATTTTGACCTTTTGAGTTGATTCATTTTTCAGATTTTACATTATAACCCAATGTATTAAAAATAATATTTTTGAGATGATATATAAAAGGGAATAGAGTTGAAATGATCACACTTCTTTCTTTTATCAGTTAAGGTACAAAGTACATCATTTCATTTAATACCTTTTAGGGTGTGGGAAGTCAGTAACAGAACTTTACTTTTATGTAGTAAATATAGTTTTTACTATATTTCCAAAATATTTTATTTTTAGGAAAACAAAATTTAAGTTAAAAGATTCCTCATTGGAATCCAGAATCATTTAATTATCAAACTGAATCTTTGATTTCTTGGTTTTTACTTTAGAGTAAAAACTTTGACTTTGAGTTATAAATCCATTTAAATAAGTTTATTCTGATCAGGACTTGCGTGAGTACAAGTCTCAGGGGAGTTTTAAACCTTTGGTAAAGGAAGCTGGGCAAACTTATGTGTGCTCTTGTGAAGATATTCAGATGATCTAGCTAGTCAAAATGTGATACTCTGGGATTAGAATCTCCAATTAATGTTGTTCCCTTTGGCCCCCTTCTGACATAGGCATTTATACTTTTCTGTTCATGAATCAGATTCTGGGCTAGATGATACAGGATCATGGTTTATCAAGAAGCAAATTGGTTGTAATTGTGATTTTGAAAGTGATTTTTATGACTAAAGCAACTTTGAACTACTGAGAGATCTCCTGAACAAGATACTCAGAATATTAAACAGCCACAACATGAGAAATGCTATTTTCTTCCTGTGATCTTATCAGCTAAGCTAACTTGTCTCTGAGTTGAAACACACACTTTGATCTTGCTAAGAATTACTTAGGTTTAGATCCTGGGATCAGGATACTACAGATAACCTGTTTTCTAGGCCTGTTTCTATGGTTTCTGACAAGAGGGGGAAGAAAGCAAGCAAACAAACAAAACAGTTTTTTTTTTTGTTGTTGTTTTAATGGAATTGGTTTTTAACCATGCCTGGCTACCACTAGGTGGCGGTACATGCATGCCCTATAAGTGGAAGTGCCTTGCAAATTTCATCCTGTAACAATGTAAATTATGCACTTAGAACATGAATGGATTCATATGCAGTTCTCCTAGTTCACAGAACATTATTTATATTAAATTATTGTGAATTTATGCCCATCCTATTGAGAATTACTTCATCGTAGAGAGGTAAAAGCAGGTATGTGTTAAATACATTAGTTTGGTTTTCTTTTTAGAGTAAAGCATGCTCAGACATTCATATTCAATAGAAAGGAACCGTATTAACTCTTCAATTACTGAAAATGCTTGTAAAATTCATTATTTCACTTCTACAAGAAGACTTTTCCTGTAGAATTAATTCAGGGCAACCCAGAAAGGCAATACACTGAGTTATATCACTGTAATGAAAGACTTACTAAGATACTGAAATTTCAGGACAGGTAGAAAATAGCATTTTTTTTTTTAAACGGGGAAAGCTTCAAATTAATGCTTGTATCAGCCGAATAGGAACAAAATCAATAGATAGGAGCATCAATATTTTAAAACATAAATGAGAAAACAAAGTAAATAAAATGTTTCATTATTTATATGAGTGCTAACTCTCATTGTGTTTGTTCATAAAGCACAGGCATCAAAAAAAATCATTCCATTTATTCATACATCTTTAATGACACATTATTTATATTGTTCTGTTTTCAAGTTCTTTATTACCTGTGTATAGTCTAAAACCTATTTTAGTTTATGCAGCATACACTAGGCAAGCTCACAGGCCTTGGGTTCATTTCATTGGAAACATTTCTGTTAATTCATTGCTTTCTCCCAGACAACATAAATTGGGAGTTTGATTTCCTGTCTCCATGCAGCACTTTTCGCTTCCTTGCTAGTTTTATTTAATCATTTATCATTTGACCCTACTTGAACTTCTGCATTTTCTGCGTTTCCTTGGGGGTGTCCACA
The DNA here is from genome assembly GCA_907164525.1 of Lophiomys imhausi. Lineage (NCBI taxonomy): Eukaryota > Metazoa > Chordata > Mammalia > Rodentia > Muridae > Lophiomys > Lophiomys imhausi. The sequence goes on from CAJQZJ010034004.1 coordinate 468,550, forward strand.
GTCATTGATATAAATTCCTTTAATTTTTGGAAAATATCATCTGGAAATGCAAAGCACACAGAGACCTTCTAGTCTGGTTTGTGCTTCTGAGAATGGACAGTCGTTGATATCTTTCCCTTTACTTGGCTGTAAAAACTTCACCATATGCAAACCCACAGTGGGTATATGTTCAGAGAAAGTCTTGTCTACTGTGATTTTGTCTTTGGGTAAGTCGGTTCTGGTTCTGTGTTGTTTTCTCTGCTGCCCTCTGTCGCTTTTGTGTCCAGAACATCAAAGCTACAGAAAAGGGCTTAGAACATGTTGTAGTTCTCAATTCTCTGCCTTCTCTCCTCATCCCTCCACTACTATTCTTTCCTCCCAGATTTTCTCTCTCTCTTTTTTGTAGTGTTTGAATTGCAGGTTTTCAAGAACAGATGAGAATGAAAAACATCAATAGGGAAATACACTGTTGTCCAATTGCAGCCTCAAGGGACACCATAATGACATCAATCTGAAGTGATTTGGGCTAGATTGCATGGTTATTACAGGCACATGTAAACCGTATGTAAATAAACTTGTGAACTGCTTACATGTTGATCTTGTAAGTCATAACTAACTTCCTAAACGATGCTCACTCCAACTACCCTAAACTTTATGTTCAGCATGAAAGATTACCTCTCTTAAAATAACAAAGTTTTCATCTCAATTGCTTTCAATTTAGAGCCAAAGTAAGCATAGGTGGGCTGTTGCTTCTTCACTCTGTCATCCTCATCTAGTTGGTCATGATGATTGCACTCTCCAATGAGTTTGAATAGTCTTTGAGTTCTAATTCTGAAATGATGCATGTTGCCACAGTGAATACGTGTTTTTTTGGAGCTGGCTCCATTTCCCGGTCTTCAGGACTGGGTGGCTGTGTTTCCTTTCTGGATGAATTAGAGTAGTATATTTGAGATTATATTTCATTAGTTTTATTGCTGCCTGTTAAGGTTTTATTATCCTCTCTGTTTTACATTTCAGACTGGCAAACACTTGCCAGCGGTGCTAAGTGACTTGATATATTTGAATCATAACTTTGGGACCGAAGAATATGTTGTCTGCAAGTAGAGTGGGGCGTTGGAAGTGATATTTTATAATGGCATTAAGCACATGCATTCACAGAACCGCTTCTATTCAGAGAGGAAGCAACTCTATTTCAAATTCTCTTCCATCCTACTTGGAGTCCTCAGCATTTTCCACAAATTTACATAATGTGCTTTAAATAAGAATCCATTCTTTCCGAATTGTTTGCCATTTATTGTATGTAATTGTTTTCTATCATGCAGTAACAGTCCAATCCTGTCTGTAAGGCAGTCTAGCAATACGTAAAACTCTGAAATCCTTCGTGTTCTTAGTTTGATGTTCCTTCACTAAGCTGAATGGAAGTTGAGCGGATTTAAAGGGAAGTAACCTGTCACATAATCGGAGGGCTTCCAGACAGACTGAACAGGAAGTACTGGTTCTCCCACAGTTAGTACTCCAACTCCTCTAGCCCAGTTAAGTGGGCTTTCTTGCTGTATAAATGGAGGTGAAAAATGTGTGCTCTCTGAAACATTTGTAGTGATTATTGAAACAAATACAACCATCATTGCAGAGGTCATGATTAAAAATAAAGCAAACAAACAACAGCAACAACAAATCCAAACCCAAACAAAACAGAAACTATCTGAACTTTGGGCTCTTTCTTAAGTTTCACTTATAAAATCATTTTTTTTCCCTCAGAATAAAAGTGTTTATGTTTCCTAGTTCAGAGATTATGATTACATATACCCATTTGTGGTTACTCAGTCTATTGAAAAATGATTCACCTATGAATTCTTAAAAACACATTGTTACATTTATGCTTTACTGAAACTTTTAATGATATAAAAATTCTGCTGAACTAAGTGCTCAGTTACCAAGCAGCCTAGGATGCCTTAGGTATTTCAGACAAAAAGAAGTGTGCTCTGTAGTTTTACATATTTGTGTTTTCAGGATACTATTCTAAGATGCATTAAAGAGAGGTGGATTATTCATGAAATCCAACTTTTTCCACAGTAAAGCAAATCAGTAAAAACAAAACAAACAAACAGAAAACAAACCACCATTGTGTGTGAGAGAAAAATAGGCAACCAGCAATGTAAGCTTAGTAGCTCTAGAAGCAATAGAAACGTCATCCTTTTTCTCTGGGGAGGGTACTGTGGATTTCCCAGTGTTTCTCCCCAGAGGAGGAAAGAGAAATTCTAAGATCAGGAGAGTTCAGTGGGTCTCCTCAACTTGAAGTAAGTATAGGGATTTCTATTTAATTTTCCACTGGTTTCCAATCCCCAGGGATCCTAGAAAAGAAATATCTGGAAACCTCTAATTATCTCTTGGAAGACCCTGGAGTTGGAAACAAAACAAAACCCACGACAGTGAATTGTTTTGAAAGTAAATAGACACATGAGACCAGAATACAAAATACTGTGTACATATTTACCCCTCTCTCTTTCTCACTTGCTTTCTGCTAGCTTCAGAGCTCTACAGAGAATTCTTTCAGTTCCCATGCCTCCTTGATGCTGTGATGGAAAAATAAGTTACACAGGCAAAGTCAAAAAAAAAAACTGAGAGTGGAAAGTTGCATTATATTCTGTGACAGAAAATTAAGTAAAAACAAGAAGGGCAGGAAAGATGCTTTAGGGCATAAAGTGCTTTCTACACAAGAGTGAGGACCTGAATTCTAATCATTAGAAGTCAGTTAACTGCAATATCAATGCTAGAGAAAGGGAAAGTAGAGACAGGAAAACTCTGAGAGTATGCTAGGTAGCAAGTCTAGCCAAAATGTCAAGTTCCAAGTTTAGTCAGGGATTCTATCTAAAAAATATAGGTGGAGAGAGATGGAGGAAGACAGGTGACTTGACTTTTGGATTCCACATCCAGCACGCACAAGGGCACAAACACAGGTTCAAGAACCCACATGAACACATATACACATATCACTTTTAAAGTCCATAAACCAACAGTGTAAACAAACCCAGGAGGAGAAGGAAAGTGAGACAAAGATAAAAGCCTGTGTGGGATGCTTGGACTAAAGTGTAGCACATAGTTGACAGTTGAGATTATCAGTGAGGAAGGCTTTTATAGCTGATGTCCTTTGTGTGGGGAATCTGTGTAATAACAGGGATGGATAGAATGGATAGATGAGATGATCTGTGGTCCTCAAGAAGTGTTTCCATCTCGTCGTTTTTCAAAGGACATCTTAAATGATGTGAATATCTTGTAATTACTTCTCATTATTGCGTTGTGTTTCTTTCTACAACAAGTCTAAGCTGAGCTCGGATCACTTAGACATAGTGATGACTGAGTTTGCTCTGTGCTTTTGCTAGACATTTGGCTGCAGAATTTAGGGAACTCTTGTAGCCGTTGAACTTATCTTTCGGTAGGGAGCACCCATGCACAACTTCCAGGCAGAGATGAGAATGGAAGCAGTAATGGACTTCTTCATCTTGAAGTAGTGCATCTGACATCCTAGAAGAAAGTTACTTTTGTGAATTATAAGTCTCTTAGAAGACAGAACTATTGTTGAATGTGGGAAATGGGCATTCTAAGAAGAATCTAGGCAGGATGCCTGACTCAGTGCCCTCAATGTTAACTTCACACTTCCCAGATGCTCAAAATGGAAGCCTTGAAATTTCATTGAATTTTAAGGCTCTGCTACTCTTTGCTTTGTATAGAAAGAAGAGTAATTGTGGCCAAAAAAATAAAAGTTTTAGCTATTGTTCATTTTTCCAGTAGTAGAAATGGTGGCAGAGATCTTCTGACCTTATTCTGGTGTTTGCTAAGTTTAATACTACACTTCTTTTTCTGATGGATTGAAAAAAAATACTGAAACTTCAACACATTCAAAGACAAACACTGATTTTCTTTTTCTCCTGTGAATTTTCTTAGGGGTGAACCTATTAGTAACTAATTGTTCATCTGGGAGCAATAGGGCTCCAAGAGACACTCCTCCATAATACACCTTTTATATATTCTAAGTGACCCATAAACTACAAGCATTACTTCCTAAGATTGAATACAAGATTTCCTATGCTCATGGATCAGTAGTATTAATATAGTAAAAATGGCCATCCTACCAAAAACAATCCACAGATTGAGTGCAACTACCATCAAAATTCCAATACAGTTCTTCACAGATCTTGAAAGGACAATTTTCAGCTTTATATGGAAACACAAAGACCCCAGGATAGCTAAAAGAATCCAAATAATTGAAGAACAGCTGATGGTATCACCATCCCCAACTTCAAATTGTACTATAGAGCTATAGTAATAAAAAATATATAATACTGCCACAAAACAGACACTTTGATCAATGAAATGAAGACCCAGGTATAAATCCACACACTTATGAACATTTGATTTTTGATAAAGAAGCCAGAAATACAATAGAAAAAAAATTCACAGCCTCTTCAACCAATGGTGTTGGTCAAACCGGATGGCTGTATAAGAATGCAAATAGATCGATAATTATCACCGTGTACAAAAATCAACTCCAAATAAAATAAAGACTTCAAAATAAGGGCAGACACACTGAATTTGGCAGAACTGAATGTAACAAGTAGTCTTGAACTAATTGGAACATGAAAAAAAGACTTCCACAGGCAATAAGATCAAAAATTAATACATTAATAATCCTCATGATACTGAAAACCTTCTGGATGACAAAGGATACCATCATTTGGACAAAATGGCAGCCTACAGAATGGAAAAATTTTTTTATCAACTATACATCTGCTAATATACAAAACATAGAAAGAACTGAAGACAAAAAACCCCCTAGATTTAAAAAAATACAAACAACTCAGTTGAAAGTGGAATATGTATCTAAACAGAAATCACCAATGAGGAAACTCACATGGTTGATAAGCACTTAAAGAAGTGATCAACACCCTTAGTCATCAGAGACATGCAAATAAAACTACTTTGTGATTTCTTCTTATACCATTCAGAATGGTCAATAGCAATAAAAATGACAGCTAATGATGGTGAGGGTATAGAATAACAGAACTTCTTGCTCATCCAGTGCTAGTGGAAGTGCAAACTTCTTTCTTTTTCTTCATTTTTTATTTCTTCAAGTTACATCTCAATCGCAGTCCCCTCCCTATTCCCCCCTCCAGTCCCACCCTCCCACCCTCAACCCCCCATCCTCTCACCCCCACTTTTTTTTTTAAAGTTTAAGGTATATCTTATTTCCCCCTACAGTTTCCCCTTTCAGTCCAACTAATGGCTCTTTCTCTTATAATAAGAAATACAATACAAAACAACAGAGGTAATTAGGCCACAGTTATGAGGGTTATATGGTTTAGAGTACATTCCCAATGTCCAGTCCATATGTATTTGGCATCTGACTTTAACATTCTACTATCTAATCATCTCCATGACTTTAAAGTAATATATCTAACTCAACATTCATACTAACTTGCAACACAATTTTAAAAGCATTTTCTTAGGTCTATAACACTCTCTTGACTCCTAAACAACTCAAAATTTAATTATGAGACTCTAGCTATCTGTTCTTCAACCACCTCAGAGACCTGAGAGGGATAAATATATCTGATTTTACAGGAAGTGCAGGGCCTGCAGCTTCCAAAACTAAGAAATGACATACAAGTGGCTGCCTGGACAGTTCCCATTTTCTTTTCATATATTACAGCATTGATATTCAGTTGTTTGGCCCCGTTTCTCTGACAGACATTGATTGTAGAGCAGGGGTTATGAAGGACTTGCCTACCCTGTCTTGGCAGAGCTAGGTTGTCGACTTACCTGCTTCCAGGTTTTGTCCTTTTTGGACAGAATTCTGTCTACAGTTGCAGCAAGGGGCTTTTCCTACCAAGAGATAGGCTTGTGACTAATTCAATCATCTCCCACTGGAGATTCTTCGATGCTTATCTTCTACTTGGGGTAGAATAGGGGGTGCTGTCAGGAGTTGATATGTCTCGATATAAAAAAAATCTAAAGTTATGAAATCATTTTTGAATGCCATATTCTGCAAATCTCTTGAGGTTTTTGAAGACGCCCTATCTATCTCTTATATCAGGATAAGCAGATGTTGCTTGTCTCTTAGCAGCTTTATTTCTGATTAGCTTAGAAAATAACTATAATAGACTCTCATAGTACCTAACAAAATGACCGGCTTGCTTGCATTTCTTAATTATCCTAAACAGTTTATGACAATTAGTAGTAAAAGGCCGAAACATCACATTTCATTTTTTTTCTTTACCTCCTAACCCTTCCATCCCATTTCTCTGGGGTGGGGTGTCCTTATATAACAGTACCTCATCTCAGTTGAGAGGTCGTATGAGGGCCAAGACCCTCCTCATTCATTGGGGGGTCTATGAGGCAGTACCACCAGTGAAAAGTGTCTCATTGCCTGGGAGAGAGAACTAAAAAACAAACAAACATATAAGCAGAAACACAGATAAAAAAGAATAAAAAATAGAAAAAAATATAAAAATATATAAAAAATAAATTAAAAAAATAAAAAATAAAAAGTCTTTGTCCAAGTTCCCTTTGGTGTGTTAGTTGTAGAATCGATACCTTCTACTATGTAGCTAAAATCCTACTATAAGTGAATAGATGCCATATGCATCCTTCTGAGTCTGGGTTAGCTCACTCAGGATGAGCTTTTCTAGTTCCATCCATTTGGCTGCAAATTGCATAATTTCATTGTTCCTGGTAGCTGAATGATATTCCATTGTGTAGATGTACCACAGTTTTTTAACCCATTGTTCGGTTGAGGGACATCTGGGTTGTTTCCAGTTTCTAGCTATTACAAATAAGGCTGCTTTAAACATAGATGAGGAAACTTCCTTATGATTCCATGAAGAGGCATTTGGGTCTATACCCAGAAGTGGTATGGCTGGGTCCTGAAGCAAAGATATTCCAAGTTTTCTAAGATATCGCCAGACTGACCTCCATAGTGGTTACACAAGCCTGCACTCCCACCAGCAATGGAGTAGGGTACCTATTTCTCCACACCCTCACCAGCATGTGCTGTCATTTGAGCTTTTGATCTTAGCCATTCTGACAGGTGTGAGATGGAATCTGAGAGTCTCTTGAGTTGCATTTCTCTGATGATTAAGGATGTTGAGCATTTCTTCAAGTGTCTCTCAGCCATTACGAATTCCTCCTTTGTGAATTCTGTATTTAGCTCTGTCCCCCATTTTTTGATAGGATTATTTGGTTTCTTGGCATTTAATTTCTTGAGTTCTTTGTAGTTTTTGGATATTAGCCCTCTGTCAGATGTGGGGTTGGTGAAGATTTTCTCCCAGTCTGTACGCTGCCGTTTTGTTCAAATAACAGTGTCTTTTGCCTTACAGAAGCTTTTCAGTTTCATGAGGTCCCATTTATTGGTTGTTGGTCTCAGGACCTGAGCTGTTGTTGTTCTGTTCAGGAAGTTGTGACCTGTTCCAGTGAGTTCGAGGGTTTTTCCCACCTTTTCTTCTAGTAGATTTAGTGTGACTGGCCTTATGTTAAGGTCTTGATCCACTTGGACTTAAGTTTTGTACAAGGTGATAAGCATGCATCTAATTTCATTCTTTTACAAGTGGACATCCAGTTGGACCAGCACCATTTGTTGAAGATGTTGTCCTTTTCCATTGTGCAGTTTTGGCTTCTTTGTCAAAAATTAGGTGCCCATAAGTATTTCTGGATCTTCAATTCTATTCCATTGATTTACTGGTCTGTTTCTATACCAATACCATGCTGTTTTTACAACTATTGCTCTGTAGTACAGCTTGAAATCTGGAATGGTGATACCTCCAGATGTTTTTTTATTGTACAGGATTGATTTAGCTATTCTGGGCTTTTTGTTGTTCCATATGAAATCGAGAATAGCTCTTTCCAAGTCTATGAAAAATTGTGTTGGTATGTTGATAGGAATTGCATTAAATCTATATATTGCTTTTGGGAGGATGGCCATTTTTATTATGTTGATCCTACCTATCCATGAGCATGGGAGATCTTTCCACCTTCTAAAGGCCTCTTCCATTTCTTTCTTCAAGGGCTTGAAGTTCTGGTTGTATGGGTCCTTTACTTGCTTGGTTAGAGTTACCCCCAGTATTTTATGTTGTTTGTGGTTATTGTGAAGGGGGTTGTTTCCCTTATTTCTTTCTCAGCCCATTTGTTTGTTGTATAAAGAAGGGCTTCTGATTTTTTTGAGTTAATTTTGTATCCAGCCACTTTGCTGAAGGTGTTTATCAGCTATATGAGTTCTCTGGTGGAATTTTTGGGGTCGCTTATGTATACTATCATCTCATCTGCAAATAGGGATAATTTGACTTCTTTGTTTCCAATATTTATCCCCTTGATCTCCTTTAGTTGTCTTATTGCTCTAGCAAGAACTTCAAGTACTATATTGAAGAGATATGGTGAAAGTGGACATCCTTGACTTGTCCCTGAGTTTAGAGGAAATACTTCAAGTTTTTCTCCATTTAATTTGATGTTGGCCACTGGCCTGCTCTATATTGCCTTTATTATTTCTAGGTATGGTCCTTGTATGCCCGTTCTCTCCAGAACTTTTAGCATGAAGGGGTGTTGGATTTTGTCAAATGCTTTTTCTGCATCTAGCGAGATTATCATGTGTTTTTTTTTTCTTTCATCTTGTTTATATGGTGAATGACGTTGATAGACTTTTGTATGTTGAACCATCCCTGCATTCCTGGGATGAAGCCTATTTAATCATGTTGTGTGATACTTTTGATGTGTTCTTGAATTCGGTTTGTTAGTATTTTATTAAGTATTTTTTCATCTACGTTCATGAGGGAGATTGGTCTGAAGTTCTCTTTCTTTGTTTGTTCTTTGTGTGGTTTAGGAATCAGGGTGACTGTGGCCTCATAGAATGAGTTTGGCAATGTTCTTTCAGATTCTATTTTGTGAAAGAATTTGAAAAGTATTGGTGTTAGCTCCTCTTTGAAGGTCCGGTAGAATTCCGTGCTAAAGCCATCTGACCCTGGGCTTTTTTTTTTTTTTTTGGTTGGGAGATTTTTAATGACTGTTTCTATTTCCTTAGGGGTTATAGGGCTGTTTAATCTGTTTATCTGATCTTGATTTAGCTTCGGTAGGTGGAATCTATCAAGAAAATTGTCCATTTCACATAAGTTTTCAAATTTGGTGGCGTATAGATTTTTTTCCTTTATTTTTTATTTCTTCAAGTTACATCTCAATCGCAGTCCCCTCCCTATTCCCCATCCAGTCCCACCCTCCCACCCTCAACCCCCCATCCTCTTCCCTTTTTGTTTTCTTTTAAGTTTAAGGTATATCTTATATCCCCCTACAGTTTCTCCTTTCAGTCCAAAAAATGGCTCTTTCTCTTATAATAATAAATACAATACAGTACAACAGAGGTAATTAGGCCACAGTTTTGAGGGTTATATGGCATAACATACATTCCCAATGACCAGTCCATATGTATTTGGTACCTGACTTTAGCATTCTACTATCTAAACATCTCCATGAGTTTAAAGTTCTATATCTGACTCAACATTCATACTAATTGCAACACAATTTTAAAAGTATCTTCTTAGATGTATAACACTCTCTTGAATCCTAAACAACTCAAAATTTAATTATGAGACTTTATCTGGAGTATAGATTTTTAAAGTAGGATCCAAATATTCCCTGGATTTCCTCAATGTCTGTTGTTATTTCTCCCTTTTCATTTCTGATTTTGTTGATTTGTGTTTTCTCCCTCTGTTTTTTAGTTACTTTGGCTAAGGGTCTGTCTATTTTGTTGATTTTCTCGAAGAACCAACTCTTGGTTTCATTGATTCTTTGTATAGTTCCTTTTGTTTCTGAGTTGTTGATTTCAGCCCTAAGTTTGATGATCTCCTGCCTTCTGCTCCTCTTGGGAGTGTTTGCTTCTTTTTTTTTTACAATTCACCCAGTTTAGCTGTTAATTCGCTAATATGAGCTGTCACAATTTTCTTTTTGAAGGCACTTAGTGCTATGAACTTTCCTTGTAGCACAGCTTTCATTGTGTCCCATAGGTTTGGGTATGTTGTGTCTTCATTTTCATTGGATTTTAAGAAGTCTTTGATTTCCTTCTTTATTTCTTCCCTGACCCAGTGGTCCTCTAGTAAAGAGTTGTTCAATTTCCATGTACATGTAGACTTTGTGTAGATACTTTTGCTATTGAAGTCCAGCTTTATTCCATGGTGGTCTGATAAGATACAAGGGGTTATTTCAATTTTCTTGTATCTGTTGAGGCTATCTTTGTGTCTAACTATATTGTCGATTTTGGAGAAAGTTCCATGAGGTATGAGAAGAAGGTGAATTCTTTTGTGTTTGAGTGAAACTTTCTGTAGATATCTGTTAGGTCCATTTGGTTCATGTCTCTGTTAGACTCATTATTTCTCTGTTTGGGTTCTGTCTTGATGATCTGTCCATAGTTGTGAGTGGGGTGTTGAAGTCTCCCACTATTAAAGTGTTTGGATCGATGTGCAATTTAAGTTTTAGAAGCGTTTCTTTTATAAATGTAGGTGCCTTTGTATTTGGGGCATAGATGTTCAATATTGAGATGTCCTCTTGGTGGATATTTCCTTTAACAAGTATGTAATGCCCTTGTCTGTCTTTTTTTAATAACCTCAATTGGAAGTCTATTTTGTTTGATATTAGGGTGGCTACTCCAGCTTGTTTCCTGGGTCCATTTGCTTGGAAAACCTTTTCCCAGCCTTTACTCTGAGATAGTGTTTATCTTCAATAGTGAGATGTGTTTCTTGTATACAGCAAAAAGTGGGCCTTGTTTATGGATCCATTCTGTAAGTCTGTGTCTTTTTATTGGCGAGTTGAGTCCATTGATGTTGATGGATATTAGTGACCAGGGGTTATTATTTCCCATTATTTTGGTATAGCTGGCTCTCTTGTGTTTCTTTTTGTTTAGTTGCTGTGGAGGGTTCTATTTCCTCTGTTTTCTTGGGTGTAGTTATCTTCTCTGTGTTGGAATTTTCCTTCTAGGATCTTCTGTAAGACTGGGTTTGTGGGGAGATATTGATTGAATTTGATTTTGTCATGGAATATCTTGTTTTCTCCATTTATGAAGATAGAGAGTTTTGCTGGGTATAGTAGTCTGGCTGGGCACATATGTTCTCTCAGGGCTTGTAGAACATCTGTCCTGGCCCTTCTTTCTTATAAAGTTTCTGAGGAGAAGTCAGGTGTGATTCTGATGAGTCTGCCATTGTATATGTCTTGGCCTTTTACTCTTATAGCTTTTTAATATTCTTTCTTTGTTCTCTACATTTGGAGTTTCTATTATTATGTGGCGAGAGGAGTTTCTTTTCTGATATAATCTGTTTGGTGTTCTGTAAGCCTCTTGGATTTTTACTGGCATCTCTTTCTTTAGGTTTGGGAAGTTTTCTTCTATGATTTTGTTGAAGATATTTCCTGGATCATGGAGTCGGGAGTCTTCTCTTTCCTCTATGCCTATAATTCTTAGGTTCTGTCTTTTCATTGAGTCCTTGATTTCTTGGATGTTGTGGGTGAGATATTTTTTAGCATTCTCATTTTCTTTGTATTTGTATTGATTTCTTCCATCGAATCTCCCATGCCTGAGATCCTGTCTTCCATCTCTTGAATCCTACTTTTGGTACTCAAATCCATAGTTCCTGTTTTCTTCCCTTGATTCTGCATTTCCATTTTTAACTCTGACTGTGTTTTCTTTATTGTTTCCATTTCCATTTTCATTTCTTGAGTGATGTTATTTGTTTTGTACATTTCCTGCTCCAGTTTACTTGTCTTTGCCTGGAAGTCTTCCATTGCCCTCTCTTTTTCTTGTTCAAGTTGTCTCACCTTGTTCTGAAGTTCTCTAATGGTGTTTTCCATTGCTTTTGGTTGTGCAATTGTGGCTTCTTTGAATTCCTTCATAGATTTAAGTTCTTCTTGAAGGGAGTCTATCACTCTCCATAATGTAGAATTGTCATCATTTTCATGTGTTTCAGCTGTGGTGAGGTGGTTCGGGCTGGGTGGAATAGCATTGCTTTCTTTTGTTGGAGTCATTTTGCTTTTTTTTTTTTTTTTTTTTTGTCTTAGGCCTCTGGCCATGTGGAATTTTTTAGCTGTCTTCTGGATTTGGGTCCAAAGGGGGCGCTTTGGTGTTCAAGTTGCCTTACTCCACCCCTATAAGGTGAGTCATTCAGCTCCACCTCCTAGGTGGAGACCTAACTAATCCAGGGGGTGGAGCTGTGTACAAGTAAGCTCTGGTTCCCTGCTAGAAGGGCAGTATTAGTAAAAAAGTCTGATATACAACAGTTTCAAATACCTCGCAGTTTGCCCGTGGTTGGCTTCTGTGGTGGGTAAATCTGCCTTCACCCCCAATAGCCTTGCCGCTCCCACAGCCTGCAAAGTGGTCAGTGATGTCACTGCAGTGGGTTGCAATCTGCAGCTGAAGGCACTTTTCAGCAGAGCTGCGCTCATAAGGGTTGCAACCTTCTGCCAGATAGCTGGATTGTCTGTGCGAGACCTGGGGTGCCCAGCACAGTGGGGATTATCTCTGTGTGGGATCTGAACCTGTCTGCTGGGTATTAGATTGGAACTTACCTGGCATGTCTCTCCTGGTGGGGAATGGGGGGATCCCGATTCCCGAATTCAGCGGCTTCCTTGCGTGTCCGAGAGTGGGATGAGCGTCCTGCCCAGGGAACCCCAGTGGTCCCTGGGTAGTTCGATGAGATCCAGGGGTGGTCGAGCCATTTGTACAGCATCGTTGCCCTGTGACTGTTAACCCAGAAATCAGAATACGTGCACGCAGGCCGCCACCATCTTGGATCCCCTGTGAGTGCAAACTTCTACAACAACTATGGAAATCAGTGTTGCTGATTCCTCAGAAAGATGGGAATTGATCTACTCCAAGATCCAGGTATAATGGTCTTTGGCAGGTATCCAAAGGATACTTTGTCCTACTACAAAGACACTAGCTCAAACATGTTCATTGCTGCTCTATTCCTAATAGCTAGAAATTGGGAACAACCTAGCTGTCCATCAGTGGACAAGTGGATGAAGACAGTGTGGTACATGTACTCAACTTCTGAAAAGTAAATGGAAGAGTTTGGGAAGATAGTAAAACAGTTTGTTTTGCTCAATACACTCAGTTATTTCATGGTGCAGTCTGTTAGGCTTACTTTTACCTCACTGGGACTGCTAGGGTTTTAGCATTTACTGCAAGTGATGAAGCCCAAAGATGTGCTCACCAATACCAGTGACAATTCAGGGGACATACTTGATGGGACTTGAAAGGAGGGCAACATACCAGTTACCTCCATCATCCAGCCATGGACTTCTTTATTTCTTTGTAGATCACCTTCTTTGAATAATGATTTGTGATATATATGGATTTTTTTCTAAAGCTTTCTTACATCTAAAATTTTAAAAAATTTAGTAAATCACAGCTTTACATTCTCTTTTAAAGATTTATTTTTCTTGTTTATTGGTGTGTGCTTGAGGGTTCATGAGTTCAGGTGCACCCACAAGCCTGCAGATTCCAGAGGGTAGAGGATCCACTGAAACCAGAGTTACAGGTTTTGAGCAGCCTAATGTTTACACCACTGAGACCAAACCTTGGTGGAGTCTCAGCCACAGCACTACCCACTGAGATTTTTTCCAGTACTCACATAGTATTTTTATTTTTATATTTTAGTCTTTTGATCCCTTGAAAATTTTCCTTGTGAGTGACAAAACTTTTGCAGTATAAATATTTTCTGACTATTTACACTGCTTTACTAAAACCAAACTATTTAAAAGTACATCATTTAAGTGCATGTGCCAAGGGGTATGTATTTAAAATATCTTGAGAATAAAAATAATCACACAGGGTAAAGTAATTCTTTCTCCATTAGTCAATCAATGAATCTTTAACTTAGCTTCTGTCTTGAGAGTCATACACTGATTTAGAATCCTATGCTAACAGATCACCTGCTCTAAGAAGACATAGAAATTGCAAAGAATACTCCCAGATAAAAAAAGACAGTAAACCATTTTCTTCATTTTGCATTTAAAAATTGGACTTATGTCCAAGAACCTAGTATATTGCATACTTATAGCCTTCTTATAAGTCTCATTACAGTATGAATTACTAATTATAAATCTGAGAGGATAAATTAAATGTTTGAAGACGTGTTTATTTCGCCAAAGCTTTCTCCACTAGTAGGTTGTTTCTTCCATTGGTTATAAATATAAAGGTTTTGACTATGTATTATAAAACCAATTATGTGAAGGTTTTATATATTTCATGTTGAAGCATAATATATTTGCACCACAAACTCAGTGACCTTATGGTTTCTGTTGAATATGAGAGATGAGGCAGTGGTTTGCAGTGTTGGTTACTTATGAGAATCATCTGAGGAGCATTTAAAACATCGATTCCATAGCCATTACAGGGGTTCTTAATCTGATTAAGTGGGAGCTAGGACATCTGTAGCTAATATAAAGTCACAAGGTGATTTTAACATACAACTGTACTGAGGCAATTCACGTTAATACACCGCATGTACCTAGTGCCAGAAAATGCTTTGCAGACCTTCTCCACTAATTGCAATGTTTTCAATAGGCTTAGTGTAGGAAAATGAGATCTTTAGGTACTTTGTCGTGCTGCCTACCTGCAGCTTTTTGGCAAACTAATGTTGGCAGAAGTTTGGTTTATTAACTCCATAAAAATCAAGTTAATGTCATCAAGTTATTTCTTCATTTGATGATGAATTAACATTTGAATTTCATTTGTTATAAAATGTACGGTTGAGATTAGGAAACTTAACAGGTCATTTTGATGGAGAGAATAGGAAAGTCTCATGCCTTATAGCAGTGTTTCTGAACCTTCCTGATACTGCCACTTTTTAACACAGTTCCTCATGCTATGGTGACCCCAACCATAAAATTATTTTCATTGTTACTTCATAACTTTAATTTTGTTACTGTTATGAATGATAATGTAAATATCTGTGTTTTCTGATGGTCTTAGGTGACTCCTGTGATAAGGCCGTTGGAACCCCCCAAAGGGTTGAGAACTGCAGCCTTATAGGAACTGAAGCCCTGTCAGTGACATGGAGGAGCTGCTGGAAAGACAAAGAAGTGCCACCTAGTGAAAGTATGACCTGTATCTATTTCTCCATAAACACCTCAAAGTGATATTTAAAGAGGGGATCCTGTTGGCCACTAAATATAGAGATAACTTTGTCACTTATTGACAAACCAAGTCACTTTGTCTCCTTGTTAATAGTTTAAAAATTATTTCTAACAATGTCTGATTAGTTTTAATTTTTTTCCAACAGTAACTTTCAGTGAGAAATATTTTTGGGAAAAAAAGATTTGGATGTGAATTATCCCTAGGTCCATGGAGGCTCACAGAGTCTGAATCACCATTCAAAGGGTATGCATGAACTGAACTTGGCTCCCTACACATATGTAACTTATGGGCATTTTGGACATCATGTAGATCCCTAGCAAGTGGAGCGGGGGATGTCTCGGGCAAGGACTATGAGAACTGCTTTTTGATTACTTCCCCTGAAGGGGACTATGGTACCTGGCTTCAATGGAAGAGGAAGCGCTCAGACCTGATGAGACTTGATATGCTGGGGTGGGATGAAGATAGGGGAGGGAGATGGGGGAAGGAGAAGGTACCCCTTTTCTGTGGAGAAGGGGAGGTGGTATAGGAGAAGGGAGTAGGAGGGCAGAACCCAGATGTAATGAAAAATAAATTTAAAACAAAAAAGAAAATGCCCTATTCCCCAAAAGGTTTGGAAGTTAATTATCCTTACCAGGCCTTTGGCTAATAGAATCTTGAGAATTCTCATCAAATCAGTGGCTTAATCCACTGATGGGTCCATAACATTTTGGAATTATTTGGAGGTGAGCCTAGGCAGAGAAACTAGATTATTAGAAGCATGCTTTGGATAGATATTCTTTGTCCCTGGCCCCTTTCTTACTCATTTTGTTTCCAAGACAGCAGGAAAAGTACAAGAAACCCTTCCATGTCAAGATGCTCTGCCTTGCCTTGGCCTAAAAGCAATGGAGTTAACTAACCTTAGGGTAAAACCTCTGAAACCATGTACCAAAATGAATCTTTTCACCTTTAAGTTGCTTGTTTTAAGTATTTGTCACACCGATGAAAAAACTAAGACAAAAGATTATTCCCCCCTCCCATGAGTTTAGTGCATGGATAGGATTTAGTACGTGTAGTCTGCAATTCACTGCATCTAACTAAGAAGGAATATTACTAAGTGGTTCTCCAACTTGCCTGAATGTTAGAGTAACTCAGTAAGCTCCCAACAATTCTAATATTTCTTCAGTAGCCCAAACTAGTCAGGAGTTCTTCTAGACTCTCCCCAAAGGTGGCAAATGGACAGTAGGGTTTGAGGATGTGTAATACAGGCAAATATGTTGTATTTTTTTCCTGGAAATGCAGAACATAGACTGGTAGACAATCCAAATGTCTTCTGAGCAACTCTAAATATGAAGTATAACAATGATAATCAGTATATATTTAATGGTTTTACATAATTACATTTGATCATGTAATCTCCCCTTTGCAATTGAGGCACTTAAGATGCAGAAAAGTGCAGTTGCTCAGCAAAAGTCTTGACAAACCAAGAATGAATGACTTGATCGCAGACACTCTGCTAAAGAGCTATCTTCTTTATTATCATGAAATACTATATTATAAAATTCTACTGATGATACTGACTTGATTTTGCTGTATCTGGTTTAATACATAGTAATTCTTCCATTCAAAACATCTGCTTATTTGCTGTCTGCATTCTATGCACATATTAAAAATCATAACTAACCAAAAGGTATATCAAAAGTTATTCTGTCCTTCTACAAACATTTGAACCAAAATGGATTCCTGGAAAATATCACAAACTACAAAAAAATTTGAATGATGAGAAAGTTTTATTGGTGTGTTAAGCATAGAGGAATAAGAAATATGCAGGCTCTGGTTAATGGCAAGGAACTATCTACTGAATTCATGTTATTAGTATGGCATTTGCCTAGTTTACTCATTAATAGAGCTGTGTAGTATCATCAATGATGTACTTGTGTAGAAAGAAACACACCCACAGTCTTAGGTTTTGAACCAACCATCACTAGGATGAGTATTGCAAAAAAAAAAAAAAAAAATAAAATAAAATTGCTACACATGCATTTTATGCCTGTTAAGTATTGAGACTTTTTCAGTATAATGTCAATTGATTCAATTTAATGTTCACCATTGTTAATTGTCCTTGCAACTATTCCCATTTTAGTTTTCATTTCATACATAATTAAATTTGGGGATCTGGCTATGGTTATGGTATCTTTCATGGATGTCTGCATGTCACGTTTCAAATTTAACTTTTTGGAATCAAAAGTATCAGTTATGAAATTCTGGAAACATAAAAAAGAAGTCAAAGGAACAATTAACAGCAACAGTGATGTCTTTGTGGACATCGAATATCAGTATGATTGGTATTGCAGATTAATACAATCTTTGTCTTACTGGAGACTTTATACAACAGCGATTGTCAAAGTACACAATGTGGATTTGTCTTAAATGTATCTGCAGTCTATCTGTATCACTGGGTGGTAAAAGTGATAGGAAAACTCTCAGGCAGGAAACTTGATATGTATCTTATTAATGACTTAGTCTCACACTCAGAGAGAGACTCTTTTTTTTTTTTAATTTCTCAGTTTAGTGATAGCACTGGGTGCTGCTCATTTAAGTTGTAGATATACTTTCCAAGCATCCTTTTAAAGTGGTTTTGAATCTTGGTTAAATGTGACATTTTGTTCTGTTAAGCTAAGACTGGTTCTCAAGAAGTTAAAGATTACTTACTTTGAAAATGTATCATTTCTTCAATGCACGTTAAGCAGATATAGAAATCTATTCTTGGTAATCAAATCACACAGATTCCTATAAGAAGTCTGTTGTGGAGAGGCAGCTGGCCTATTTTCTGGTAATTGTAAAATTACTGGCTGCAGAATGAAGAATAGCCCTTGCCATCTTTTAATTAAGCTTCTCACTTAATTAAAGTGTTTGAGCTTACCTCACTGTTTGAGTTGACTGCTGATTGGTAAGCTCTGTCATTCTGAAGGTTACTGCTCTTGTCTATTGACTAGTAAGCTCTAAAGCTCTGTAAGTTCCTGCTCATGTTTTAAATTTAGTGAAGCAGTGCTTAAAAATACATACCAGTGGCACCAAGAAATGGCTCAATGATTAAGAGTGTGTACTGCGGTGAACCCAAACTCAGTTCCCAGCATCCATGGAGGGAGGCTCACGACTGAATGTAACTCTGTTCCAGGGGATTCAATGCCCCTTTCTGTCCTCTATGGGCATTACACTCACGGACACATGCATATACACAAACATACATATAGATACATAATTAAAAACAAAAAATTGACAAATAAGTAAAGTTAAAGATATGATAGAAAAACAAGAAAAAGTTTCCCTAATGTCATATGATTTATTTGAATAAGTGTACTCTCATAATTAATTTACCTGCAATCATTTTGATAAACTGAAATTCATTTTCTTTGAAATAGAAGCATATAACAATATCAGATAGAGCTACAATACTACTTTCTGTTGGCTATTCATTTATAAGTCAATCCATAGGATAAAGATTTTAGACATTAATAAAATTTCTTTTAGCTATTTTGAACTTTCTCACAGAGTCAGAGTCAGTGAAGGAGTAAAGGAGAGAGCAAGAGGGACACACACACACACACACACAGAGAGAGAGAGAGAGAGAGAGAGAGAGAGAGAGAGAGAGGAGCTTATATAACTTTTCCTAGAGAAAGGTTAACATATAATGGCTCATAGCTTACCATTATATCAACATGACAATATTATACCCTTCCTACAAGTTGGGATTAATTTTTTTTTAGTTCTTTGGAAAGGGAAGGTTCTTTTATATCAAGAAATTCACTTGGAAAAATTAAGAATTTTATTCTTGTTCTTAAATCACTTTTAGTTACTTTATGTGAGAAAAGAGGACAGTGTTATTCCTGAATGAGTAAAATAATGCATGTAATATTACACTATAATCAGCAACACATTATTTAAATTGGGAATACCATCTCAATTTAAAATGAAAACTCCAATCCATAAATATCTCTGGCAAAGCAAGTCATCCATTTGGAGTGAGTGAAATATTAATCTTTTGGCAATTGGAGTTGGAGGGAGTAGACAACTTTGAAAGGAGATGATTAATTTCCTAAAGAAAATCTAGCAAATATATTATTTAAACAGTCTCATCATATTTCTCTCTTCCTTGTCTTTATTTTCCATGGTGCTGTCCAATTCAGTTAGATCCCTTCTAGTGATTAATAAAAGTTTTAATCAATACAGTTTGAGTTAACTGGAGTTGTTCAGTAACAGATTTTTAGTGTCTGAAATGGAAGAAGCACATGTATGGGTTTCAAAACACAAACAGAAGGACTAATATTTAACACAAAGCTCAGATTAATATTAATGCTGCGAGCATGAACTCTGGAACCACAGTCACTCTGTTCAAATGCAAGCTCTTCTGCTCACTAAAGCATGACCTTTGGCTGTTAACCTCTGTGTGACAGATTGTCAAATGACACTAACAGTGCAATTGTCTCATAGAACTGTGGTGAATAAGTAAATTTATACATACAAAATGTGCATGTGTTAGTTCTATTAAAAATTGATTAGAGCAGCATTTGATGAGGTCACTATGCCCCAAGTGCTGCAGTTGGTGCATACTCTAGGGGAAAAAGGTACGAGGGAAGGCATGGGGACTTTATGGTGCAGTTAGTAGAGAGGAGAATGCCCTGATCATCACATTAACAATGGGAAGACTCAAAGAGGAAGAAAGAGGATTGAGAAAGTCAATTTTGTGGGATACTGAGGTGAAATTATGGAGAGAAAGGGAATGGGTAGATGCTGAATACTAGTCAGATAGTGTAAATTCAAATGCTACATATGAAAACGAATTGTTAGTTGTAATCAGAAATATTATACTAAGGTATTTAAAGAATCTGAGATGAGTCAGAGCTCAGTGAATAGAGGATTAGCTATGGCTTTGGTAGTGAGGATTTTATTGAATCATAGTTAGTGGAAACAGTGTATCTTAAAAATTCTCAGCTTCATTTGAAGCACTTGGGGATCTAAGATTGTATAAAGGAATTGGCTGTCTTTCTAGAGATCTCTGTATCCTGCTGATCATTTAACCTGTAACAAATTCATGGAGTTTCTGAAGGAGTTTTCTGCATTGAGCCTTGTGGACTTAGATTCCTAAATTAATGAAAAAAAGTGTTATCATAACTGGGTGGAGCTTAAAGCCAGTCTTTTAAAAACTGTATTTTCTTTCTCTTAAACGCAATTTTAAACTGAATGCTGTGATTTTCTTATTTTAGAAAGTAATACAAAATGACTCTGGGGCCAGATTTCTCTAGTGTGCTTTAGCTGTCAGTTGAGTCCAGTGTGCTGTATGTAAAAGCCTCACAGGCCGATAAAGGAGCTGCAATAAGGCATTTTGGTCTAGCAAGTTTTTGCTATTAAAAAAAAAATCCAATCTAAGATATATTAGTCTGGAAAACATGTTTGGCAGTAAAATAAAACTTTTAAATTATCTTTCAGCAAAATTTATTTATGACTCAAAACAATGTACAGGAGTAAGTAAGGTGCAGTGCGCTCTGGCCCTCACCTCTCTTCTCCTCCGTGCCTTCTGCCATCCTTTTCATGTCAGTCATACTGCTGTAGTCTGGATCAGAGTCCTGAAGACATCCGAGATTTCCACATTCTTCTGCCTCAGGCACAGACATGCGAATAGTAACATGAAAAACAAGATAGTTTATTAAGAGACGCAAACATTGAGCTTAGAAATGGACTAATGGTGGAGGTAGTTCAAAGCAAAGGGGCCTGTGCCAGCAAGAACTTTGGGAAGGTTCATGGCTCATTAACAAGTTAGACACTTTCTGTCCATGCTGTGCTCTGCAGTGCAGTGCCTGACGGTGGTGCAAATTCCAGTCTCCCTCTGTTGCTTTTCATGTCTTGGGAATCTCCTACTACATCCTATCCTCCCTCAACATCACTCTTCGCTTTCCCTGCAGTATTGAAAGGACTTGGCACACACTGTTCCTTCTGCCTGACATTCCATCATTCTGCAGACATGTAGATTTTTGTGTGCTTTCAGGTTTTCCCTCAAAATTCCTTAGCAGTAAAGCCAAACTTGTTGCCATTTAAGATAATGCCTGTTTTGTATATCGCCCCTCTTCAAGTTCTCTCACTGCTTTTTCTATTTCACACTTACTAAAACTACACACACACACATGCACACAAATACACACACACAAATGCGCCTTGATTAATTTATTTTTTATGTTCCATACATAAATTAAAATTCCATAGTAGCAAAGGATTCTGGTATACCATCATATCCACGGTGCTTAGCAACATGTTCATTCTTCTATGTATTGTATACACACCTTTTAAGATTGAAATTGAAAAACTATAGGCTATCTAGAAGGTATTCCTTCATTGAGAGTTGTCTATGATGAGTGTAAATTGTTTTTTTTCTGTATATAAGCTTCTATGAACAGATTTTGAAAATCACAGAATTGGTTTCAAACCTCTATGGTATTTAAAAGTCATCACTGTAAATAGAAACCCAATGTAATAAAGCTGTACACAAATTTTCTTGTAAAACCTCCAGATAAGTAAATGATACTTTTGGACTTATAGACTTCTGTGTTGTTTACTTTCCTAAGGAATAAATAAATCAGCAGAAAAACTATTTATATAGGTGGTATGCAATGACACCACAGGGAAATATATTTGATGAGTTCTAATAAAACATGTTCCTTGCAAATGCTGCCCAGGAGAGAAGAGTAAAGACCCAAGAAATGATGTCTGCCTTTATTTAGTGGGAATTGTGTGCATATAACACACTTAACAAAAACAGTGCAAAAGGGCTGGAGAGATGGCTCAGCAGTTAACAGTACTGGCTGCTTTTCCAAAGGACCCAAGTACAAATCCCAGCACCCAAATGGCAGGTCACAGCTGTCTGTAATTGCCTGACTTGGTGGCACAAGTCTTTATTCCAGCACTTGACAGGCTGATCTCTGTGAGTTCAAGCCGAGCATGGTCTACAGAATGAGTCCAGGACAGCCAGGGATATACAGAGAAATCCTGTCTCAAAAAAACCAAAACAAACCAAAACAAAAAACCCAAAACAAACAAACAAACAAACAAACCAAAACCAAAAACAACCCAAGAAAAAACAATGGAAAAACAAAAGAAGAAAGTTCATAGCAAAATAGTCATGAGTTCACAGTGGGGTACAAGTCAAACTGAAATCTATCCAAATCAGCTTATAGAAATAATAAGAGGTGGTTTTCATTGACTACATTCTTTATGGTTGGCTCTGCACACCTCAATATTCTAACCCCCTAACAAAATTGTGGATTGAATACCACTTTTCCATTTTGCAGTTGAGAACACTGATGCTTTTCATCAACTTACCCTGCTGCTAATAATTTTGTCCCACCTAGGCCTAATTCAGCTACAAAATACTTTGCTGTATATGAAAGTCATGACTTGGCTGCTAGATCTAATAACCCTTTGGGGTGATAAAGTTCAACTTCAAAGGCTTTGTCTTCTTTGGAACATCCCTTAGGATTAAGTTACCTAAGTAACACTGAGAGTTTATGTCACAGCGACTTTAAACATTCAGCTTTCTAGCTATCCTATGCAGAGGGTCCTGGCTTGCATAGGTTATTTAACTTGTCTTAATCCTGAGATCAGAATTTTGAGTAGATTCAAAGTCTGCAAGTGTCACCCTCAGTCAACCAAGAACCAAAATGCATGTGTCATAGCTGGAGAATCTCCTTGGCCCTTTAAAATGGTCTTATCTATCTCACTCACCTTGAGATGTTCTATCTCCTCCAGATCAAAACAAAGGGGACTATGGGGAGGTAAAGCAAATGCCAAAATAAACGTTAAAAGTTAAGAAAGAAAGAGTCTGGATCAAGTGCTACATATATTTGGAAGTACTGCCATGATGATCAAGTTCTTAAGTGTGAAGCAGGGGAGTGAACTTGGGAAAGAAACAACTATTGGCTGGTCGTTGCTCCTTTCAATGTGACTGATTGAAAAACCTCTCTTCATCCAGTTGGTCCTTGACTTCCACTGTTCTCAGCAGTCCTTCTATCTATACTGTATTGTTTCTGTCTGTTTCGTGTTTTCAAATAGATTTGGCCATGGTCCCAGGTTTGCTGTATCGAATACCAGTAAACACCCAGTGATTTTTCTTAAACGCTGTAGAATACAATATATAAGTACTATAAACTAACAACTTTGGCCCTCTTTTCTCTCCTTTCTTTGTTTAACTTCCCCTTGTCTCCCTTAAAATTTGATCTGCTTTTCCCCAGCTATAAAATTGTTCCTATTTTGTTGTGTTGAGTTAGTAGTAATCCATTGTGTATTTGGTGTTTTGTGATAGTAGTTTAATTTACTATATCACAAGCAGGTTCAGTTTATTTACCTCAGTGACCCATGATGCTATAGTGTTTAAAAAATAAGAGAAAAAAGTTCTTTCTTGAGGGGTTTCAGCCAAATTTTCTCTGTCCAGATGGTTCTTGCTGCAAAGCCAGGAAAACTAGCCCCTCTCTGTTTCCTGCTAGTTTGTTTACAGAGGCCCTTGATTGCTATTAATGATCACCAGCTCTGGACTGCCTAGGCCTGTTTCCCTTCTACATCCTCTACCCTTGTCAGTCACTTGGGGCAGACTCCGGATTCTCTGCTGTTTCTTCTCTACTTATTTTACAAAGGGAACAAAACTTCGACTTCCAGACATCTCTAGGAAAATGAAAGTGTAATTATAGGGAATGCTTCTATGGCTTAACATTTTTCTTTATCTCACACTTATATAACCATATACATACTTGTTTACTTGTTTGTTTGTTTGTTTATTGGCTTTTAAAGACAGGGGTTCTCTTTGTGTAGACCTGACTGTCCTGAAACTTGCTTTGTAGGACATGCATGCCTAGAACTCTTAGAGATATGCCAGCCTTTGCCTCCCAAGTGCTAGGATTAAAGAGGTACATGACCAACACCCAGCTGTACACATTTACTTTTTATCACTACTTAAAGAATGAGTTCAACAACATCTAAAACTGTAAAAAAATAAAATAAAAAATTAAACATGTACATGTCTCTATGCCCTTCAGATTGATTATAGAAGTTTCTCCAAGGCTTTCATTACTTGAAAGCCACTCATGACTACTACCTCACACTCTGTAAGAATATCATAGGGCTGATCAATTTTTTACTATGTTCAAACATGGAATATTTCTGTAGCTGATTGATATAATATTATGCTGACTAGTTTTATATCAACTTGATATAAGCTAGTGTCATCAAAAAGGAAGGGCATTTTGAAAATGAGAAATTGAGAAATGCCTCCAAAAGACCAGGTCATAGGCAAGCCTGTAGGACATATTCTTAATTAGTGATTGACATGGAAGAGCCCAACCCATCAGGGGTAGAGCCACCCCTGGGCTAGTAGTCTTTACTTCTATAAGAAAGCAGGTTGAGCAAGCCACATGGAACACACCAGTAAGCAAGTACTCCTTTATGATCTCTGCAACAACATCTACCTCCAAGTTCCTGCCCTGTTTTGAGTTCTTTCCTTGACCTCTTTCAATGATGATCTATGATGTGGAAATGTAAACCAAATAAATAAAGGCTTTCCTCTCCAAGTTTTTTGGCCATGGAGTTTTATAACAGCAATAGTAACCCTAACTAGGACAAATATACGGAATATCTGTGATAGGATAAAGAAGAAGCCATGTAGCATAAGACAAACATCCTTTCATTCAATGCATGGGTACAACACCATGCAGACTGAGTTCTAGCCATTGGACTGTGGCTTTCTAGTTTTTCTTTTCCTCTCATGTTACCTTGACTTATTAAGTCACATTTTCTTTTGGAGATTCTTGAATTGAAAAATTTTATACAATATATTCTGATTGAGATTTTCTCTCCTCATCTCTTCCCAGATCTTCCCCTTTTCCTCACTCAGCCAACTCCACATCTTTCTATCTCTTTTTACAAAACAGACAGACAAATAAAACAAACAAATCAGAATAAAAAAATAAAGCATGAGAAAGACAAACACACATACAACTTTTTAACATGCATCTTTGACTTTTGATAGGATATTTGCTAATAAGCTAATATCCTTGGAATGTATTCTGCCAGCTGATATACCATCTACTTTACTTGTATAGGATCTTATTTCATGAAAAGACTTTTGAATTGTACTTTTAAACAACTCTTCTTCTCCTCCTCCTCCTCCCCTTCCCCTCCCCCTCCCCCCTCTCCCTCCCCTCCCCCTCCCCTTCTTCTTCTTCTTCTTCTTCTTCTTCTTCTTCTTCTTCTTCTTCTTCTTCTTCTTCTTCTTCTTCTTCTTCTTCTTCTCTTTTAAACAAAAGGAGGTATTGAGACCCAGAGAGACTGGGGAAAATCTTGATAGTACATTTTTTTCCTTTATTTTTTATTTCTTCAAGTTACATCTCAATTGCAGTTCTCTCCCTATTCCCCCCTCAGGTCCCACCCTCCCATCCTCAACCCCCCATCCTCTCCCCACCTTTTTTTTAAAGTTTAAGGTATATCTTATTTCCCCCTACAGTTTCCCCTTTCAGTCCAACAAATGGCTCTTTCTCTTATAATAACAAATACAATACAGTACAACAGAGGTAATTAGGCCACAGTTATGAGGGTTATATGGCTTAGCGTACATTCCCAATGTCCAGTCCATATGTATTTGGCATCTGACTTTAACATTCTACTATCTAACCATCTCCATGAGTTTAAAGTTCTATATCTAACTCAACATTCATACTAACTTGCAAAACAATTTTAAAAGCATCTTCTTAGATCTATAACACTCTCTTGACTCCTAAACCACTCAAAATTTAATTACGAGGCTCTAGCTATCTGTTCTTCAACCACCTCAGAGACCTGTGAGGGTTAAATATATATGATTTTATAGGAAGTACAGAGCCTGCAGCTTCCAAAACTAAGAAATGACATACCAGTGGCTGCCTGGACAGTTCCCATTTTCTCTCCATACATTACAGCATCGATCTTCAGACGTTTGGCCCCATTTCTCTGACAGACATTGGTTATAGAGCAGGGGTTATGAAGGACTTGCCTACCCTGTCTTGGCAGAGCTAGGCTGTCGACTTACCTGCTTCCAGGTTTTGTCCTTTTTGGACAGAATTCTGTCTACAGTTGGAGCAAGGGGCTTTTTCTACCAAGAGATAGGCTTGCGACTAATTCAATCATCTCCCACTGGAGATTCTTCGATGCTCATCTTCTACTTGGGGTAGAATAGGGGGTGCTGTCAGGAGTTGATGTGTCTTGATATAAAAAATTCTAAAGTTAAGAAAACATCTTTGAATGCCATATTCTGCAGATCTCTTGAGGTTTTCGAAGAGGCCCTATCTATCTATTATATTAGGGTAAGCAGATGTTGCTTGTCTCTTAGCAGCTTTATTTCTGATTAGCTTAGAAAATAACTATAATAGGCTGTCATAGTACCTAACAAAATGACAGGCTTGCATAACTATTAGTTTACATTTGTTAATTATCCTAAACAGTTTATGACAATTAGTAGTAAGAAGCCGACACATCATATTTCATTTTTTCTTTACCTCCTAACCCTTCCATCCCATTGCTATGGGGTGGAGTGTCCTTATATAACAGTCCCTTATCTCATTTGAGAGGTCGTATGAGGGCCAAGAGCCTCCTCATTCATTGGGGGTCTACGAGGCAGTACCATCAGTGAAAAGTGTCTCATTGCCCGGGAAAGAGAACTAAAAAACAAAAAAACAAATAAGCAGACAAATACATAAAGAAGACTAAAAAATAGAAAAAATATAAAAATGTATAAAAAATAAATAAAAAAGTAAAAATAAAAAATAAAAAGTCTATGTCCAAGTTCCCTTTGGTGTGTTAGTTGTAGTTCGATACCTTCTACTATATAGCTAAAATGCTACTATAAATGAATAGATGCCACATGCATCCTTCTGAGTCTGGGTTAGCTCACTCAGGATGAGCTTTTCCAGTTCCATCCATTTGGCTGCAAATTGCATAATTTCATTGTTCCTGATAGCTGAATACTATTCCATTGTGTAGATGTACCACACTTTTTTAATCCATTCTTTGGCTGAGGGACATCTGGGTTGTTTCCAGTTTCTAGCTATTACAAATAAGGCTGCTATGAAAAAAATGAGGAAACTTCCTTGTGATTCGGTGAGGAATCATTTGGATGGATAGCCAGAAGTGGTATGGCTGGGTCCCGAGGCAGAACTATTCCAAGTTTTCTAAGATATTGGCATATTGACCTCCATAGTGGTTGCACAAGCCTGCACTCCCACCAGCAATGGAGTAGGGTACCCCTTTCTCCACATCCTTGCCAGCATGTGCTGTCATTTGAGTTTTTGATCCTAGCCATTCTGACAGGTGTGAGATGGAATCTCAGAGTCGTCTTGAGTTGCATTTCTCTGATGATTAAGGATGTTGAGCCATTTCTTCAGGTGTCTCTCAGCCATCAGGGATTCCTCCTTTGTGAATTCTCTATTTAGCTCCGTCCCCCATTTTTTGATTGGATTATTTGGTTTCTTGGCATTTAATTTCTTGAGTTCTTTGTATAGATTTTGAATATTAGCCCTCTGTCAGATGTGGGGTTGGTGAAGATTTTCTCCCAGTCTGTAGGCTGCCATTTTGTTTGAATGACAGTGTCTTTTGCCTTACAGAAGCTTTTCAGTTTCATGAGGTCCCATTTATTGATTGTTGATCTCAGGTCCTGAGCTGTTGGTGTTCTTTTCAGGAAGCTGTCACCTGTTCCAATGAGTTCGAGGTTTTCTCTCACTTTTTCTTCTAGTAGATTTAGTGTGACCGGCCTTATGTTAAGGTCTTTGATCCACTTGGACTTAAGTTTTGTACAAGGTGATAAGTATGGCTCTAATTTCATTCTTTTACAAGTGGACATCCAGTTGGACCAGCACCATTTGTTGAAGATGCTGTCCTTCTTCCATTGTGCGCTTTTGGCTTCTTTGTCAAAAATTAGGTGCCCATAAGTGTGTGGGTCTATTTCTGGATCTTCAATTTGATTCCATTGATCTACTGATCTGTTTCTATAGCAATACCATGCTGTTTTTACAACTATTGCTCTGTATCACAGCTTGAAATCTGGGATGGTGATACCTCCAGATGTTTTTTTATTGTACAGGATTGATTTAGCTATTCTAGGCTTTTTGTTGTTCCATATGAAATCGAGAATAGCTCTTTCTAAGTCTATAAAAAATTGTGTTGGTATGTTGATAGGAATTGCATTGAATCTATATATTGCTTTTGGTAGGATGGCCATTTTTATTATGTTGATCCTACCTATCCATGAGCATGGGAGATCTTTCCATCTTCTAAAGGCCTCTTCCATTTCCTTCTTCAAGTTCTTGAAGTTTTTGTTGTACAGGTCCTTTACTTGCTTGGTTAGAGTTACCCCCAGGTATTTTATGTTGTTTGTGGCTATTGTGAAGAGGGTTGTTTCCCTTATTTCTTTCTCAGCTCACTTGTTTGTTGTATAAAGAAGGGCTTCTGATTTTTTTGAATTAATTTTGTATCCAGCCACTTTGCTGAAGGTGTTTATCAGCTGTAAGAGTTCTCTGGTGGAATTTTTGGGGTCGCTTATGTATACTATCATATCATCTGCAAATAGGGATAATTTGACTTCTTCGTTTCCAATGTTTATCCCCTTGATCTCCTTTAGTTGTCTTATTGCTCTAGCAAGAACTACAAGTACTATATTGAAGAGATATGGTGAAAGTGGACATCCTTGTCTTGTCCATGAGTTTAGAGGAAATGCTTCAAGTTTCTCTCCATTTAATTTGATGTTGGCTACTGGCCTGCTGTATATTGCCTTTATTATTTTTAGGTAAGGTCCTTGTATGTCCGTTCTCTCCAGAACTTTTAGCATGAAGGGGTGTTGGATTTTGTCAAATGCTTTTTCTGCATCTAGTGAGATAATCATGTGGTGTTTTTCTTTCATCTTGTTTATGTGGTGAATTATGTTGATGGATTTTCGTATGTTGAACCATCCTTGAATTCCTGGGATGAAGCCTACTTGATCATGGTGTATGATACTTTTGATGTGTTCTTGCATTCGGTTTGCTAGTATTTTATTAAGTATTTTTGCATCTATGTTCATGAGGGAGATTGGTCTGAAGTTCTCTTTCTTTGTTGGGTCTTTGTGTGGTTTAGGAATCAGGGTGACTGTGGCCTCATAGAATGAGTTTGGCAATGTTCTTTCAGATTCTATTTTGTGAAAGAGTTTGAAAAGTATTGGTGTTAGCTCCTCTTTGAAGGTCCGGTAGAATTCCGTGCTAAAGCCATCTAGCCCTGGGCTTTTTTTTTTTGGTTGGGAGATTTTTAATGACTGTTTCTATTTCCTTAGGGGTGATAGCGCTGTTTAATCTGTTTTTCTGATCTTGATTTAGCTTCAGTAGGTGGAATCTATCAAGAAAATTGTCCATTTCACTTAAGTTTTCAAATTTGGTGGAGTATAGATTTTTAAAGTAGGATCCAAATATGCTCTGGATTTCCTCAATGTCTGTTGTTATTTCCCCCTTTTTATTTTTAATTTTGTTGATTAGTGTTTTCTCCCTCTCTCTTTTAGTTACTTTGGCTAAGGGTCTGTCTATTTTGTTGATTTTCTCGAAGAACCAACTCTTGGTTTTATTGATTGTTTGTATAGTTCCTTTTGTTTCTAAGTTGTTGATTTCAGCCCTAAGTTTGATGATCTCCTGCCTTCTGCTCCTCTTGGGAGTGTTTGCTTCTTTTTTTTACAATTCACCCAGTTTAGCTGTTAATTTGCTAATATGAGCTGTCACAATTTTCTTTTTGAAGGCACTTAATGCTATGAACTTTCCTCATAGCACAGCTTTCATTGTGTCCCATAGGTTTGGGTATGTTGTGTCTTCATTTTCGTTGGATTTTAAGAAGTCTTTGATTTCCTTCTTTATTTCTTCCCTGACCCAGTGGTCCTCTAGTAAAGAGTTGTTCAATTTCCATGTGAGTGTAGAGTTTCTGTTGATTCTTTTGCTATTGAAGTCCAGCTTTATTCCATGGTGGTCTGATAAGATACAAGGGGTTACTTCAATTTTCTTGTATCTGTTGAGGCTATCTTTGTTTCTAACTATATGATCAATTTTGTAGAAGGTTCCATGAGGTGCTGAGAAGAAGGTGTATTCTTTTGTGTTTGGGTGAAACGTTCTGTAGATATCTGTTAGGTCCATTTGGTTCATGATCTCTGTTAGACTCATTATTTCTCTGTTTGGGTTCTGTCTTGATGACCTGTCCATAGTTGTGAGTGGGGTGTTGAAGTCTCCCACTATTAAAATGTTTGGATCGATGTGTGATTTAAGTTTTAGAAGCATTTCTTTTATAAATGTAGGTGTCTTTGTATTTGGGGCATAGATGTTCAGTATTGAGATATCCTCTTGGTGGATATTTCCTTTCATGAGTATGTAATGCCCTTCTCTGTCTTTTTTTATTAACTTCAATTGGAAGTCTATTTTGTTTGATATTAGGGTGGCTACTCCAGCTTGTTTCCTGGGTCTGTTTGCTTGGAAAACCTTTTCCCAGCCCTTTACTCTGAGATAGTGTTTATCTTCAATAGTGAGATGTGTTTCTTGTATACAGCAAAAAATGGGCCTTGTTTTCAGATCCAGTCTGTAAGTCTGTGTCTTTTTATTGGCGAGTTGAGTCCATTGATGTTGATGGAAATTAGTGACCAGGTGTTGTTATTTCCCATTATTTTGGTATAGCTGGTAGTTTTGTGTTTCTTTTTGTTTAGTTGCTGTGGAGGTTTCTATTTCCTCTGTTTTTTTGGGTGTAGTTATCTTCTCTGTGTTGGAATTTTCCATCTAGCTTCTTCTGTAGGACTGGGTTTGTGGGGAGATATTGTTTAAATTTGATTTTGTCATGGAATATCTTGTTTTCTCCATCTATGTTGATAGAGAATTTTGCTGAGTATAGTAGTCTGGCTGTGCACGTATGTTCTCTCAGGGCTTGTAGGCACCTGTCCAGGCCCTTCTAGCTTTTAAAGTTTCTGAGGAGAAGTCAGGTGTGATTCTGATGGGTCTGCCATTTTATGTGACTTGGCTTTTTTCTCTTACAGCTTTTAATATTCCTTCTTTGTTCTCTACATTTGGAGTTTCTATTATTATGTGGTGAGAGGAGTTTCTTTTCTGATATAATCTGTTTGGTGTTCTGTAAGCCTCTTGAATTTTTACTGGCATCTCTTTCTTTAGGTTTGGGAAGTTTTCTTCTATGATTTTGTTGAAGATATTTCCTGGACCATGGAGTCGGGAGTCTTCTCTTTTCTCTATGCCTATAATTCTTAGGTTCTGTCTTTTCATTGAGTCCTTGATTTCTTGGATGTTGTGGGTGAGAGATTTTTTTTTAGCTTTCTCATTTTCTTTGGATGTTTTACTGATTTCTTCCATCGAATCTTCCATGCCTGAGATCCTTTCTTCCATCTCTTGCATCCTATTTTTGATACTCAAATCCATAGTTCCTGTTCTCTTCCCTTGATTCTCCATTTCCTCTTTTAACTCTGACTGTGTTTTCTTTTTTGTTTCCATTTCTATTTTCATGTCTTGAATGGTATTGTTCATTTTGTACATTTCCTTCTCTAGTTTATTTGTTTTTGCCTGGAAATCTTTCATTGCTTTGTCCTTTTCCTGTTCAAGCTGAGTTACCTTGGCTTGGAGCTCTTTAATGGTGTTATTCGTTGTTTTGACTTGTAAAATTGTGGTTTCTTTGAATTCCTTCATAGATTTAAGTTCTTCTTGAAGGGAGTCTATCACTCTCCATAATGTAGAATTGTCATCGTTTTCATGTGTTTCAGCAGCGTTGAGGTGGTTCGGGCTGGGTGGAATAGCGTTGCTTTCTTTTGTTGGAGTCATTTCACTCTGTTTTTTTTTTTGTCTTAGGCCTCTGGCCATGTGGAATTTTTTGTCTGTCTTCTGGACTTGGGTCCAAAGGGGGCACTTTGGTGTAGGATTCGAGTTGTCTTACTCCACCCCTATAAGGTGAGTCATTCAGGCCTGCCTCCTAGGTGGAGACCTAATTAATCCAGGTGGTGGAGCTGTGTACAAGTAAGCTCTGGTTCCCCGCGGAAGGGCCAGTACTAGTACAAAATTCCGATATACGACAGTTTCAAATATCTCGCAGTTTGCCCGGGGTTGGTTCCTGTGGTGGGTAAATCTGCCCTTCACCTCCAATAGCCTTGCCGCTCCCACGGCTTGGAAACTGGCCAGTGAAGTCACAGCAGTGGGTTGCGATCTACAGTCTGAAGGCACTTTGCAGCCGAGCTGCGCTCACTTCCAAGGGTCGCAACCTTCCGCCAGATAGCTGGATCATCTGTGCGAGACCTGGGGGTGCCCAGCATGGTGGGGATTATCTCTGTGTGGGATCTGAATCCACCTGCTGGGTATTAAATTGGAAATTACCCAGAGTCTTTCCTGGTGGGGGATGGTGGGTCCCAATTCCCAGGTCCAGTGGCTTCCTTGTGTGTCTGAGAATGGGAAGGAGTGTCCTGCCCAGGGACCGTGGGTGGTTGGGTGAGATTTAGAAGGGGTTGAGCAGTTTGTACACTGTCCTGCAACACTCTCCGCCCTGTGACTATTAACCCCGAAATCAAAATATGTCCGTGCAGGCCGCCGCCATCTTGGATCCCCTCCGAGAGTACATTTTTAAAGTACCCAAATAAACACATTATTTTGTAATTTTTCTCCAACCTGAAGTTCTGATGTTAAAACAAAAGTGAAAGAAGAAATATTTGTTGTAGGAAGAAAATGTAGACAGATCCAGGGAGCAAGCTGTTAAATTGTGGCAGCAGTAGCAGCATGTGCCTGTGATTAGAAGCAGCAACAGACAATTTATTAAGTTAAACATTTTGTAATCTCACTATTTTTTCTTTCTAAGGGATGAAGAACAGATTACTTTTGATTTTCTCCCTAGTTGGTAGGAAGAAATCTTTACCCAACACACACATACATACATTCATACACACATACATACATACATACATACATACATACATACATACATATGGTGTATATTTTTAAAATAATAAAATTGAAAAGCTCTCATATAAATTTAAAATTCCATGCATTAGCACTTTATTTATGACACACCTCATTATCTCCTTATTAAATTGTTTGAGACTGAATGAACAGTTTGTTCCCCACTATTTTATGCCCCGATTCTTTGAAGGAAAATTTTTTTTACGTTTGCTAAAATTCTGGCAGCATTGATTATCTTGCTAGTAACTTTAATAGTTTCCCCTTCTCAAAAACTAACTACTATCAGATAGTGTGCATGTAGAGGCTGCCCAAGCATCCATCTCTCCAGGAGGACTGTGTTATTTGGGGGAGTACAGGGTCACTGAACTAATTCCCCTGGTAGATATATACTGTCTAAAACAGTACATTACAGTGTGTTTTAAGTGAACAATATATTCCCAAATCAAATGACATCTTGGGGAATTGCCCAAATTTATCCAAATAACCAGCTGTGCAAATGCTAAAAGGCAATTGATCTACTATAGAATTTGAGAACCATGGCGGGTCTTTAGTTCAATACTCAGATAGCTACCCAGCAGGGCTGGAGGCTTAGCAGGACCATCAGTGACTGATAATAGTCATTACTGGAGACGATGAAAAAGGCTGAGTGAGGCTCTTTGAAACCACCTACCACCATTACATTCACAGATTCCTCCCCTCAATCCTCAGATCCCATAAATTTCCTCCCAAAAGTTTAGTTAAGGAGAAGGTTTTTGGTTTATGATTTTACTTAAAAAATATATTTTATGCATAGATAGAAGTGACAAAGTTAACAAAATGCAATGGGGATGAAGTGTTGTTGTTTTAATCAAAGAGGAAATAAGAATTTTAGGAAAGGATACATTTTTTCCCTGTCACAAATTTTCATCTGTCCTCCCTTATGCTCTAGCACAATTTACCTTTTTTCATAATTTGGGGCTCCTGAATTCCGTATTGAGTCTTTGTCTTCTACATGGAAATAAAAGTTTTATGCAAATCTTAGATTTTATTTTTCAATTGTCACATCTTGTTTCTTTTTTCATATGTTGACTTTCTTTATTGTAATGCTTATTCAGTGTTTTTATGTACATTATTTCTTTGCCAGTACATAAAATAATTTATTAAGGACATTCTAAGTAAGTAGGCAGTGTGGCGCACCCCTTTAATCCCAGCAATCATTAGGAAGATAAGGGCAAGTCTCTGTGAATTTAAGGCCAACCTGGTCTCCATAACAAGTTCCTTTTTTTTTCTGGCTCTGTAGATCAGGCTGGCCTCAAACTTACAGAGATCCACCTGCCTCTGCCTCCCAAGTGCTGGGATTAAAGGCATGAACTACCATGTCTAAGAGGTCTTCAATTTTTAGATAAGGTACTTCACAGAAAAAATTCTATTTTGGGCTACATTTCATTTTGAATTTCTGTTGTACTTTCTGACAACAGTTTGAAAATGCTAAAGAAGTATCGTTTTAGTTCAAATGAAAATGTTTGTTCTTTAAAAAGTATCTCAGAGTCAAAATTATGCATTTTCTTGAGATGTAAGCCCTAAAATAGTACATTAAAATTTTTCTTATACTTAGATAAGTATCAATATCATGAGAAAATAGTTGAAAAATTGTGTAGCCACAGAACTAGTATTTTGAAAAGGTTTGTAAATGTGTAAAAGGGTCTAGGAAACCTCAGAAAGTAGTGAAACCACTGAGGAGAAGCATGAATTGTGTATGTTTAAGATACATATGATGTTAAGGTGTTCAAATAATGAGACGGTGGGTATAATTGTTGTCCCCTTTTGATTTTGTGGTGAACACAGATAACTCTCTTTTAGCAGGAGTGCCAACCAAAATCAGTACATTTTTTTAAACTATAGCCCTCATGTTATATAGTATACTTCTAGATGTGTTTGTCTTATATATCTTCCACTTGTGCTCTCTGACCCATATCTTCACCTTCCTGAGAGAAGCGACTTTTTCTTCTCAAAAAACAACTGAAACAGATAGCTTAAAGAAGAAGTTTTTTAAATGCTAGGTTTAATGGCACAGACATGCAACACTAGACATTCTGGATGCTGACATAGGAGGATCACAAGTTCAGGGGCAGCCTGGGCTATAGAGTAATTTCAAGACCTGTCTAAGCAACTCAGTGAGAGAGAGTCTGTCTCAAAAATAAAAATGTTTGCAATATAAAAGGAAGCCTAAAACTATAGCTTAGTGGTTGTATGTATGTTTACCTATTATGTGCACAGATTTAGGTTAGATCC
This sequence comes from Lophiomys imhausi, assembly GCA_907164525.1. Taxonomy (NCBI): domain Eukaryota; kingdom Metazoa; phylum Chordata; class Mammalia; order Rodentia; family Muridae; genus Lophiomys; species Lophiomys imhausi. The sequence goes on from CAJQZJ010034004.1 coordinate 503,941, forward strand.
CTTTTTCAAAAGAAAGATAAACAGGCAGACAAATGATAGATAGGTAGATACATGATAGATAATGCATATAGAATATAAATAAATAAATCATTTTGATCATACTTTTAGTTCTTATCTCCAAGATTTACATTTCTTCATAATTGTTATCAAATTATTGGCAGCTTGAGAAATGGTTTTGTGGTTATGAGCATTTACCTTGCAAGAAACTTAGGCTCATTTCCAAACAGCCGTATGACTGCTCATATCTGCATGTAACTCCACTTCCAAAGGACGAGATTCCCTTTTCTGACCATGGCAGACCCTATATGCACATGGTGCCCATAAACTTACAAACATTTATATAAAAAGCCTTAAAAGTATTTTCAATTAATATATTGACAAAAGCCTTTATGATTCAATCACTTTCCCAAAACTTCACCTTTAAGAATAATTACAACAGGGAGCAAACCTTTAGTACATGAGACTTGAAAGGCTATGTCAGATCCTAACTATGACAACAACTGCAAGAACAGGGCTGAAGGGACAGTGTATATCTACAACATCCTCAGATGACTGGAGAAAGAAAAGCAGGCTAAGTCCAGAAAGGCATGACTGAAATATGCAAACTACTTAGTTTTAAAGATTACCTTTATATCACAAAACCCTGCAGATCCTTTAGAGAAATCGAGTGGTAACATGGCTGGCTGCTAAATGCAACTGTTAGGTAATAAAATATCATTAATCTCTTGATGACTGGATATCATTAGATTTGCATTATAACTGATGTACCATATATTTTGGAAAAGCATAAGACATTCTTGCAAGCTGCGTCAGAGCCAACGCGATTGAGAAAACAAAAGAATGGGGGAAATGGTAATTATTCATTCTAAAGTAAGACCTCCATATGTCTGCTCTACCCTGCCTTAGACCTCAGACCATTTTCTCAGCACTGTCTAATAAGTGTTTACGAGACTTGTCATTCACTTGGTGTTTTTCATCATTTGATTTTTTTCATATTTCCAGCTATTATTTTTTGAAGATGGAATATAAAAAATGACTAGAATCAGCTTTTGACATAAGTTTGGGGGAAGTCTCATTTTCTACTTGTTATTTGTAAACCTTTTATTTAAAAGCAAAAGTTTTACTTTTAACCTATGCATAGCCTGAGGAAAATGGAAATTTAGCACAATGAACTGGACCATTTATTTATTTGCAATTAGTATTCCTCTTTCAATTATACACTGTTCACAGTCAACTGTTTAGCTAAATTAATTTCTTTTGTTCCTTCAAATTGTATTCCCTTTAAACATACTCCCAGTGGTGAAGAAATCTGAGAGTAAGGAACAATGGTCTATGATGTCAACGATGGGAATAAGGCTCTATGTTATCACATCACTATGCTAAACACACTAAAATGAATGCATTATCCCAGAATAATTACTAGTGTGTTAGGTAGAGAACTTTTTAATTTTTTAAAATTCATTTTCATTTTATTTAAAATAATTTTTTTCCTCGCATAATATGTCCTCGTTATAGTTTCTGCTCCCCCTACTCTTCGCAGTGCCTCCCATTCTCCTCTCTCATCCAGATCCACTCCATCCTTTCTTTCATTAGAAAACAAACAGGCTTCTAAGGGATAGTAATAAAATAAAATGTGTGTGTGTGTGTGTGTGTGTGTGTGTGTCCTCCTCAGTGTGGACAATGTTACTTGTAGGTATGTTTTCAAGACTCACCACTTGACACACTGGACAACCAATTGGTGTTCTCTGTCCTGGAGAAGACCACCTCTCCTGCTCCCAGATTTCCTCAGTTGCTTATAGGTCTTTGTGTAGGGTTGAGGCCTCACAGGTTACCTCAATGTTACCTGAGCAATAGGTGTGGACTGGTTTGTACATGTATCCATTGGGACTGGGGTCCAGGACTCTGCAGTTTGGCTGGTTGTCATTTTCTGTAGTGATCTGTTTGTTGAAAAGAGAAATTTTCCTGATGATTGTTCATGACTACAATTATCTTCTGTGTAAGGACAAATGTTTATATAGGTTGTTGTTAGAGATTATGCTGGTTTCAGTAAATTAGAGGCTACAGATTCCCCCCAATAACCATGACTTAACTAGAACTGAATAGTTAGATTTTTTTTTTTACTACCAGACATAATTTTTCTCTTGTTGAGCATATTTTAAGTCCTATTGGAGAGCTGTTGGTTAATGCTAAAGTGTACATGCCATTACGACACCCTTAGGACTATTGTGCCATGCTACTCATTGAGGTGGTTCATCGCTGGGTAGAACTGTTGGTTACCTCCCTCTTTTGGAAGCTTGTGTAGTGCCTTCTAGTACCATGAAAATAATTTTCAGGAGGGGGCAGCCAGATCAATTCCACATCTCTTTTCTCTCTCTCTTTTTCATTCCTTCCATTCCCCTTTCTATCTTTCTTTCTGACATAAAGGCTCATATTGCTCAGGCTGGCCTCAAAATTGCATATGGATAAGGATAACTTTGAATGTGCTGTTCTGCTGCCTTCACCTCCCAAGTGCTGGGGATTACAGGCATGTATGACCACACACCCATTCTGCACTGAACATCACACTCTCGGCTTTATGTTTGTAGCTGAGAACTCTAGTAATTACGTCACATCCCAGGACTAGCTATGTTGTTTAATAATCTAGGAAAGTAGCAAAAAGGAATTGCTTTAAGTGATAGGAATATTTTAAGTTTATGGAAATAATAGATTAAAAGTCCTGAAATTGGAATGTATGCACAATTTTGGAGACTTGAAGCCACAGCTAAGTATTGTCTATGATCTAAGAGACATGGAATGTTTCTTCATTTAACACTTACATTTTTAAAAATGGGAGAATGTGTTTGACCTGTTTTATATTTTCATTATCTAGCAGCTTTCCGAGGTGGGACTTTAGACTGAAGTCCTCTAGCAATCCCTGCCTGCTTCTTGCTGTTCCCAAATGCACACTTGACAGCATTATGAGTAGATCAATTCTAGCCACTTTCCCTCAAAAGACGGTGTCCTTTGCTGCTCATCTGTGGTTATTGGATCTCTAGAGATGTGTCCAGGGAAAATACCACTCTCGGTTAAGTAAATGTCATTCTTAGTGACATCAACGAACTTCATGGAATTAGTGGTTTCATAGTTATAGAAAATGCCGTAGGAATGGGAGAATTCAGGGGAAAGTGTCCTACATTAAGGTACTCAAACACAGTATCTCAACAAAGGAGAACATCCCAATTTTCCACTTTCTTCCTTGAAATGACTCACATGAAATTTGCATGAATTGTGAATATGAAGGAGTTGGGAAACATTGCTTGATAAAAACTAAGTTGTCAAGGCTCCTTATTTCTGAGGACTGTGGGCTCTGTTGTGAAGAGCCGGAGGTACCAAACATTTGGACTTGTGAGCTTCAGATGATAGCTCATGGGGTGGAGGCTGGAGAAACCTCAGTATAGCATTCAATTTTATCACTATAAATAAAATCCACTAGCTAGTCTTTCACTTTTCAAACAAGATATTCGCAGAGAACAGAACAAATATAAACTGCTGGCATTGCTCCCACTGGTTTTTGCTCTTTTAATGGGATGTGTTATGAGGCAGTTAGCAGGAAACAACTGACAGCACCTTCTTGGGGGAAGGTGGACAGTGAAACAGCAAGTGCAATGGAGAAGCTCCTGAAGTATTTCTGCAGCCTCATAAAACTGAACTCTACAAGGAGCTGTCTGATTAAATTGTCACAGCCTGAAAGAGCCACCGCTGAGCACTGAGCGCTCTGGGAGGAAGTTTCTAGCAGGTTTAAAGGAGAGAGAGGTTCAATGCATCAGCTTCAAAAGGTGTGGGACTTAACACTTCCACTTACCCCGTTGCACCAAATTAAAAACAGGACTGAGGGCGGGGAGGTTGCCTGACAACTCAAAATTATGCAGGAGGGAGAGATTAATTATTGGACCCCTCTAGCCATCTGCACACATGGTTAAAGTTTGAGAAACACAGTAGGCTGTATTGTTTTGATGACTATAGGAGAAATGCACTCATTTTTTTAATAGGTTATGGGAGTACAGGTAACATTTATGGCATGCTTATCGCACAGCATACGATGTGGCTGCGGTTCTTTTTTTTTTTGTATTTCATTTGCAACTTGCAACAACTTTTGTATTGAGTCTTACATCTACTTGGATCTCTGAGAAAGTGTTAAGGAGATTAACTTGCTTATTTAAGGTAGAAAGATGGACATCTATTTGGAACTGAAATTTATAATGGACTGATTTAAACTCAAGTTGTTTACAGAAATTTAGAGAAATTACTCGTATTGTTCTAGTGACATTAAGACACTTCTTCATGGAGTTATTGTAGAGAACGGATCACCAATTAAAAGGGTTTCAAACAACTAGCAGATTAATTTTACTGTCTCTTTCATTCGTTAAACAACACTTGTCTTAAGCCAGGACAATAGATAGTTTATGCACACCAGATTGAAAGGAAAAAATATAAGACCCAGTATTCATCCAGTAAATGTTCATTTCAGACAAGAGATGAACTCATGAATAAAAATTACCACAAATTGTAACATGGGAGCCTCAGATAAAAGCAAAACAAATTCCATGTGATGTTATTAAATATATTTTGACCTTTTGAATTGGGTTTTACTGAATGGAATGTATGGACTTCAGACATACAGTTCAGAGAGTTTTGATGAAAGTACTAAGTGTAATCAATACACCAAACAAGACAGAGGACTTTTTCATGTGTCATGCTGTTTATCAGCCCTTGGGAAGCATGACTGTAATTCATGTCATGGTAAAAATTTCAACTGGAAATCCAGGCTTGATTACACATACTTGTAAATGTATGTACTTGGAAGGCCGAGCTATTCCAGAGGATGGACAATATCTCAAACAACAGCAGCAACAAAATTTTGATCTTAACTTCAACCAAATAAGACCACTTACTACTTTTAATTTTATATCCTCTTTCACAAATTCTGTCCTTCCACCAACCTTCTATCCTGCATCATTACCTAATTAAAAAAAAAAAAGATTTGTTTATTTATTATGTATACAGTCTTCTGTCTGCATGCATGCTTGAATGCCAGAAGAGGGCACCAGATCTCATAGCAGATGGTTAGGAGCTACCATGAGGTTGCTGGGAATTGAACTCAGGACTCTTGGAGAACAGCCAGTACTCTTAAACTCTGAGACATCTCTCCAGCCTCTAGGAAATTTAAATTTAAATAATTCATTTCAACATTCTGTTTTGGAGACTTGCTCCCATTGCTTATTGTTTCCACAATTCTGTATTTACAGAAATAATGTTATTATTCCTTTGTGTCAACTTGATTACTTACTTTCAAAGTGAAAATTAGGCTGTCACCAGCTCCTCCTTTAATATTTTTATTTATTTACTTTGTATTGATTCTTTGTGAATTTAACATCATGCACCCAAATCCTCCTCATCTCCCCATTCCTTCCTATCTGCCCTCTGCCCTGGCAGCCCCCAAAGGAAAATAGAATAAAAACAAAAAGACAAAAAACCCATCTTGCCATGGAAGCTGTAGTATGTCACAGTGTAGTATGTCCCACAGTATACCATTTTGTCCACACATTTTTACTTGCAAATGTTCACTACTATGAGCCGTTGGTCTGGGTTGAGGATTCTGGCTTCTACACCTTTAATACTGGATCCTCATGGGGATTCCTCTCAGATATCCTGTTGTTGCCTGTGTCATAGAGCTCCTGTAGCTCTGGAGCTGCAGGACTGGCCCCTTTATGCACTCCAGCAGACAATAGATGGGGTAGATGTTGGGGTGAGCCAACTCAAAGACCTGGATATGGGCTTAGGTGGTAGCTGAGTTGTATAGCCAGTCAGTTCTCTGGCCACAATTCCACTGGGGTATGCGCATTTACTGTGCTGTCCAAGTGAGGGACAGGCCCTGCTCTCCTGCTCTTCTGCTGTCAGGATCTCAGGGCCCAGCTCTCATGTCTCCTGCAGGTGGCAAAGTATTTGTGTATGTGTGGGTGTGGGGGAGGGCATGTATCCCTCAACCATGCCATCTGAAGGCAGAAAAGGGCAGGCGGAGCCAGCTCTCTCAAATTTGTGCCCTCTGGGCCTGCTCATTGCAACCTCCCCATGGGTCAGCTCTACTGTGCTGCCCAGGTAAGGTGCAGAACCCACTCTGCTGAGTGCTAGAGCTGGTGAGGGAAACCTCCCCACCCTTTCTTTTTTTTTCTGCCTATTGTGAGCAGTAGCCATGATCTCCAAAGTTTTGGAAAGAGGTATTCCTTCATATATTTATTTCATATTGGGTGATAAGGACATTTCACTGATTCATTGCCCTATTGGGGGCTTTAATATCAACCTGTATATCAAAGTCTAGCAAAGCTTAATTACTTTTCTGCCTTTAAATATAGTTATATAAGCAATTAGAAATGGCAGCTTTATTGTAACTGCTTGATGAGCATCCATCCTCAGGTGTATGCACTCCTCTCAGCAAACCCTTAACTGAATGTATTTGGACTGGTGCAAAAGGGTGAATGACCAGAGCAAGAACATAGCCTATTTTTCTAGTTGTTCCTTAAACTCACTAAGGACTGTAATACCAGCAACTCTATGTTTTAGGAGCTCCTTTGCAACGAAAGGCTTTAGAGCTAAATAACCTCCATGTTTCACCTGGGTCTAAATGCACGAAAGTGAATTCCTCATCTTCATCCTGTTCACTTTGTTAAACATATCTTTTTCTAATAAGATCACTTTTCCTTTTTACATTGATACTCCAATTTTCCTTAAAAATGTTATCATCTTATTTTCTTCTTCTTATAGTCTAGGAAACTAACTTTTCTCCAAACACCCCCAACTGATGTTCAACCAAAAACAGACTGTGAGAATCTACTACAGTCAAATCAAAGACCACACACTTGATAAGATCCTGAAACAAATGTGGAAAAGTCAAAGATGAGTGATTGTAGAACCATACTCCTACATTACTTACTCAGTGATCCTACAGAGAGAGGAGAGGAACTGCTGAGTACTTGGAGGCAGGAATCTTCACAATAGCAAGTTTCAGGTCATTCCTTCCTTCAGCAGGACTTTGTTGTCTTTCTGACACCAACTAGAAACTAATAGTTATTTACCTGACCATCTGAGTAATTCCCACCACCGAGAAATTTTTAATAAAAGTTTAATGCTGAATAGAAGATAAACAGCTGACAACACACTTTAAATCTAATCATCTTATTGTTGGGTATCTAAGTTGTTAATTTCAACAAAATAAGAGATCTTAGTTCACTCAAAGGATATTTAAAACAATGGAATATAAAGATAAAATAAGATTTGAGGAACAAGAGGGGTTATACTTTGATCAGATTTTCTGGCATCCTAAACTGTCTGGGATTTACCTGAAAAGGGAATAAAAGCCATAGGTACTTTTTGAATGAAGTCAGACATATTTGTAAGCCAGTATTCAGGAAAGAGGATTTCTCACTGTTTATATGACAAAATGTGGCAAGAAGTGTAACCAGAAGAGGCAGACATATAGTTCTGGGGACATGTAGAATGGAAGAATAGGAATAGATCTAGAAGGTAAAAGACACACGTTGATGACTGGCTAGATATACAAAAAATAGTAACTGTCTGTGGTGGTTTGAATGCAAATGGCTACCATAGGCTCATAGGGAGTGACACTATCAGGAAGTGTGGCCTTGTTGGAATAGGTAGGGCCTTATTGAAGGAAGTGGGTCCCTGAGGGCTGGCTTTAAGGTTTCAGAAGCTGAAGCTAGGCCCAGTGTCACTCTCTTGCCTGCAATCCAGATGTGGAACTCTCAGTTAACTCTCCAGTGCCAAGTCTGCCTGTGTGCTGCCATTGCTTCCCACCATGATGATAATAAACTAAATCTCTGAATTGTAAGCAAGCCCCAATTAAATGCTTTCCTTTATAAGAGTTCTCAGAGTCATGGTCAGAGTCATGGTCTAGGTCTTGGTCACAGTCATGGTGTCTTTTTACAGCAATAGAACACTGACTAAGACACTGTTATAGAAGATAACGAGATGGTTTAAAAATTACCTCCTTTGAATGTGTAATATACAATTGTAGTAGCAATTACAAATATATGTATACTTACATCATTCATATTTACATATATATATAATGGATCATTAGCATGGATACTTTTTTCATTATCTTAATTTCTTAGTTTCAACTATAATTCTCTTTTCTGGAGGGAGATTTTCCTTCCTCAAAAGTAAATTTAATGAGTATACTAATGAAAAAACTAGAAGGTTTGCCCTTGCCACAATCTCTCTAACCCTCTGGCAGTACTGTAATGAGTACCTATTAGTGTTTTAGTTGTCACCAGTTACTCATGCAGACTACATTAATTTTGTTGAAAATGGTCATTAAGACAGTTAATTATTTTTAAAGTGTTAAGTGATTATTGTATAAGTACTATGCATTTGATAATTATTATTCTTTTCCATTAATTATATATAATTACCTAATTCCTAAAAGCAGATGAATTTTGGTTTACCATGCTGTTTACTTCTGCTAATTTGACTTAGCAGATAATCCTTTGCACTAATGCAGAATCATACACTTGAGTATTCAGAGAAAGTTGATAAACATTAGCTTATTAATCCTAATGACTTCTTGGTATCAGGATGAGACACTCTTTCTTGACTACTCGAGTCTTATAGTCACCATCAAACTGACAATTGAGTAATGCCTGAATAAACAAAGATAATAAAACCATATGCTATGCTCTATAAGGTATGGAAATTCTCCAGCTTCCCCAGTGAAGGAAAGAAAATAAACCATACTTGTGATTTAAAATTATTGTTTATCCTGTAAGTACAGAAAATCTAACAATTCTTGTTGTAATAATAATAAGACATACAGATGAAAATTAGCATGATTCAAGCAGAGGTGCCTTCTCTATAGTCACCTCTTACATTTACCTATACAAACTTGAACATACTTGTGCATCAATATAAGCTGAGGACATAGACTGATTCTTATTGATATAAACAAATGTTGTACAAATAATTTTACTATTGTGCTATTTGATAATGCACTTTTCTGCATACTTGTAAGTTCTATCTGATTTTTTAAAATTATGGGTTTTTGTGTCATCAGTATATTTTTCAAAACTCAATGTCTTTTTCATTTTCTTGTAATCTAATTCCCACTGATTATAATTTCCACTCTCTTTTCTCTCAAATATCTCTTTTCATATAATAGACACTTAGAAGAAAATGCTCAAGAAAACAGAATTGCTAACAGCTTATGAAATAAAATAGGTGTTTAAGTTTTACAGTTTCAGACATTGCAGCAAATTAGATGCTTTCAAAAAAATCATTCCATATCTTTATGATAAGTAGGTTAGTGTGAGAAACAACTGTAGTATAAATACAGAGATTTTTATACAAATGAATGATTGACTGGTAGCTAAAGAAAATTGCTTATGAACCAAGACACAATGAATTACACAAGTGAGTTCAAAATGAACTGTTCTTAGTTGTTAGGCTCAGTACAAGTGAGTTACTCATTGCTATATAATAACATCACCTTGCTCAAAATATAGTGGTGGCACTTATCTCTTAAAGAAGTGACCCGTTCTAGTCATGTACAAAGCATCCAGGTATGGAAAGTTCATTGGTTCTCACACATATCCACATTCCTTAGAGTGGAATGAAGAAACCAAATGTTTGGTGCAGTAGAACATACATTAATTAAAATGATGTTTGTTTGAAATATTTTTCTAATTGTAATGCAATTGCTGTTCTAATGTACTATTATCAATATGATAAGTCGTTAGATATACATTCTAATCCCAATTTGGAAAACTAGGTTAACAGTGAAATGATGAACAGATGTCTCATCTTCTACTCATTCTAAAGTAATATATTTGGAATTTGTAATCTCTGAGGTGTCTTCCAATTTAAAACTACTCTTTTACTAAGGTTCAAATAAACATGTTGTTGGCTACAATACTTTTAAAATCTCATAATTAGTCAGGCATGGTGTGAGTGCCTCTAATGTTAGCATTTGTGAGGCAGAGAGAAGTGGATTATTCCCATAGTTTCAGAGACCTCAGTGATCAGTCCTAATAAAGTGTAGTCTTATGGTGGAAGGACAGGCAGAAGGAAATTTCCTACCTTACGGTGAGGACAAAGAAAACAAATAGCTTGTATGTTTTAGAAGGCCTCTTCTCTTTGTCCCCATCAAGAAAGACCCCATTATTGCTGGCTGGAATTCCCACATTCAGGACAGGTCTCTGGTATGTCTCTGGCACTGCATCCCTCACAGCCACCGGAAGAAGTGTATGTTCCTAATATTCTAGAATTTTCTCAGTCCAATCAAATTGATAATCAAATTTAATCATGAACAGGGTTCAAAACTGATGACCTCATTTAACTCTATCTCTTTAAATATTCAATTTCTGAATAAAGTCACTTTGAATATTAGGGATTAAAATAAGATTTTGAGGGTGACACTATTCAGTTGTTAACATTCCATTCTGTGGCTGCTAATATTCACGTCCTCTGTAATATAATACGGATATGAACCTGTGAGACCAGACAAATTATGTGCTTCTAAAAATACAATGGTGAGACAAGCGTAGCACAGACATTTCCTTTAAAGATGGACAAATCAGAAAGAAGAAAAGAGTTCTGGGTCTTGAGCCAATTCAGAATTAGCAAGGCAAGGCTAAGTCCCTGGAACCACTGGGTGGCAGTGTCATCTTGACAACAGCCTGGCTCTGTGATTCTGTGATTCTGTAGAGTGGCCTTGCCCCTGAAATACAAGGCAGCAGCCACCATAGGGGATAGAGGATGGGAGGGCAGGACTGGGGGTGGTGGAAAGGGGGCACTGTGACGGGTATGTAACCTGATGTCATAAATAAACATTGAAAAAAAAGTAAACTGTACAGACCCTGGACCTGTTTTTGGTGGGGATGGGGGTATAATGCTTTCAAAGTTAGTACTTCTAATTCGTAAGGATAACACTATTGTCTACCATAGGGGGGAAAAAACTAGAAGTGTATCAGCTTTTTTAAATTGTATCCAGTTTTCTCTGTACTGTTTTTGTCCCCAAAGGTAGTGTTTCTTCTACCTTTGTATTATTTTTTTAAAATTATTATAGGCTCTCTCTGAGTTAACTGGTTAACTTCATGGTTAATTTTTACAGAACTCGATTTTAACTTTTTTCAATATTTATGTGCTAAATAACTTTGTAATCTTCCACTTCTAGCTCTATTTAATGTAAAAAATCTCTAATTTTTATTTCCTTTTGGATTGTCTTTTGAATAACAAGGAAAAGTCAACTGTATCTTAATAATTAGAAATAACTGTTGCTAAATATAGAAAATTATTATAAAATTCAACCTCCCACAAATCACAAGAGCACATTCACCCAAGTTCTTGTCACTTCGTAACAAGGATTATACTTCTACAAGCTTCTAATAATGTGTTTCTAATTTCTATCTGAAACTGAGTTGAAGAATGTCTGCTGCCTGCTGCCATGATTCGTAACCATGAGGGACTCTTCTCTTCTGTAACTTAAGTCTAAACAAAGTCTTTCTTCTATAAGTTGCCTTGGTCATGGTGCTTTTATAACAGCAATTAAAAAGTAACTATGGAGCCCAGTCCCAATGGGTACAACTGAAATACAATTCCTGGGTCGAAGGCTCAGGGATCTTTGTGGAAGATGGGAGAGAAAGGTTGTATGAACCAGAGGATCAGGGAGTTTGCTGTGAGACAGTGTCTTCTAGTAATATCAGAAAGTACACCCACAAAGCCTCTTATCATGCCTAAGCATAAGCTGAACAAGGACAATAGACCATAGACATGGTAAAATATGTGGGGAAAGCCAATGAGGCTTCAATCTTACACAAAACTACAAGGAACTAAGGAATGTTAAGAGTAGGAGAAATTATCTTCCAGAGAAAAAGCCAAACAGAAGCCCACCCATACCGTTACCAGGATTTAGTTTCCAAAGTCATACAACCACACTCGTGTTTCGTTTTATTCCATAAATCTCATACACTTTCATTTTGGGGAAGGAAAACCTTATCGAATAGCAAGAACTTAAAAATATTTGCTATGAAATAAGAAAGAGGGCTGTGAATATAGATAATACAAATGGTCTCATTATCCATGGTTATGTTCTGAGGATTATAAATTAATGTCTTCTCTTTCATTTACCACCAATCGCATCCTCTCCTGCAGTTTTGTATCACATCATGTAATCAATCACACATATTTTTCTTTTATTTCAGAGTCCCAAAAAAGAAGATCAGAAGCCAACAAGAATGTCGTCCTGACTCAGCAATTTGAAGATTGATTGGCTATCATTTATATTTAATGTTATAAACCTATTTGTAAAGAAAGGCAAAGCTTTCAGAAGACAAACAAAAGACTTCTTTTAACCCAAGATTTGGCTATCTGTAACAAAGTGGACAAAATCAGACAAACATAATGCACCCTGCTTTGGAAAATGAGCTTAAAAAACCTAAACTTTCCAAGTTATTCAATGGTTAAAGATTATAAATTGGTTCAAAGATGGGCCTGATTTTCTTAAATCATTGTGCTAAAAATAACCACATTAAGTCAATAACTCAAGTGTTAATAAAATTGGTAGTGTTTTTAATAAAATAGCTTATTTAATTTAGTTTTGAGCAATCACTTAAAAAACAAATGTCCCTGTAAGACTCTCAGTGCTGTACAGTTACATGGATGCACCTCGTGTTAAAATGGCTCCTGACTTCAGAACTTTGTACAAGAACTTTACAAAATCATTAAAATCCAACTATTACATATTCCTACTGCCTTTGCTCCTCATTTTCGAAGCGCCCCTTGTCCCATGGTTTCTCTCCATCTTGTTTTCTTATACTCCTCTTCTCTGATTGAGGTAGAACAATAAAGGATGATGTTTTTAAGTAATTTATTTCTGAGGACTTTCCAAGTTAGATGTCAGTTATAGTGCGTTGGTCATAGGGAAGTATAAAAGGGAGTTTTGTATCTTGTTTTCCCAGGTCAAGCTGGCTGTGGCTTTGTCTTCTCGTTGACTGGATCCATGCACAACTGACAAGTTAAAATTGAACTATGTAATGATACTGACTAACTTCCATTTTAAGTTTATTCAGAGTGTTGGTTCTTGTCAGTAAGAAGTAGAAATATAAAATGAAATGCAACAGAGTTTTGCATGCAGTATTCAAGTTTTACCAGTATATTTCATATGTCTTTTCATTTTTTTTTATTTTGCTATACAACACGTAATTATTTAGCTTAGACAAGTAGGCATTTGTTGATGAAGGGAAAACAAAAACAATGAAGAGAGAAAATCCAAGAGAATAATTATAAAGAGAGCAACATGACACTTTTAGAGCAAGTGTGTAAAATCCACTACTAAAACAGAACAACATGAAAACACTGGTGAATGAGACATTGACTTAGAAGCTATAGAGATCTATCATTAGCAGAGGCTGTCTCACATGTTGCTTTCCACAGGGACTGGCAACTATTCGAATCCCCGAGTGTTTCCACAAACACTGGTGCTCACCACCTGGATTTAACGGAATCATTTACTCACTGCTGAACTTTTCTCAGACTACACAGACAAATAAATAGATCAACAGATACCAACCACTCATACGAAGACAGGTTTTTGTTTTAATGTGGACCAGCTCTTCTCTTAGAAAATTTGTCTAAAAAAATTGTTAGACAAAGCAACAATTGAGTGCTTGTTTATTTTATTTCAATTAGTCCTAAGTGGAAATTTTCCACACCATCCTGGAAGAAATAAACAGTAAGGTAAGTTACTTTTTACACTATTTATTTTCCCAATATGAAACTAATTAGTGAGCTCATTCTTTTCACATCTGTCTCTGCTGTTTATGATTTTTTTTCTATTGAAATTAAGGTCGTTGTATAGAAAATAGAATTTAAGAATCTAATAGTAACAATGATAATAATAATAATAATAATAATAATAATACACCCACAAAGCATGTCTGAGAAATTAGGTAAAAACAATAAATGTTATTTTACAAGAGTGCAGTGAGCTTGAACCTCCTTTCCCACTTATCTACACAGAGGTTGTGTTGGTTAGTGTCAGTGGGAAACCTTACCCTAAAATGGAAATATATTACCAATGAGTCAACCTCAAAGGGTTCATGATGAGTTTGAATAAGTATTCTGAGTTCAAAAGTCTTTTGGGATCTTAGTTAAATCTCCATGATCTACTAACGCAGACCAAAGTCTCCAGACTGGCTAGAGTCCAGTATTGCATCAGCATCTTTGGTTCCTATCAGGATGTGAGTGTCCAAGTTCCCCATATCACACAGGTTTAACAACTTTTCCATGCATTCTCAGTGTGTGTTCCTTCTTTACAGACTCAGTCAAGTTGAAAATAAATTTACATAAACAGAAGATATGCAGCAGCTAAAAATCTCATGCCAATAGTCAAAACCACATTGATTTTAAACCTGTGATTGTAAGTGTATACAAAAACAAACTAGAGGAAAAAAAGATTGATTTTTGTGACACCTTACAGGAACAGATGGCAAGAAATAACAACAGAACTCATTTAACTTGTTATATGTAGTAAATGACATTTGATAAAGTTTTTTTTAAATAAGTTATTAGCTTTTTGGTTTGCATTGCCAAGAAAAACTAATCCATTATTTATTCCTCATTTTATCATAATCCTAAGTAATTTTTAAAAAATGACATGGGAGTTCAGGCTTCTGGACATTGATAATCCTATTACTAATGTTTAAGACATTCCTTATCCTATACCAGACAACTCTGGAAGCATTTTCTCTTCATTCCAGAGTAATTAATTCTCCAGTCTTGACAAACCCAAATTCCATTCTGGTCTGCTAAGAATTGAATAGATAAAAATAGAGAACAGAACTGGCTTAAAAAGAAATATAATAAACTATCATTGGACGTTCTAACTTTTTTGTGTGAATAAAATAATTAACCAGAAAAGTAATTATCAGTGAATGATAAAAATTATTAAAAGAAATTTTCCTACAATATTCACAGAATGTCAAAAATATTGTCACAAGTGTTAGTTGCTCATCACAAAGAGAGGAGTGTGACTTTACAAAGGAGGGGTCTGCCTGTCACTCTCTTAATAAGGTTAGCACCATCTTACTGTGACATAGGATTGCTAATTATTACTAACTGTTTTGTTCAAACAAGGCCTTTTTGGCGTATTTCAAGACAGGGCATATATAAAATGGTAAAAAGTGCTATTAAGTTTGCTGAATACAACAATAGTATTTCCCTCCTTTGATTTCACTGGTGTTTGGCAGTGTTGTATTATATAGCTCAGGTAGGCTTGGAATTCACAAGCTTCCTGAGTGTTGGCATCAACAGTGCTGTTCTAATATGTGGGAAATATCATTTGTAGAGATCATGAGCAGGCCAGTGATAATACATATCTTTATTCTAACTTACTACACTGAAAATAATTCAGCAATTTAGATTTTGTGTGTGTGACACACACACACACAGAGAAAGAGAGAGAGAGAAAGAGAGAGAGAGAGAGAGTGAGAGAGTTTAAAGAATTGTTTTTCACCACTGTGGATGCTGGTAAGTTCAAAAATATGCAGAAATGTAGGCAGTACCATGGACAGGCCAATGTTGCAGTTGAAGATATCTACAGGCTGTATCCCAGATCTCTATGTTCAGTGTAGGTGAGATTTCTGTTTTCTTCTGTCCTTCCAGTTAATTGACAACGGTTACTTGGTATCATGGAGCATGATTTGCTTTCTCAAAATGTTTTAGCTGCTAACCTCACCCCCAAAACACCTCACAGAAACATCCACAATAATGTTTGACTACAATCTGGTTGTTGTGGCCCAGACAAATTGACATATAAATTTAACCATCATGGTGGACATATTGGAGTTTATTTAGTCATTCTTCTAGTTTCTCTTAAGAAGATTCAAAATCAATATACAATGATCAATACCAATGTAGCCAAATATAATCTTAATTTTATATCAATATACAAAGACATAAGAGCATATTCAATAATGTATCCCTTTTTCATTATCATTCCTATATCATGTCTATATCCCATTTTTTTTCAAGTCTTTTCCCCTCTACATCAGAGAAAATGAAAGATAGAGAAAAGAAAAAGAGAGAAATCCCTGGGTCTAACCTCCAAAACCGTGTTTAACAAGAACATTTAACAATTTGTAATCAATCCCCTTAAATAACAACACTTCTACAGCCCATCAAATGACCAAAGGGGGAAAATATTCACCCACTCTCACATTCTGGGAATGGGACTTTGCTCTCTTAAAATTGCTTCCTGCTGATTTGGGATTTAAGAAACCTGTTTGGGGGTCCAAATAAGAATGGAAAAATGGTTAAGCAAGTTAATAGTAACATTTGATGTTCAGTTTTTTTTTTTGTGCTTAAGGTTAACTCTTTTTAAGTTATTGTACCCATGGAATGCATAAAAATGCAATGTGAATCTTTGGCCTTTTGATACCAACTGTCACAAACTGTTTAGGATAATTAAGAAATGCAAATTAATAGTTATTCAAACATGTCATTTTTTTAGGTATTATTGTAGTGTATTACAGATGTTTTTTAAGTTAATCAGAAAACAAGCTGCTAAAAGACAAGCAACATTTACTTATCCAAATGTACAGAGATAAGATAGGTGGTCTTCAAAAACCTCAAGAGACCTGTAGAATATGACCTTCAAAGACTTTTTTTTTGGGGGGGGGTGTTCAAGACAGGGTTTCTCTGTGTAATAACCCTGGCTGTTCTGGACTCGCTTTCTAGACCAGGAGGGCCTCAAACTCATGGAGATCCACCTGCCTCTACTTCCCAAGTGCTGGGATTAAAGGCGTGCGCCACTACACCTGGTCAAAGTTGTTTTCTTAACTTAAGATTTTTTTAACATGGAGACATGTCAGCTCCTGACAGCACACCCCATTCTACTCTAAGTAGATGATGAGCATTAAAGAATCTCATTTGGAAATGTCGGCATTAGTGGCAAGCTGGTCACTAGGCAAGAGAAAACCTTTGCCTCAACTGTAGAAAGAATGCTGTCTGAAAAGCACAAGTATTTATTCTGTTTAGGACATACTAGAGAGCTGAAAATATCTTCTGTCACTAGTTGTGTGATAAATTAAAGGAAAAATTCAGGAGAGATTAAAATGTTATCTATATTTACCTTATCAATCCTAGTAAATGACGCACAAAGCTCTTCATAGCATTGTACAGAGAACAAGAACAAAGAAAAGAAAAGAAAAAACGCCAAAAAACTTTGATGTGTAAGGTAGGAACAACAGATGTGAGCAGTCCAGTGGTTTAGGTTTCTGCTGCACTTGATGCCACGTCCAAGAAAGAAAATTGCTAACTGCATACAAGCTCTCAAGAGAATATTTTTTTATAAAATTACGATTTTGAATTAATTACTTCATTAAGTAATATTTTATGTAGACATATTTAAGCGGGGTAAGAAACAGTGTCTCATGAATTGTAGCTTGTGTTGAGAAAAATTTATTTTAATTATTTGAGTACTCTCCAGTAATCACAAAAAACATTACCCAAACTATTTAGAATTCTTGGGAGAAAGCTAAGAGATAGTCTGATGGCTCTTGAGATTCCTGATAGATTTCAAGTTAGAGAGAAAGAGAAAAGCTGTTGCTGTTACGGTAATAACCAACGGGCTTAGCAAATAAGTATAAAAAATAATCAGTTTTGAATCAAAGGATTTCCGGGAAGCTATTGGAGTGAACTGTATACACTAAGGTGTCACTAGTTGTTGCTGGCACCTCTGGGACAAGACAGCCAGCTGACAAACAAAGTGGGTCTTTTCTCTCCTGATTTTCAAGGTCCTTCTACTGTCAATATCCAACAGGGACCAAGTAGGGTGAGGTTCAGATGTAGCTTACACACTTCTACACCCATGTCACAAAGAGCAGTAGAAAACTTTTACTATGTAACATGTGTTACTGATATTAGAGCACTTAATTAAGGCTTAATTTGACCTCAGGTGAAATCACATCCTGTAGGAAATTGAGACAACTATGCATATTGTCAAGTGCCGACTATATTTCCTTTATGTTCTCTCCTCAGATTTCTTTTGCCTTCTATATTTGCCAGCCCTTACCTCAAAATAGAGGAAAAGATAGATATAACAATATATAGGAATCACATTATGAGTGTGGTATGGTGATATATGTTTGCAAGCCCAACACATTCAAGAGTCAGAGGCAGGAGAATCACTGTGAATTTGAAGCCAGACTTGACTACACAATGTATATCTGTCTAAGAAAAAGTACAAAGCTTAGAGACCAAGCCAAGTATCAACCTCTATCTATCTTATATTCTGTGAAATGTACTTTTCTGGACAATGCAAATGGCTTTATGGTAATTACTTAGGAAACTTTCCCTTCAAAGTATTAAATGCAGCTGAAAATATGACTACGTATAGGAGATGATGACTTAAGACTTCCACAATATAATTACATTGATACCCAGAAGATCTACGTCATTGTATCTTGTTACTTATTTTAGTGTAAATTATAGGGCCTTCCTTATCTATAAAATTCTCTGCATTTTTCCTGTGATTTTGAGTGACAATGGCACACAACCTCACACTCTATGGTCACATAATTTTACAAGAATGCTATCTATCATTCTACATATATATATATATATATATATTTTGTCTCTCACACACACTCACATAGTTGTAGAAGAATGCTATATATCATTTATACATAACGCATACACATATATGATGTTAACTTTGATAAATATAGATACAATGTGCTTATAGATTTTCATAGACACTTAGATATATCAATATGCTATTATGTAAAATTATATATATTGAACAGAAAAAATAATAAGGCATTAAATATGGATGCTACATTTATATACTTTAATCTTTAAAGTCTTTGGCAAATGACTTGACATATTCTTTTTTTTTTGACTTGACATATTCTGCGTTAAGTCTCTTAAGCAGTAGCAAATCCCACTCCTGTGGAAAAAACTGATGTTTGAGTTCTAGCTTTGGGACAAGCATGATATTTTAATAAATATTTAAAACACCTATGTGAGATAGATTATTTTCATACATCAGAAAAGTAAGCTTAACTTTGAAAGAAATGGGAAAAGGAAGGATCAATGTCACAAAATAAGTGAGGTTAATACTGGAGCCAGTTATCTACTTTTTGATTGAGGATAAAATAAGTGGTATATACAATTATGTGTAGATTTGATGTAATTTCACAATCTTTCTTCATTGCTTCAAATCGTGAAAGAGGTTTAAAAATCTCCTATTAAGCAGAGTGCAGATGTTAAGCAAATCTTAACATTAAAATTGAATTCTCTAAGAGAAAATACTGCCTTTACCCAATTTAGTTTGGTATGAATTATTTTATTTTTTCATATGGATAGATATCATCTGAATAATCACTCAGTTTTTAAAAATGTTTAAATATTTATTTATTTATTATGTATACAGTGTTCTTCCTGCATATATGCCTGCAGGCCAGAAGAGGGCACCAGGTCTTAATGTAGATGGTTATGAGCCACCATTTGGTTGCTGGGAATTGAACTTGGGGCCTTTGGAAGAGCAGCCAGTGCTCTTAACCTCTGAGCCATCTCTCCAGCCCCCTAAGTTTTTGTTTTGTAACAGTTTGTGGGAAAAATTATACTTATTAAGACAATGTCCAAGTTTGTTTTACCTTCTGGAAAAATGACAAAGCCTCAATCAACCTATTGTTCCTATGGCTACATCATATGTAGAGAAGAAGACTCATTCACATGCACTATTCTTCAATTCTATTTTGAAAATATACTTTTAAAGTAAATTTATATGCTTTGTATTCATAATTCTTTTTTATCCTAATTCCAGCAGCATTGAGTGTTTTCATGTGTATATTGAAAGACTTCTTCTAAAGCAAAGAGATCCATTGTCATAATAATGGTTAATATTGGATGGAAACACTGTTATCTGTTTAATTTCTGTATTTCCAATTGCATGCTAAACCACTTGAAACAGGTTCTGTTTTCGTGACTATTGTAATGAAATTGTCTTATGGTGATTACTCTACAAATCCAAAAACATCATTACCCACAAACCATTATTGTAATGGTTCCTCAAGATTCCCTACTACTATTGGCAGAGACCATTTCCTATACTAAGAGTAATTTCCTTTCAAAGAGTGCCCATACTTCAGAGTGAAGGTAAGAAAGAATGAGAATATGATCGTGATCCATTTTTTTTACTGAGTTTCAACAATCCTTTCAGTGAGAATTCTTAAATGTTGCAAATTAGTTACTTATAGGAAGGGGTTAGTATGAAGGAAGTGGCTTCAGAGAGAATGATTCTAGTTTGCAACCTTATTGCAAAGTAGCATCAGGAAATCCACTATTACCCACATGATAATGTTTTGAAGAACACAACCTTTAAAAAATTATCCCTCAGTGACCAAGAAATATCTATTTCCTGGGTCTTTGTGATTAGTGGTGCCAAACATAGTGCCAACTATAAACTTTCCCAAAGTTTCCTTCAATCTGGCAAAATTTAAGTCAATCAATCTGAACCACAGCTGACATTGGGCCAAGAGCACAGTCATTGTTGAGGCCAAATCCAAACCAGCTTTATCCTTCAGTAAGTTGGTGACCTGAATAAATTCAATCAGAAGGTTTATTCAGCTCCAACTGAAAAAAAAAGTCTTAAAATAAAAAGAAATACCTCTTTTATTGCACCTCTTCTCACACTTATTGAGGCTATCTGGAGAAAAGGAATTGTGAGAACAGATCATGATCCTGATACCATGTTTTAAGAATCAGCTTATTCAGGTAGGAGTTAAGGCATTTCACAGGCCAAACTGTAAAAGAAATTGCAGTCATTGCCCTGCTAAACCTTGGGAGGAATGAAAATTTTTCAGTCTTTGGTGCTGTCAAACCAACATAATCCATCATCCTAGAATTGGCTTTTGGCTCTAAAATAAATAGAACAAGCCAGTCGTTTTCAGATACTCCTAATAAAGAGAACTCTCTACTATAGCTCCTTTTGGGTTTGGATTTGATAGTAAAACAGAAAAGAATAAAAGAAAGAAAGAAAGAATAAGAGAGAGAGACAGAGAATTCAAGCACTTAATATTCCCAGACTGCTACTCACACTGGAGTTAAACAACCTCAAACAGTCACCGAAGTAGGTATTGATTGCAGACACTGAGAGTGTTGGCTATTTTATTTTTTTCAGTTTTCAAAGAATGAGATGAAATTCACATCTCTCCAAAAAAAGGAAGCATGCCCCGGCTCCTGAAAACCAGAGTTTACGTACCTTAGGTTCATTTGAAAAGAATAATTTATGTTGGAATGAATAAATAATAGTAGTGGCTTCAAGTAATCCAAAAAGTACATATAATACTCTTAGAAAAATCTGGACAGTCATGTAATGCCTCCTGAATTTAACATTATGAGCAATTCTAAGAACTAAATCATTTCAAAATCTCTGCTCCCTCAACCCAGAACCTTCTAAATTGGATTCTTCAGGCATCATCCTTGCATCATTTATGATGTGGAGACAGTTTGTGCTATAAACAATGGTCTACTCTGTAAGCTTGGCTGGAAAACTTGAAATGATTGACAATGAATTCCAGGTGACATCTTCCCCTTTGATAAGACTCTCTTTGTGAGAAAACAATAGATAAATACTCCATGAGTTTTTAAGAGACAGACAAATCAACCAATTTGATGTGACAGAGGACAAATCTGTTGTTTTAATTTAACTTGTAGATGGAAATCACCCCAGATGTTATAATTTAGGCCTTGCTTGTTGCTTTTGGTAGATAGATCTACACTGAGCTGAGTACATTTGTAGGCATTGCGATTTTTTTTTTTTTTTGGTCACACTAAATCTTAACTAACCCAGTGCCTTTGAATTATCCAATTAGCAATGGAATATTGAGCACCATCTTCCTTGAGTTTCTTCTTCAACAGACAAGATTTTGTTATATTTTAAAGTATTTATTTATTTTGTCTTATGCCATTTCTTTACCTGTATGTGTGTCTATACTCTACCATGTATGTCTATGTTCAAAGAGGCCAGAAGAGAGTATCAGACATTCTAGACTGGAGTTACAGACAGTTGTGAGCTGCCATGTGAGTTCTATGAATCCAAGAAGGTCCTCTGAAAGAGCAATCAGTGCTTTTAAGAACTGAATCTCCTTTCTTACCCACAGACGTTGCTATTCCAGGGCTCTTTGCAATGTATTTAAATCTCAGTCAATACAATGTACTTGAAAGGATGGAAGATATTTGGACAGTAAAGTGATTGAACTTCCTACGGTCACCGAGAAGCTCAGTGTAGTAAGCTTCATGATTTAACAAAAACAGATTCCATTAAGTTTTTGTTTCAAGTATAGTCTCAATATAGCAAATGAGACATCTGGTCCTCTGCTAATAAGAACTATGAAGAGGATTTCCTGCCAATATTTGTTCATCATTTTCAGTTCACACCAGCCTTAGAGACTTCTACAAGCCAAAGGGGCTGTATTAGAGGCTTCATACTCAACATCAAAAACCCCAAGCACTAGGACACTCTGCTCTCACTACTTCTTGGATTCTCTATTTGTGATCGGCTACTTCCTATCTTTCATTTTTAAAAGGAGGAAGAGAGGGAACTGAGGGAGCCCTGGTTTGAATGTGAAGTGTCTCCTGAAAAAGCATGTGTGTTGAAGGCTTGTTTGTCTGTGCAAGATGTCTTCATAGACACAGCTTTGGGGAAATAATTGGGCCTGAAGACTTTTACTTCATTAGTGGCTTAATCTATTGATGGATTCACAATCTGATAGCAATATTGAGAGGTGATGGAACAGCTAGAAGGTAGATTCTGGTTGGAGAAAGTAGATCACTGCCATCATACCTATGAAGAATGCATCTTTACCCCTGGTCTTCTCACCTCATTCTGCCTGTTTCTCTGCTTCCATATAGCCAATTGTTAAGTAGGTCCTCTAGAATGACTCTTGCCCCCACGTTGTTCTGCCTTAGCTCAAACCCATCCCAATACAGAGAGCTAACTAGGGAATGAAACCTTCAAAGCCATGAGGCAAAACAAATCTTTTTTTTTTAATTTTTTTTTAGTACACTATGTTCCATATTTTAGCAGAGCAATGAAAATCTTACCAAAACAAAGTGATTGATTCTAAGAGTTCTTACTAGAGATTGTACAACATTAGTTGTATGCCAGACTATTCTCTCTGATCCTAATGGATGGTTATTTATTTCAAAATGATTTCTTCTGGGGTCACTACATCTATCCCAAAATTAGCAAATAAACCGTTATTGGTTTTAGTAAAGGCATATTTAGATACTAAGAAATTTCAGAATCCTGGACAGCCAGGTTGACACATTGGGCCTCAGTAGTGTGTTTTGCCATTTTGTTTTTAAAAAATGAAATCCTTCTCCCCTATCTACCTCTGAGGGAACAGCCTTATGGCTGTACAGAAGCAGCATCCTGGTTTTGTTTGAAGGTGTTTGTCAGCTTCTCTCTCCATTCTTGGATTATATTGGAGTTAAACCAAGGACACTGTGTCTTACTTAAACTCTCTCAGACATAACTTGCCACCTAGGCAGCTCAATTCTAGAGAGCATATTTTAAAACTATCAGAGAAACCCTTTTGGGACATTACACCTTTTCAAAGATCTAAAGTGAAGAAACAGTCATTCTTCCATTCATATAAGTAATGTGGCTTTTCCTAAAATGTATTTTTCATTATGGCCTCACTCTAACCAATTTTATTGACTCATGATTTGTTTGGAAGATTCTACAGCCATTAATTTGATTCATAGAGAAGTTGTTTCAGAAGATGTGTATACATTTTTTATATACATCTGTGGTACTTGCTCTTTCTGATACATCCATTTTTGAAGCATGAAGAGGTGCACCCTTAAACCTACTAACTTCTGGTTATAAATTAGGGCTGTGCACAGAGTCACACAAAAGCATTCATGAATAGGATCTTCCTGGGCTGCAAATCACACTTGCTATGGTCCATATAATTAGAATCCATATATATTTTTTTAAGGTTCAAGAGACAATTATGATATCTAAACTTTGTTTAACTGTTAGTCAGTATTCCCAGGCATGTAGAAACTGGTGTCAGGAAAATGCTGTTGATACTGCAAATATTGTTCTTTATTAACAGGCACCATTGTTGGTACCCTGCATTTTTATATACTTTTTGGACACAAGGTCTCAGTCTGTAGTGCAGGATGGCTTCGAATTCACTGTCTTCCTGTCTTCTCTTCCCAATGGTTGTAAATATATGTGTGTCCCACAAAAACCAGCTAAAAATTTATTTTTATTTATATAAATGGATTAGCTTCCTAACAATATCTTAGTAGATAAATTATCAATATATTATTTCAAACCTATAGATGATTTGGACTTATCTTTTAATTTACCTTCACCACTGAGGCATTTAACAGGTAATCAGATGTGTGTATACACATCCATAACTACTTGGTATTTGTCATTGCTGAAGGTGCTTATTTTAGTGGCAAAACCATGCCTTTACTTACAAGCTCCATTTAGATACCTTTTGATAACCTGTGTTCTTTTTCACAAAGCAATCACATTGAAATATGTATTGGTTTGCTTCCAAAGGGAGAAACATTTTCAGAAAGTCTATGTGCACATGATTAATACTAAAGTTTACTTTTCCAATATTATAACTTAATAGCATAATTAAACACTTCAGGCAGTCAAGTGAAACTTATTAGAAAGGAAAGCATTGCTCTGCTGGTTAGCTCACACCATTGTGCCTTGGAATACCGTGCAGAAGCCAGTTGACATCACTGAGGAGTTCCTGGCAATGTCATCATTGGACTATCAAATTCATCTGGTACTTTAAACACACACAGATATTTCATTCATGATCTTGTCTATATATGATTTAATTTTTGCTCACCATCAAGTATTGTAAAACACAAGGTTTGAGTAAGATAAAATTTTATTTAAATATTCGAAGGACATATAAACATTCTTTTTTAAAGTTACAAACAATGGATGTCCAGTGGGCATGGTACAGTTTCTACACATAAATATCAATATTAGAGAGTGCCTCCTTGCCAACTCTCTTCAAATATAAGCATTGTCTCTTCTTGGATTAGTGCATTGTGACAAAATATTTTTTTTTGAGGAATAAGTTTAACATATTCATTCCCTTTTTGAACAAAGACTGATGACAGAGAAAAACAATTGAGAATCTGAGAAGTCAGAATTGGTTGTGAAGGAGATGGTAGAAATGCAAAGATACTTTCTAATTTTTCTTGTTCTTGAGACTTTCCTGCTTTAATACAGTGAAATATGATTATATGTCAATTCATTTCTCCACTCAAGTTCCCTTTCTAGACATCTCAACATGACTCTTAACTTTATGTCTTTAGTTTTTGTTTAAATAACTCACAAGTTAGATTAGTGTTGATACTATGCCCATGGGTATGGGACAAGCCACTGGAGAAGGGGAGGGAATTCTAACAGTGACTATGTTTTCAAAATAAACAATGATTGTTCCTTCCCCAGCAAGCAGCTTCTAAAAACTTCTCAGCAAGGAGTCCAGCCTTGTGATCAATTACCCCATCTATGGTGGTCTGTTAGCTGGTTTGATCTCCTATAGGTTTTGTGCAGGTAAATACAGGTGAATTCATGAGTGAAATGGCTGTCTATTGTCCAAGAGACAGCATTTCCCAGCACTTTCCCAACCCTCTGTTTCTTATATCCTCTCTTCACCATCTATGGCATTTCCTGAGCCTTGATGGTAGTTGAGCTTTGATAGTGATATCCTTCTTAGGAGTGAACACCCAGTCTCCTTTTTTCAGCACTTTGATGACATATGGATGACTGCATAGTATTGACTGCTTCTCACTGCAAAAGAAAGCTTTGATTTCTGAGGTTGAAGCAGCTTAGGTCTACGGATGAAACTATTAACATTTAGAAGACACTTAGACAGCATTATCATTTAGCAAATAACAACAGTAGCAGGTTCTATCTTAGGTCTTATGGCCTTCTCAGCCATGAGCTTTGGGCCAGGGTTCAGGATCAGGCATAAAATTCATTCCTTCAGGGCAGATCTTAAATCTCATCAGAAAGTGGTTAGTTAACCCTTAATAATCACACCACTGTTGAACAAATGTGCATATCTTGTACTGAAGTACTGAAGTATTGCAGGACACAGTGGTCAGTGCTGGGTAAGATCACTGGTATCTTTTCTTCTTTATCAGTCTGTATAGAAAACGAAGAGATTTCCTAGTTGGTTTGAGATTATTTCTCTACATTCTTCAGTCAAAATGTGAGGTGCCTTCAGTAACTGGGTTTTACCACATAGTTGTGAAGGGTGGTTTCAACTAGGGACAGTTAAAATAGCTGGTGTTATGTTGGGGACCTCTCGAGGTACCCTAATTAATAATTTGTAGGAAATTATCCCTTATCTTTTTTTCTTTTGGTGAATTTGGCTAAAGGTTTATAAATTTTCTTTAAATTTCAGAGGACAGACTCTTCATGTCATTAATTCTTTAGCCACAGAATTGTTATGTCACCAAAGATAACTTTGAACTACTAATCCTGCTGTCTCCACACCAAAGCTGGGATTACAGAAATGTTTGTTTTACCATGGCTAACTCTTAAAGATCCTTAGACAAAG
Organism: Lophiomys imhausi; assembly: GCA_907164525.1. Taxonomy (NCBI): domain Eukaryota; kingdom Metazoa; phylum Chordata; class Mammalia; order Rodentia; family Muridae; genus Lophiomys; species Lophiomys imhausi. Next base: position 530,616 of record CAJQZJ010034004.1, read on the forward strand.
AGCTTCCTTTCCTTGGTGACTTTGGAGACTTCCCTGAGCTTGGGACATGGGGTATTTTTCTGCATAGGAAGATTGCTTCATCAAAGCTAGCAAAGGAAGGAATCTACCAACAAAGTGGAACTCACAGGATTTCTAACTTAATTCTGTAGTCTGAATGTCTATGTCCTCCTTCTGCAAGTCCCTTGCTAATATGCTTGCAGCTAGGTGTTAGGATGTGGGGGCATTTGCAAAGTGATTAAGAAACAGAATTAGAGACTTCATGAGTAGGAACAGTGCTTTTTAAAGGAAGCTTGTGAAAGCGCCTTATCCTTTCCATTTTAGGAAGGTACATATGACATATCTTTGAGAAATCTGGCCTTCACCAAGCTGAACCTAGTGATTGATTTTGACCTTCAAATTCTCCAGAACTGAGACAAATTACTCACTGTTTATAAACTACAAGGATTTGGATTTTTTTCTAAGAGCAGCCCGAATAGATTAAGACATTGCATTGTGGAAATGATATCACATCACTTTTGCTATTTATTCTTGGTGAGAGGTTTGATCACTCTGAAGAGAAAAGGCTTACAGAAGAATGTGAATTATTACTAATTGGGGCCACATTGGGAAACCACAATTCAAATATGTACAAATAGTTTTCTCTATTTTTATAATTCTAGTCAAAGATATTAGTGCAGAGATTTTCATGCTTGAAACCTTATGTCATGCTCATCTGGTCTCTATTTTCTCTTACCACCCACATCCAGTTCAACCTGAAGTCAGGTAGATATTTTGAGCAGAGTTTTACTTGGCTGATTATAATATATTGCCCTGTCATAACTCATAATTGTATATCTCTTTGCTAGTTATACTACAAGAACTTTTCAAGTATCTTCCATGTGTTCTTACTTCAACCTCCAACTTCTTGAACATTCTACTTTGCTTGGTATGTTTATTCACCAAGGGACACTATTTCTTCACGCGTTTGTTCAAGAATCACTTTACAACATTAATTTATTCTTTAGGCCAGGCATGGTGGTGTACACCTTTAAGACTAGCACTTGAGAGGCAGAGACTGGTGAATCTCTGGGTGTTCAAAGCCAGTTTGTTCTGCATAGAGAGTTCTAGGACAGCTAGAGCTACATTGAGAGATCCTATATTTAAAAAAGTTAAAGAATTAATTTATTGTTTAACAATTTCATTTATTATGTATTAAATTCTGGTCACACTCATTTTCCCACTCACTAATATCTCACCTTCTTACATCAACTATCAATCCTAATTTCATACATTTTTGTTTTATTTTCATTTTTTACTGTTTTATTTATTACTTCAATTTACATCTCCATCATAGCCCTGTCCCTCCACCCCTCCCAGGCTCACCATCTCCCCCTTTTCCCACCTATCCTACTACTCCAATGTGGGGTGCCCTACATATCAGATCCCTTCAGTTCAGCAGTCATATGAGCTTGGGCCCTACATGGTAGTGCCACTAGGGTAAAGTGTCCTACTAACAAGTAACAAAGTTTATATTCCTATTCCTTTCATTCTGTTAGTTGTAGGATAGTTATCCTGTACTATATGGCTAAAATCCAGTTATAAGAGAATAGATGCAATGTGTATCTTTCTGGGTCTGGGTTAGCTCACTCCGGATGAGCTTTTCTAGTTCCATTCATTTGGCAGCAAATTGTATGATTTCCTTGTTTCTGATAGTTGAGTAGCATTCCATTGTGTAAATGTACCACAGGTTTTTGTTTTTTTTTTTATCCATTTGTCGATTGAGGGACATCTGGGTTGTTTCCAGTTTCTCGCTATTACAAATAAAGCTGCTATGAACATAGCTGAGGAAATATCTTTGTGGATTGGTGAGGAATCATTTGGATGTGTACCCAGAAGTGGTATGGCTGGGTCTTGAGGTAGGGCTATTTCAAATTTTCTAAGATATCACCAGACTTATTTTCATAGTGGCTGTACAAGTTGCACTCCCACCATCAGTGGAAGAGTGTTCCCCTTTCTTCACAACCTCAGCAGTATGTGTTGTCATTTGAGTTTTTGATCTTAGCCATTTTGACAGGTGTGAGACGGAATTTCAGAATCATCTTGAGCATTTCTCTGATGATTAAGGATGCTGAGCATTTCTTCAAGTGTCTTTTGGCCATTAGAGATTCCTTTCTTGTGAGTTCTCTGGTTAGATCCGTACCATTTTTTGATTGGGTTATTTGGTTTCTTGGTGTTTAATTTCTTTTATTTTCATTTTTGCTTCGTGAATGACTGGGTTTACCTGAGCTACTTGTGTGAACATAGGTATGATGTCATTCACTGGAGCTTGAGTAACTCACAAATGGCTATATTACTGAAAGGTATTTGTCTTCCCCAGAAGCCCTTATCTGTCAATAGCTTTCCTAGGCCAGGAATCTGAGATGATCCCCTCCCTATGTATTTGTAAATGCTTAAGAGCTCAGTTTTGTGCAGACTGTATTCAGGCAAGTGGAGCTTCTCTGAGTTCATGAGAATGCTCCTAAAACAGCATTTCATGACCCTCCTTTTTCCTTCTGTTCTTTAATTCTTTCCAGCTCCTAATCTCTGATGTTCTCTGAAGCTTGGATGAAGTGATGTGTTTGTCCTACTGAAGGCTTAGCCCTCAGCATTTGTGATAAGTTATGAATCTCTGTATTAACTACCATTTGGTACTAAGAGAAGTTTTTTGATCAAGACTGAGGACAGCACTAGTGTATGAGTATAAGCATAAATACTTATGCTTACATATAAATGTATCAGAAAATTTATGTTTATATGTATATATTTATTAATACTTAACAATTATCTATAAAGTTCCTAAATTCTAAAACCCAAACCTTAATTCTAAAACCTATAATCTAGCTAAGAATATCTTAAAGCCTAAAATACTCTAATATCTATAAAAAAAAAAAAAACAGACACAGACTGCTGTCCAAAAAGGACAAAACTTGGTAGCAGGGAAGTCGACAGCCTAGCTCTGCCAAGACAGGGTAGGTAAGTCCTTCATAATCCCTGCTCTACAATAAATGTCTGTCAGAGAAACAGGACCCAAAGGCTGAAGACTGATGCAGGAATGTATGGAGAGAAAATGGGAACTATCCAGGCAGTCACTGGTATGTCATTTCTTAGTTTTTGAAGCTGCAGGCCCTGCACTTCCTATATAAGTAGATATATTTATCCCTCTCAGGTCTCTGAGGTGGTTGAAGAATAGACAGTTAGAGTCTCATAGTTAAATTTTGAGTTGTTTAGGAATCAAGAGGGTGTTATAGATCTAAGAAGATACTCTTAAAAGTGTGTTGCAAGTTAGTATGAATGTTGAGTCAGATATAGACCTTTAAACTCATGGAGATGGTTAGATAGTAGAATGTTAAAGTCAGGGGCCAAATATGTATAAACTGGACATTGGGAAGGTATACTGGGCCATTTAACTCTCATAAATGTGGCATATTTATATCTGTTGTTTTGTATAGTATTTACTGTTATAAGAGAAGGAACCATCTGTTGGACTGAAAGGGGAAACTGCTGGGGGGAAGAGGGTGGAAGGGCGGGATAGGAAGGGGGAATAAGGAGGGGTTTGTGACTGAGATGTAACTTGAAGAAAAAAAAATAAAGTATTTAAAAAAAACAGACACTTAACACTAACTTAAGCTTCTTAAAAGGATATTAATTCTTTCAGGTTAATTATCTTGACGTAGATCTGTATGGGTGGTTGGTTTCCAATAAGTCTTCCAAGTCTTTCAATCTTAAAGTCTGTGAGTCTTATTGGTCAGATCTTAAGGCCAGTTTATAAATTTAATCTATTTTGACCACTGAGGTGGGGCAGCCTTTTTATCAGCCAAGAATTGCCTCTGCAGTCCTAGTGCCCAATTATTTACAATTTTAAAAGTTCCAAAACGCCTGCTCATTGTTCTGATGCTCTGAGGTTTGAGGGGAGCTATTTCTCCATTCCAGCATTGAGGCACCAGAGAGGGTCTGCTTTTACTCTCTCCACTAGCATGGATTCCTGGCAGGTCAGGTCTGTGCAAAAGGGTGATGAGCAGCAGGGCGTGGTGAAGTCTCTTGGCATGTGTTGATAGAGGAAGACGAGGAGGAAGGTGGCAGCAAGGCCGCGTGGGCGTCAGATTTAAATCCCTTGTGTCCTAATGTGTCGAAATGTTCTCTGCTGTGAATTCCAGCATTTCATTGCCATAGTCCCTGGTGGGTTTTCCAAGGCACACCTCCAGCAACAGGAGGGACATGGTCTCATGATCAAGGACGTCATCTGCTCCTGGCGGGCTTTCAAGGCATGCCCTTCAGTGGTAAAAAAGTCTGTATGCAATTGGATCCACCCACACCTTTTAACTGAGATGTCAAACTTCCAAAATCCCTATGCTGTTATGCTGCTAACGTCACTAACCCTACCACATATAAATATAATACACATAAACACACATAAATATTAATATAAATATAACAAAATTGTCAGTTTGACAATATGGTCATTTACCAAAACAAGAATAATAGGTTCATCTCTAGTGTCTAATAGTTTATCCACTCATGGACCTTTGATTAGGTCCACAGTACTGAGCATAATCCTCCTGTGGAGCAGGATTCAGTTGTCATCAGAAACAAGATCATCTTATCTATAAGAGTTGTGTCACTATTGACCTAGCACCCAACTCTTGGTAGTCAAATCTGAATCACTTTTCCCAACAGGCTTTTTCTCTAATTTTATTTGATTTATTTTGCCTCAGGGTTTTGTTATGTAGCACCATGTAGCCTGGACCTTGTGATCTTTTTTGTCTCAGTTTCCCAAGGACTGGGATTACAAGAAGGTGCCACTATGCTTGGCTCAGTCCTTCTCTTAATATAACCACAATGGTTCTAACATGCAACATGAACTTTGGAATAGTAGCACATTCGAACCATAAAACAGATTGAGGATTTTTCCTTCCCTTGCACTTATTAGAATTAGGAAAATATTTTTGTTATTTAGTGTGTTAAGACTTTTTTTTCAAATTGCCTACCTTAATAGACAGTGGTAGAAATGTTACTGATTCTCTGTTCTTGTCTCTTGAAGGAAAGGATTTAGTTGAGAAACAGGCAATATAACCACAAGTTTAGTTAGCAAAACAAAGCAAAGCATATACTCCAGGGAGAGCTAGAGTTGTGCCTGAACCAGAGGGAGTGGTGGAAAGGTGTGAACACTGTGTTGTGGATTTTAAAGGAGTTTTAATGAATATTTATGAGGTCAACGCGACTGATTTTTCTTCCCAAGTCATAATGGACCAGATTTCCCCTTTAGGGTGCAGATATCACATAAGTGTGTTCTGCCACATATTTTTTCCCATGATTCTCTAGGAAACTCCACAAGGGAAGAGCAAAACCACAATATAAATGATAAAATAAATCTCAAGGTTTTTCAGGATACTAAAATTTCATTAGTTCATATATGTGGGAATGTGCACCAGTGCCTCTGTGATATAGTGTGAAGAGTTCATTTGTAGACTTAGGGATGTTTATCCATAAAGGGTCATTGGAACCATTAAGACATACAGGGCACAGTTTTAGTTTTATTGCCTTTTTCCTGTCTAACTCCTTCTTAAGACTGCTCAATATTTTCTAATCAATCTCATAGCTTTTTGTCATTTAAGAGAATTTAAAGGACTTTATCATGATCCCCACACTATCTTAATCATTTGAGTGGTCTGTTAAAATTTAGTTAACAGTAAGCATCAAGATTCTCTATTTAGAGGTTCTGATGAGCAGCTAAATATTGCCCACTATCTGGGACAAATTTAAGAATTTTATCATGAAAGCTGGGGTCAGGACAATAGTTTGTCTGGCTGTAAAATGGGAGCAGGACATAGCCTGCCCACAAGCCCTTTGTCTCTCTATTCATCTATATCTTTTACCTAAAAGAAGTTGATATATGGGCAATGAGAAAAAGGAGGGAAACACGAAGACCCTATCAGAGCATATTATTGCCGACCTTTCTAAGTATGGGTTTTTTTTCCCCTTTCCTATGTTATCCTAGTCATTTGGGTAATCTATTATAATTTTAGCTGACAGTAGGCATAAAGGTTCTCTAGTGAGAGATTCTGATGAGTGGTTATATATTCTTAAAGATCTGGAACATTGGATAGCTTTTCTGTAAAATATTCCCCTTGATAGGTGACAAAAAGACAATGTATAAAATAATTTCCTTTGCATGTAACAAATAAGATAGAAAACTCCAACAGAAATAATGTTATTTGGAAATCAATAAACTTGACTGTTTTATACCCTGGATCACTGATAGTTGTAATCAATCAAAGATTTGGATATTCAATTGCTTTGCACAATAATTGAAAACTTGTTTTTCACATTCACCTTGGTAATTTGATGATAAATATGAATTTTACATGAAGAATCAATACAAGTTTATCAAAAGAAATCAATAGCCCTGTGAAGCTATTGTTGTACTATTCTGGCATTTCTAGGATTGCTTTACGTCCACTTAGTATATGTGTGTATTGACTGCTTATTCAGAAAAAAGATTCTAGCAGCAAAGATGCAAGCTACACAATTTGTAATGATATTACCCAAGGGTGCCCTGCTGCATAAGTGAAAGTCTCTAAATGAGATGTGAGCAGCTATTTCATTCGAATATTACCTGCCAGCCATCCTGAGAGTCTATAGACAGGGCATGACTAGCAGCTGCAGTTGGATGCATCCCCACAAGGCCCATCTATCCCAGCTTACATCACACTTTATTAAAGAACTTGTGCTTAGAGTCAGAAGTGGGGATTTAGGCCCTAGAAGAGTGCATTGGCAACAACAGAAGCAGACATTCCTATAGAGGGAATCTTGGAGAAATATGTCATCACACTTCCAATGAAGTAACTTTTGCATGAGAAGGTTATGAAAGTTGGAGTCAAAATGTGCATTAATATTGTAAATCATATGGGAGAATTTGTTTTTTCTCAATGAAATGCCTGGGACCTAACTTAAATTTTGTGGCAGTGATGGAAGACTTCCTTGGAGTTTCACATACTCTAAGATTGCCAGTTATGATGGATACTTTTTTGTTACTTGGCCCAAACTAGAGTCACTTAGGAAAGATGAACCACAATTAAGGAATTGTCTCCAGTGGTTTGGCCTGTGAGCAAGTCTATGAGCATTTTCTTGCTTGGTGAAAGATGGTCCAGCCCTTGTGGTCTTCACACCTGCTGTGTTTCCACCTCAAGGTGTTTTACTGTACTACAACTTAGGTGTTTGTTATAAAATTAGGCTTATATTACACTCCTGTTTAAACTAGTATATAAAGTAAAGCTAAATGGGGTTTTCAAATCAGATGGCAAGTGTATTGCAGAAACATTATTAGCTAGGATGATATTATTTTAATTATTAACATTCTGTTAGCATTCGTAGAAAGCTGGTGATTAAGCAGTTCTGAAACATTTAATTGACACAATTTAAGATTCCTTAATTCATATAATTTAAAGTGCTTACGTATGAGCTTTATGTTCACTTTCTTACAAAATAAGACCAGTTGTGCAGGCATGAAGCTATGGTTTGACTTATGCTCTATGTCTGATTTTTCTTTTATGCAAGTGTCTTTCCTTTGACCCATTGCTAATTTATTGGGGGCATTTTCTTGACTTCTTGTTCTGCCCTTTAAAGTTGATTTCTGAAGAGGAATATTAGGATATACAACTATTGTGCATTTCCCCCAGTAAAGTGTAATCACAAAATGTGAGTAGAAGAGTAATTTCACAGGCAAAAAAAAAAAAAAAAAAAAAAAAAAAAAAAAAAAAAAAAAAAAAAGAAAGAAAGAAAAGAAAAGAAAGAAAGATTATGCTCTAAAAGCTTACTTTTTAGAACTTTAACTTACTTATAGGAATACATGCTGACCTTGGATTAAGCCATCCCAACTAACTGTAGAAAAACACTGATGACTTTATTCTCTAAAGGAATAAAAGACCCTAAGGCTGTGGGCAGAACATGGCTGCTTTTCCTCAAGAGTTCATCAGAACTTGTCTCACTTTTTCACACTTTGATGCTCATCATGTTATTTCTTTCCAACATCTTTAGTGTTAATGTGAATGGATGTTGGTTGCACATAAAACAGTTATGGTTAGAAGAAGGACAAGGACTTGGGAAAGAGAGTCAGGTTTTCAAGGAGAAACAATTTGAATTAAATTAGGTGATCTCTTTCTGGTTTTGGAAGCCCCTTTGGCTTGCTGGGTTAAGAACCTTGCTCATGTTGGGCAGTCACTCTGTCTCTGTGTACCAACCCATTTGCAGATGCCATTTCAATTTCACACGCTTTCCTAACAATGATGGTTTTTCCTTGGGGTCCAAAATCCTATCTAGAAGCATTTCTTACAGGTTGTCATTGTCTCTTGCAGAAGAAGAGTTCCTTAATCTTTTCCTGTCTTGAATACACTCAACAATATCATCCTCAACCCAAATCCAAATGGTGTTATTTTTTTTAAACATTATTTATTTATTTATTATGTATACAATATTTGCTCTACATATATGCCCAGGCAGATCTCAATATATTTTTATTTTTTTACCATGCCCAGGAAATGTCTTGGTAGAAACACATTGAAAGGATGCTGTGCTCTTCTCAGTTCCTCATTTTTGAGATACGCATGTTGCATCATCTTAGTGCTGGCCTTGCAGCATTTGATCAAGTGGGTGGGTACCACAGAGTTTGCAATTTCCCTGTGTAATGATTGTTGATGGGGAGAAATTCTGATAGTCTTGACTCCCATAACACCTTCAGCCCACTATAGCTTCCATTGATGATTTTGTCTAGAATTGGCCACTGGTCTCTAAGGTGAAAAGGGTGATTTTCAGTTTCTTACACTGAAGTTTTTGGCATTAGTTGAGCTTAAGCTATTGCTTCAATGTTTATTTATTTTAATGTGAACTTAGCTTGATTATCTATTAGTTTATTTTTTAAAAAAATTGTAAAATTGGCTTCTTTAAGATCTCATAATTCATAAACACTCAATTTGGGGGGAGAATAGAACTTTGCTGTGATGTCTAGGGTGGTTTTGTACCCGTGATCTTCTTTCAGCATTTTGAGTGCTGTGATCGTAAGTTTGTGGCACCAAACCTGGCTGAGTCATTCTGTTTAAATGCAAATACTTGAAAATACAATGTTTTGATTACCAATTATTTAAGCAAATTACCATGTAATAATTAACTGACTTGCCACTGGGCAATATGAAATATACCTCAGAAACATAACAATTAAAAGTGCTCTAAACTTTCTCTCTGAAACTTCAGGCTAATTGATGGTAAGATTGTTTCTTGTGAGATTTATGTCCCAGTATAAGCATGAAGCATTACAGATGAATCTGTAGTATATATTCAACTCTGTATTTAGCAGCCCTAACTTTGGTTTTTTAAGACTTTTCTCCTATTAGTATATATGTATGTTCAATTAGACCGGCTCACACATAAAAGGTTAATATTTGGCAAATTAATTTCATCAACTTAAAGGCTTGTTTATACCCAAATTCTTAAGTTTTATTAATTAAAAACACTGACAATGAAAACTTGGCAGCCACAAAGACTTATTCCTGTAAATTGGTAATTTAATAAGAAATTGTTAGAGAGTGAAGAAAAGGCTCAGCAGTTAAGAGAATTTACTGCTGTTCTAGAGGATTGGGTTCGATTTCCAGCATCTGCATGCTGGCTTGGAATCATCTGTAATTCTAGTTCCAGGGGATACAATGTCTTCTAACTTCTGAGGATATCAGGCACATATGTGGTACCCAGACACACTTTTAGGCAAAAAATCCATACACATTTAAATATATATATATATATATATATATATTAAAAGAACTTGTATGCCTGGTGGCACATACCTGTAAGTCTAGCATTTGCTAGGCTCTAGTAAAAGGATCATGGGTTTGAGGCCAGCCTGGTCTGTATAGTGAGATTCTGTCTCAAAATAACTGAAAATTTGACCTGAGACAATTGAATATGTTTTCTCAGGTTTAATATTTTTGTTCCCTTTTCTTGTTGAACTCTGCATTTGTGAATATTCCTCGTTTTACAAATTCTCCAAAACACAGAGAAAACTGCTTCTTACTTCTAAATGCTAAATGCTTATTCAGTGAAAATGCAAAGATGTTTTTCTGCCAGTACACTTCTTAATAGCTTTTGCTTTCTTTTTAAATAGAATGTAGGCACATTGGAGAGAGATCTCTAATGAGGCACATTGGAAATCGATAATCTCAAATGTGAGGCAGAGGCAGGCAAGAAAACACAGGGAGACATGGTTACAAACATGCCAGCAGGTGGCCTCTGACCAGAACAGCCACTGTCATTACTATCCCAGGAATCCTTTCCAAAAAGCAAGACTACAACCCTGAGACATGGACTGTGAAGTTCAGCAAATTTGTCCCCTCAGGGAGGTCTGATCCCATCCAGGATCTGAAGTGACTCTGAGTTGTGTTATCAGAAGCTGAGGCCAGGCTTACAAACAAGGAGGAGATCCTGGGTGAGCTGGTGATGAAGTTGCTCATGATCTCAACGCCACCACAACTGCAGGCATTGGTGAAGGATACTAGAATCAAGAACTCCAAATATCTGGAGAAGCTGCCGAGGACCATTAGGCAGCCCAACAGCTGGTCCATCATTTTATGCCAAGGACAGATAGATATTCCTCTTTTTTTCATCCAGTACTGAGATGACTGAGGCCAAGGAGTGTGAATGGGATGATGTCCTGAAGTTGTCCCAAGAGGAGCGACTGAATGAGAGTGAGGAGCACATCATCAGAGGCCAGGCCAGCTCAAAGCTGCCGAACCTACCAGGAATAGAGCTGTCTACCAGCCAGGAAAGAAGAAATTCTGCCAGAGACCACTCCTGAGACCACAGAAGTAGAATACCTGAGATGTAAGCAAAATCCAGGAGGGATTTGATGGAGGATGAGGAGAAGGCAGCAGCATTTATACCTTAGGTCCCTCGGCTGCCAAAGGTCATGATTCTGTCAGAGTAAAGGATGGATGATGTCCTGGGAAGTAATAAATATCGATGCTGTCCCACCTTTCATCTGTGCTTTGGAAAGAAGAGATCATCTAATAATAGAGACTTGAGTCTTCCAACAACTCCCCCACTTCCTAAGGAGGGGCCTCATTTATGGACAACATAGAAGAATGGTTCACCTGTAGAAACATTTTTTCATCTTACTGGTCAAGAACCAAGGGGCCAGGCTCAGTTTGGGTGCAGTGAGTTCAAGAAAAGTTTCTTTGTAAATCTCCTTTATCATGCACCAGAGGTCATATACAGGAGAGAGACTCTTTGAATGCAGCTCATGAAACAAGAGGTTTATTCATTCCTCAAACCTGAGAATCCACCATTGTATTCACATGAGCAAAAAGGCTTAGGAGAGTAGTCTGAAGCAATGTGTTTTCCTATGAATCCACACTATGAGGTCACAGGAGGGTCCACACAAAGGCAAAATCACATGAGTGTGAGCACTGCAGGAAGAGTTTCAGTCACAGGGACAACTTCAAATTCCATCTCCTCATCCCAATCAATCTGAGACCCTGCATGCATAAGGAGGATGGACAGGGCTTCCAACAGCAGGGTACTTTTGAGCCACACATCTAAAATTATTTAAGAAAGGTGTCTGTATGATTCTGTACCTATATCTAAGTCTCCCTTAAGAGACCTATGTTGAGCCTCTCCAGTTACAGCATAACAGCATTGGAGAAGCACTTAGAAGGTGTCTCATCCCTAATGAGAGTGCTATGATGAGGTGGGGTACCATGGCAGGCCACCATGGTGGGCCCATGCAAGGCATCCCCTTGAGTAATTATGCCACCTAACAGATCTGGTATAAGGAGGTTTATTAAGAAGGGAGAAGAGTAGGGGAGGTCAGAAAGATGTAAGTAGGGAGGGAGGGAGAGGGAGAGAGGGAGAGAGAGAGAGAGAGAGAGAGAGAGAGAGAGAGAGAGAGAGCTAACATTGAGGTGATGGACAGGTTCTTTTATATGCAGCCCCCACACCTGGTGCACCTGGCAGGTGATGGAGGTAAGTGATGACTTCAGTCATGCTAGGTCCCTGAGAGTAGGCTGGTGGAATTTCCTGTAAACTAATAGAGATTATCTAAGGATTTGGGGCAACTGTGTAGCTTCTGCCCTAGCTTTGGTGTTTTGTTTCACTATGTACCATCAGTTTTTTACTTTTGCTTATTTTTGTTTTTTTCTGTTGCTAGGATGAGCTTGAAGTCACAGTGTAGTCTAGTTTGGGCATGATCCTCAGCCCCCACCTGTGCCTCCAGAGTACTGAGTTTAAGAGTCCTTCCTCCTTGCCAGGCATTTGCAACACATTTTTTTTTTTTTTTTGTGGTTGATGCTGTTATTCTCAAGTTGTCAACATTAAATAATAAAATGGTAGTGATGTTAGTTCTCGTGACCCCATTACTTTGTAATAAAATGGGATTGTCCTTGCAATAAATTACATTGTCAACAACAACAAAATATATTGAAAACCATTAAGAAAAGTAGGACCCTTCAGGTTTTCACAAACACCGTTACCAAGAGTAAGTTCATATTTGACACATCAGTTCCCAGTGTCCAAAATAGGCAATGAAACAAAAAAATAGAAATAATCATCCCTCTTTCATCCAAAATAGTGTAACACAATCCTGCATTTTGAGAGCCAACAGAGTTGTTCACTCAGGACCTTAAAAAATGGAGCAGAACGTACTTCCTACTTGGGTTTGACAGTTTGGATCTGCTTGTAATGATAATTTCCTCCTCTACATAAACCAAGCAGGACAAAGTGGGGTACTTTAAAATTTGTTTATTGGAACGCATGAACAAAACGTACTAAGTGACCCAGAATGCAGTTGGAGTTTGTATGAAGTGCTTGCAATAAATATTTGTTGGATTAAAATGACCTTGTGGGGTCAAGAATGAGAACTCAACTTGTTAGATTGTAGTGATGGCTGCTGCTCTTTTATGTCCACTGCTTTCCAGTCAGGCAGAGAGTCTTATGCCTCGTTGTGAGAAGCTATTATCCTTACATGGTTTGTTTGCAAAAATACATTATCTTTAAAAGCAAAAAAAAAAAAAAAAAACAGTGTCAGAAAGACACTGTTTATCCAGCACTTATTAAACTATTTTATACTGCAGTGAAAAGTGAAACCTCTCATGTCTCATCTTCCCTCATAACATACTGCAAGGCAGCACTCTTTTTAGGGATTAAAATTGCTAATAAATAAGCTTGGGGAATACTACCATCTTTAAAAATTCATATGTGTAGTCTCAGCAGAAAATTCTGCATTTGAGTCTTGTGGTGAAACAATCATTCCTAGTTATCTTAAAAAGAACAGATTTTGCTTATTGTATCTGATAGACTCAAGCTTTAAATGAGATTTTCACTCCAATATATATTGAAAGGCAAATACTCTAAAAGTTCAAATTTTATTTCACTTGAACTTCTCATAGATATTTAACTAAGGTGGAAATTATAGATGACATATAATCACAATTGAAGTGAGTCTTAATCCATAAATGAATTGTGCTAAAGTCTATTGACTATTTCTTGCAGAAATTGATATGCGTGCACTATTCCTTAGGAGATAATATAGAAACATTGTATGAATAATTCTTTTATTGAACTTCCATTCAGATTATTTTCCTATGTTAGAATCTACTTCTATCATAGAAAAAACTTTGAAGAGTGAAATGAGCCTGTACTTCAGAACATTGTTACATTATAAAAGTTAAGAAATATAGTTAAAAAATGGAAACCCTTTGAGAAAGCCTAAATTTCTTACATAGTACAGAGTTAAAATATAAAATTAGTATAATCTGGAAAGTTTTTATGAATCTCCTAATTTGTATATGGAATTTGTATAAAGTAATATACATAAATACATAAATGTAATATATATTACTTTAATAGTTAAAGTTTTATATATATATACATATATGGCATTTTTGAGCATAATATTTGAATAGATTCTTTGAGAATTTCACATCATGCACTTCTATCATATTCACTTCCCAGTCCTTTCATGTCTATCCCCCACCCTTGTGATCTCCCCCTCAAAAAGAAAGTTAAAATTAAAAATAAAGCCAAGTCCATTTGTGTTATCTGTATATTCACTGGAGCAGGGTCAAACTCTCTGTGGCCTGTCCCTTCCCCTATCTGAGCCCTTCCCCTCCATCACCCCTGGCCAGAAGCCATCAACTGTGGAGAGCTACAATTCAGCATCCTTTTCACACTTTTTCAGAGTTCTCTTTGACAGCTTCCTGTTTAAGCTGCTGTTCTTTTTTTCCGTGCGGGGGAGGTGGGTAGGTAGGAGTGTCACAGGAGCCTTCTATCTCCATCTTTCTCTGTACACATGCGATCATCTATGTCAATGCGAATGTAAGGTTTTTTTTCTCTCTCTTTACAGTCAGCTGGAGTATGATCATAGGCTTTTATATGGTTTCTGGTGACAGAACAGACAACAAGCAAGGCCTCTGGCTGCAGGACATCTGACCCAGAAAAGGCCCCAGAGGCAACAAGGATCAAAGACATCTGTATGGTCTGTGGTGGCATCTCTGGCCACCCAGATCGTTATGGCCCCCTGTGGCAGCACACCCATGAACATCAGCATGGCTTCAGACTTCAGCATAGACCATGGGCAACCTCATGGACTTTGGTGGTAACATGGGTCGTTGGACATCAACACAGACCCTACCTACAGTAGGACCTCAGACCCAGACAGGCCCTTGGCAGTAGCACAGACCTGGCATCACCATGGTGGCAGAGCAGGCCACACCCATCAATTAGGCCACAGCATAGACCACGGGCACCCACACGGCCTTAGGTGGCATCACTCACCATGGACTTCTTGGAGACTGGGTTTTAGTAACTATGAACTATTATAGTAGGGATATCGTTCAGCTTGGAAAGATAGGAAGCTACACCTTTTTTTTTGTTTGTTTGTTTAAATAAAAATGGCTTGTTTTGGCTCATAGCATTTGAGAGTTTTAGTCCATTATTCACTGAGCCTCTTGCTTTTAGGGTTCAAGGGTTCGAAAGCAGTGGCAAGAATGAGACTCAGAACAAAGATATTCGCATTATGGCCGCAAGAAGAAAAAAAATTCCCCATCCTTAGCATGACTCTTTAAACCTTCTCCCTCCTCCCAGTAGCCCTAACATGGCAATGAAGTCTTTCTCCCCTGAGCCTTTGAAGGATCTTCTAGATTCAAACTACAGCACTCCCTTTGAACATGTGTCTGCAGCCCAATAAAAATGACTGTGGTACCACATATATGTGACTCACTCACGGGGTTTGGCCTCAGGGATTGCATGGGAAAAGCACAGTTTGCCTAATGAAACTTCTCTGTCAAAATCTCTACTGTCAAGGTAAGTTAGGTCACATTCCGTGGTAGTTGTTTTGCCTCAGAGAAATCAAACGTTTTTCATTAGTTCAGTATAAAAATGAGAGTGGACATTAGTCTGTCTGCCAGAGAGAGAATGAGAAGCCTGATGCATGCACCCTGACTTGTGCAGGAAAAAATTCTGGACAGAAAGATAATTGTTTAAAATATTAGATCTTCCTATATTGGTTCTTCTTTTCCTTAAGGGAGGGAAGCGGATGTAAGACCATCTGGAAAGCTTTCAAAAAGTGAGACTTTACTTATCTACCTCTGGGTAGATAATTTCAATTCACAAACTTTTTAACTGTAGGGGGAATACATTTGTTCCTTGCTTTAGAGAGCATTTTAGAAGAGAGGGCAGGCAAGACCTGTTATAAAAAATATCCCTAAACGACTGAGTAATCCACAAGCTGAAATGTCCTAAACTGGAGAATGGAATAGTACCTGAGAGACTTATTTATGGAATAGTGGATATTAAACTTAAGCCCTTTTGTCCAGTCTGTAGTGTGAACTGGAGAACATTTTTCCTTTGCTCCATTTGGGTCTATAGTGATAGATCATCAATATGGCTTTTCTACAAGGCAAGAACACATTTTTTTTTTTTTTAATGCAGCAAGACAAATCGAGGATTTCAGTAGGACCTGCAGTTATGACACAAAGAATCCTTCCTTTACTTTTCTTTTTTTCTTTTTTTTTTTCTTTTTTTAATATAATGTTTATTTATTACATCAAGTTACATCTCCATCATAGTGCCCTCTTTCCACCCCTCCCTGTTCCCCCCTCTCTGCCCTTTCCCACCTATCTCACTCCTTCATTGTGGAATATCCCTACATATCAGCCCCTCTCAGTTCAAGAGTCATATGAGGGCTGAGAGCTTCCTCTGATGTTTTAAGTGCAATGACCCAGAGTTATCTACTATGCAGATAGATTGACTTACTGAGCTTCTCCATCTTCCCCCTGTGCCTTGTTTTTGTTCTTTCTTTTAACTATTCTTATTTTGTCCAACTACGAAACATTCTAAACTGATCCTTTGCTCACAATGGGTCGCATGCTCAGTCTGACTTTAAAATGAGTAGATCACTGCTGGTCGGTAACGACACAAGCCTTTAATCCCAGCACTGGGAGGCAGAGAAAAGCAGATTTCTGTGAGATCTAGGACAGTGAGTTCCAGGACAACCAAGGATAGACACAGAGAAACACTGTCTTGCTTTTTTTTTTTTTTTTTTTTTTTAACTTTATTTTTTATTTCAAGTTACATCTCAATTGAAATCCCCTCCCTACCCCGCCTCCAGTCCCACCCTCCCACCCTCTTCCGCCTCAACCCACCCCTCCCCTTCCTTTTTTTTTAAGTTTAAGATATATCTTTTCCCCCCAACAGCTCCCCCTTTCAGTCCAACAAATGGCTCTTACTCTTATAATAATAAATACAATACAAAACAACAGAGGTAATTAGGCCACAATTATGAGAGTTATATGGTTTGGCATACAATCCCAATGTCCAGTCTATATGTATTTGGCACCTGACTTCAACATTCTACTGTCGATCTATCTCCATGAGTTTAAAGTTCTATATCCAACTCAACTTTCATCCCAATTTAAAAAGCATCTTCTTAGAACACCCTCTTGATTCCCAAACAACTCAAAATTTAACTATGAGACTCTAGCTATCTATTCTTCAACCACCTCAGAGACCTGAGAGGGACAAATATATCTGATTATATAGGAAGTGCAAGGCTGCAGCTTCCCAATCTAAGAAATGACATACCAGTGGCTGCCTGGACAGCTCCCATTTTCTCTCCATACATTACAGCATCAATCTTCAGTCATTTGGCCCCATTTCTCTGACAGACATTGATTGTAGAGCAGGGGTTGTGAAGGACTCTCCTACCCTGTCTTGGCAGAGCTAGGCTGTCGACTTACCTGCTTCCAAGTTTTGTCCTTTTTGGACAGCAGTCTGTCTACAGTTGAAGCAAGGGGTTTTTCCTACCCTGTCTTGGCAGAGTTAGGCTGTCGATTTCCCCGCTACCAAGTTTTGTCCTTTTTGGACAGCAGTCTGTCTGCAGTTGGTGCAAGGGGTTTTTTCATGCCAAGAGAAAGGCTTGCCACCAATTCAACCATCTTACAGTGGAGGTTCTTCGATGCTTATCCTCTACTTGGAGTAGAATAGGGTTGCCGTCAGGCGCTGATATGTCTTGATATAAAAAAAAATCTTGATTTAAGATAACATCTTTGAATGCCATATTCTGCAGATCTCAAGGGGTTTTTGAAGATGCCCTATCCATCTCTTGTATTTAGATAAGCAAATGTTGCTTGTCTCTTAGCAACTTGATTACTGGGTAGTTTAGAGAATATCTGTGATAGACTGTCATAGTAGCCAACAAAGAGACATGTTTGCATGACTAGGAGTTTGTTTTAACTATCCTAGACCATTTTAGACGGTTGGTATCAAGAGGTCAGAGCTTCACATTTTATTTTTAAGTATCTCTAGGTATGATACCATTGGGAAGCATTACCTTTAAATTTGTATCAATATACAAAGATCTATTCAATTGTGGTTAAATATACTCTAATTATGTATTAATATACCAAGATCAATGCCTATGTAGCCCAATATAATCTTAAAACTACGTCCATATGGAAGGGTCAATACCATTGTGGCCAACTATAATCTTAATTTTGTATCAATATACAAAGATCAATACCGGTGTAATCCAATACAATCTTATTTTTGCACAATAAACAATGGTCAATA